>CM031941.1:2113816-2497503 GCA_018703725.1 Brassica juncea
GCCGGCCGGTGGGGTGCCGCCGGCGCCAGGGCCGCCCGCTTGTCACGCGGTGCCGCCGGAGCCAGCCGGTGTGTGGTATGCCAGACGGCCCAGGCCGGGGTTCCGCCGGCGCCAGGCCAGCCCGCGTCCCGCGTGCCGCCGGGCGCAAAGGCGTTCGGTGCCGACGGCCCAGGCCAGCCCGCGTCCCGCGTGCCGCCTGGGCGCAGGGAGTGAGGTGACGCCGCGCCAGGCCCAAGCCCGCGTCCCGCGTGCCGCCGGCGCCAGGCCGGGGTGCCGCCGGCGCCAGGCCAGCCTGCGTCCCGCGTGCCGCCGGCGCCAGGCCGGGGTGCCGCCGGCGCCAGGCCGTCTCGCCGTCCGTGGGTTTTTTCGTTGTTCGATCTTTCCCTCGTCAGTCGTTTTCGGGAAGGTCTTTAGCCGTAGATTTCGAGATAACCGTTTTTGACCCCAACACACTATAACAAATATACTCTGAGATACGGTTAAGAAAACATCCACGGAAGAGCTAAAGCTGTTGACGCCGAGCCGAGCAATAACATTCCCGGTCGTCGTGTCAGAAACGTTAGCATAACTCCTGATACCGACGTTGACGATGACTTCATCTCAGGTATCCAAAGTTTATTTAAAAAGAAAAAGAAAAAGAAAACCAGTTTGTTTAATGTTTGCTGGGAAACTATGCAAACTTATAACTCCACCTGAAACACAGAAACAGAGGCGTCCATGGTTAGATATATAGTATATATCTATCCGAGGAACACTTGAAAACTGCAGATCGTCAATAAGTACATCTAAGGTAATGGTAGTCTGTTATAGTTACTCTTTTTTTAAAAAAAAGATTATATGAAACTTCCATCTATTCTATCATGTTCAATATTCTGTAACTCATACAGAGATTGCAGCACGATTATTTTGGCAAACTGGAAGCTCATGTGATCTACTAAATCAACTCAAATATTGTCAGGAGGTTAGTCACCACTGTTAGTATAAAATAGTTACTGATACTTAGAGTACATATCTATATATAATTATCACATTTAAGCGTGACATCTGGACGTAACATCATTACAGACCATAACTACCCAAATTCTTCTACTCCCTCAGCTACAGATCAAACATTTAAAAACGCAGAAGGAAGTGGACCGCCCAACAACTAACTTACATGGAGAACCGCCCATGGCTATCAGATAATTATGTAGACAATTCTGAATCATCCTTGATAACGACTCAAGAGAAGGAAAGAAACGCAGGTGTGGCAACGTTACTTTGGTCAGGTTCTATAAATCTCTCCACTTTACAACCGGTTTATTCAAACGCAATTGTTGCAGGCTCTGCTAGGAAAGTCAACTATTTAGGAAGGCACTTTGTATGAGAGGAGAAAGTCACAGACCACTATAGCTACTGCAGCAACCAGTTCAAATCGTCGAGGTAGGTTTGAGAAACTAATACAGGGTTAGATTTTAGTATTCTCCATACTGAGTAGATCTTATTCATGTAAAAAGAAGCTCGATCCAGATGATAAATGGAAGATTGTATCATGTCCAACATGCGGATCTTTAGTCTGGAATGTTGAAGCTGTTGGGAATCAAACTACTCAGAAGTGGTACTGAGGAGTGGAAGAAGTTCAATATTTGTTTTCAACAGGGTCGAGTGAGGCTTCAGCCAGTGTGCGAACTATCTTCTTTGCTAAATGAGCAACTTGAAAGTCCTATATTCCCTCTCCATATCCGGCTCGGCAAACAGTTGACTTGCTTTCACATCTATGGGTGCTAAAGTAGACCATACAGATAGCCTGGTGCATTTGCATTCTTTTTTTCTTTGTCAACTGGTCCATTTACATTCAGGATATATAATACTTAAGGGTAAAGAGTTCGCTGAAGCATACAAAAAAATCTATAAAATCACACCCCAACAATCCGCTCATCAGCACTACCTTCAAATATTATAAAAATGAACAAGGTTAGATATAATAAAAAGCTCTTCGTTAGCTTCGATACCATGGAATGAATCTACCCTTTTTTTCCCAAGAAATGAATCTACCTTAAAACTAACGTTCTCTTCAATAATATATTCAGCAAATCATAAACTATAAACAACAAATAATATATATATATATATATATATATGAAAAATAACGTTTCACAATTAATAAAATTGAATCCTTTATTTTTCGTGATAACATTTCATCAAGAGAAGTATAAAAATTTAACACTAACTTTTAAAAATTTATTAAATATTCTACATTTTCATCATCTTATGGTTTTAAATCAAATTTATTGGTAAACTATTTAATAATCCAGAATTTGTTTTTGATCAATATTTTATTTTAGATCTAACAAAACATTTGACCTTAATCTAAAATAATATTTTAGGATATAATTAATAATATAATATCAAATACATAAAATTTTAAAATATTCATAAGAAAAAAATCGAAGATTTTTGTACTAAAAATATTTATTCATAAATATTTTAATATTAAGATAATCACAATCTATAATAAGAGTAACAAAACATAAAAAATAAAAATTAATATCATAGTTATGTATTTTTCGGTTACTAACCCGCCTGTAGGATGAAAATCGTATATCTTATACATATCTCTTGCAAATGTAAATTTAAAACACAAACCATAAAATCATATAAAATAATAATAATTTATATCACAAATAAAGTATATCCCGTCCGTAGGGCGGGCCGATCCTAGTTTCTTATAAAGATATATAAATGAAACTAGGAGTGTTAAATGGTTGGATCATTCATGGGCTAACCCATTCCAAACAAACATAGATGGGTGATGGTCATACCCCAATAACTTATGGTCTAATTGGGTTAAAAACCAACTTTATCCATGGGTTAACTGGTCCAAACTAAATGGATATTGGGTTGGCCCAAAACACTTAATTTCTATGGTTTAGACAATCTGGGGGAAAGTTCAGCACGAGATTCACGACTTGTTCTGCGATTCGCGATTCTCTTCGTCTCTTCCGCCATTCTCTTCTCCTCTTCCGCCATTCTCTTCTCCTCTTCCGCGATCCTCTTCTTCCCTCCCGGATTTCTCTTCTTCATTCCCAGATTTTCGAACCCACGAGTCCTTCCTTATGCCTTCCCCTTATATATGTGAATCAAGATAAGTTTCGAATCTTAAATGATTTTTCTGGTAGAGTTTGTTTGACAACAGATCTCTGGAGGGCTATTACCATCAAAGGATATCTCTGCTTGACTGCGCATTACATCGATGCTGATTAGAATTTGCAAGCTAAAATATTGGCTTTCACCATTTTTCCTTCGCCTTATTCTGGAATAGCCATTGCTATGAAGCTGGTTGAGCTGCTGAAGGAATGGGGACTAGAAAAGAAGGTCTTCTGTCTCACTGTAGACAACGTTTCTTCGAATGATAGCATGCAGAGCATCATGAAGAGACAGATGCAACAAAGATCTGGTCTGCGGTGGCGAGTTTTTCCATGTAAGATGCTCAGCACACATCGTTAATCTGATTGTTTAAGATGGCTTAGCAGTGATTGGAGGAGTTTGCAAAAAAATCAGGGAGAGTGTCAAATTCGTTAAAGCATCAGAAAGTAGGGAAATAATGTTTCAAAACTGTTTTGAAACAGTGGAAACCAAGGTTGAGGGTGATGAATGTCTGGTTTTGGATGTCAGTACACGATGGAACTCTACTTTCCTTATGCTCTCTAGAGCTGCAAAGTTCAGACATGCACTAGGTAACTTGGTGGATGTAGAGCCGAGTTATGTGAGTTTTCCCTCTTATTCGGAGTGGAGGAGAGCAGAAATGATAAGCGAGTTTTTGAAGCCATTTTCTGATTACATATTTGATTTCTGGTTCCTCATACCCAACATCAAATTTGTATTTCAATGAAATTTGGAAGATTGAGTGTTGGTTGAGAGCTCATACAAATTCTTCTGATCCTATTATTTGTGAAATGGTGAAGTGTATGAAGCTCAAGTTTGACAAATACTGGGAAGAGTACAGCGACATCCTTGCAATTGTTGCAGTGTTGGATCTAAGACTGAAATTTCACTTCTTAGAATAATATTTCTCAGTTTTGGATCAGTCTACTTGTAAGAGAAGGTTGGCTAATGTTCGTTCAAAGATCTATAAACTGTTTGGAGCTTACAAGAAAAACCAGAGAATCAATAGTGATGTAACTTCGCAAGGAGAAATACCCGATGTTTCAGCCGGTTATGGGGTAAGTTATGTTCTGTAGTTATTTCTGATAAGTGTTACGGACTTCTGATACTGGATAAGTGATGTTTAATCCGGGTTTTTTTCAGGGATTCTATGCCTTTTTTTTTCTCAGAAAGCTCTTGGTAGTGGGAAGTCTGCTCTAGACATATATTTGGATGAGCCTTTGCTTGATATGACTGCTCACAAGAAACATAATGTGTTACATTACTGGAGAGACAACTCAGTTCGTTTCAAAGAGTTGGCAACAATGGCACGAGAGGTTCTGAGTATACCCATAACAACTGTGGCTTCAGAATCTTTGTTTAGCATAGGTAGTAGAGTGCTTAACAAGTATAGAAGTTGTCTTCTACCTACTAATGTCCAAGCCTTGGTCTGTACAAGAAACTGGTTAAAAGGGTTTCCAGAAATTGGTTAGTGTTGCTTATAATCTGTTCATATAATAAATTGCTTCAGAATCTTCATGAATTTTTTTTTTTGTAGGTGATGAGTCTGTTGAGAAGACAGAAGAGGAGAAAGAAGAAGAGGATAAAGAAAAGGAGAAAGAAGAAGAGAGTGGAGAGTCTAGAGACTTGACTTGAGGTATTATCTTGTTACAATAATCTTTTATTAGTTCAGTCTTGCAAGTAACTCGTTTGAGTTTATGGGTTTATATGGTTTGGTTCAAAATTATAATACTATTGGTATTGGTTTGCAGCTGAGAATCTGAGATGATGGAGGGAGTTACAACCACCGTTAGAGATATTCAGGTTTCATGAGCTCCTTTTTTAACTTCTATTTACAATCAAGTTATGAGGCTTGAGTTGAAGACTTGTATGGGTCTAGTATGTTAATATCAGAGCTGTCTTCTTCTGTGGAAATCATTGATTAAATCCAAGTATTGTATGTTTTCCTGTGTCTTCTTTTGTGGATTTATAAGAATGATGTGTTAAACATGTGTTGCTTTAGCAGCTTGAACCGTAGGTGTTGAACCATTGGTACATTAATTTAGTTTGTTGTAAGTAGTTAATCAAGTTTGGTGCTATGTAAAGATTGCTATCAGTTCTTTTGCTTGAGATGTTAATGCTTATGTGTTCATGTTTCTGCCCTTCCACCACTGTAGTGCATTGCTATCTTCTTTCCTTGCATGGTATAAGAACACAAGGTTGAATCTTCTTTTTTTCTTCTTACAGGCTGAAGACAAGTAGAGAAGGTGGAAGCTTGAAATAAGTAAATCAATGAATCATAATATCAGAGAGTTATAATTTTTTTCTTACATAAAACAAAGAGATAATTGTTTTTACATAAAACATAATTATCAAAACCTGAAGTCTATTGAAATTATTTTACATCACATTTGTATTCAAAATTTTTCAGTGACTTTAAAATTGGGTTTAGATTGAGTTTAAACAGATTTCTTTATAAATGGACGGGTTTGGGTTGTCCATCTGGATGTTGGATAAAATTAGGTTTGGATGTTATTGGGTGTAGGCTGAAAATGAATATAGGTGTCTTGAGTCCAGGAAAAACAAATACCTATTAGACACATCCATTCGGGTGTGGTCCAACCCAACTGACAGCCCTAAATGAAAGCAACAAAAACAATAGGCCTTATATCGATCAGACAGTCTCAGCCGCAGTGACCGTATTAAGTTTACACAACAGAATACAACAGTCTCACTCTGATGATTTTAACAGTCTTAGCTTAAGTGATTCAACCTTCCTTGGGACCTACAAGAAGAAGTCCATGAGGACCATGACACATTGAATCATGAAAGAGGATCCTGACCGTTGACATTTTAAAGGAAAAAGTAAGATCGATCAGTTTACCCATATTAACTTGTCGGCAAACGTTTATTTCTTTAAATGGGCCGCATAAATATAGACCCAATACAATAATGATAAGCCCTAATTAACCAAGTCTCTCTGTCTCCACGTAAGCGCTTCTATCATTCAAGTGTTCAACTCAATCCAAACACCAATCATGGATACTCTCTAACTTTTTCACAATCAGATCAAATCCATTTTTGTTACGGCATTTACACGGTACTGATCCGTCGCGGGTCCCACCATTTTTTCCTCTATCAAGACGCTGACGTCAGACACTTTCGTGGGGGGATTAAAAAGCTCTCTTTAAACAAAAATGGTGGTGACACGTTTCTCAAGGCTCCAGCATCTTCTTCTCCTTCAACCAAGATTCCAGCAATCTCGTGTTCTCCGTCATCCTCAAACCAAAACTCGAACATTCATCAGATCGGCGATGAGTTCGTGTTCCTTTTTCTCCTCGTCCTCCCCGAAGCTTCTCGTCCGTCAGCTCTTCGAGAATGAGTCTTCGACTTACACTTATCTTCTCGCCGACATCTCCCATCCCGACAAACCTGCTCTGGTAATTACTTTGCGTTCGTAAAGATTGGATCTTTCGATATGGGTTTTTGAGAAACTGTCTGTTTCTGTTCTCGGATGTGATCTGATTGTTTTGTCGGCAAAGATGTGAACTTGGATCAGTTCATGTTTTTGTTCTTTGTTTTTGTCTTAATCAGTGGCTAAGCTATGTTATGAGACCATGAATCTTGTTAATTAGTTTAGTTTTGTACAGAATTTAAATAATGCCCCTAATTGAATATTCAAATTTGTAAAAAATATTAAAAGTGTTTTATAGTATTTGCCCAGGACAAAAAAAAAATTATTTCTAGATCTGCCACTAGTATTAATCATATGTGTTTTTGAACAGTTGATTGATCCGGTGGACAAAACCGTCGATAGAGACTTGAAGCTGATTAATGAGTTGGGCTTGAAGCTTGTCTATGCTATGAACACTCATGTTCATGCTGATCATGTCACTGGAACTGGTCTTCTTAAGGTCCCTTTCTCTTTACTCAGTATGATTTCTTTACATTACTAAATACTCAATGGTCTGATCTGTTTCTTGTTTGCTGATGTACACAGACAAAGGTCCCAGGTGTGAAATCTGTAATCTCGAAAGCAAGTGGTTCCAAAGCAGATATGTTTCTTCAACATGGAGACAAAGTATCCATTGGTGATATATACCTCGAGGTTAGGAAACAAGATCTGGTGCAATAACTAAGAAACTAGAGAGAGTCAGGTGAGTAAGAATCGTTTTGTTTTTTTTTTTTGTTGGTGCAGGTACGTGCTACACCTGGACATACAGCAGGATGTGTTACATATGTGACTGGAGAAGGACCAGATCAGCCCCAGCCAAGAATGGCTTTTACCGGGGATGCTGTACTGATCCGCGGTTGTGGTAGGACCGACTTTCAGGTACACCAAACAGAGGGAAAAAAGGAGTTATAAAGAACCAAAAACCTCAACTTTGATGATGCATAAGGTCTGTGTTTTGTATTTGGACATTGGTTTAGCTTCTCTGATGATGTTTTTCTTGGTGTGTTGCAGGGTGGAAGCTCGGATCAACTCTATGAGTCTGTGCACTCACAGGCAAGTTGTTCACACTATCTCAACACTCCACAGGCAGATTGATTTATATTTTTAAAAGATTTTTATTTAAAAAGCCTGTTGTTTTGATCTTTTACCAGATATTTACATTACCAAAGGACACATTGATTTATCCAGCTCATGACTACAAAGGTTATGAGGTAATGCAAAACTTAAAGTCATTGACATTGGATGTTGTAATGAAAAAAAAAAGTGATTCGTCCATACAATGGCTTTACATTACCTTTCTGTTGATGTTCAGGTAAGTACAGTTGGAGAAGAGAAGCAACACAACCCACGTTTAACTAAAGATAAAGAAACATTCAAAACCATTATGTCAAGTAAGTTTTCTTTTTGCTTAGTATATGTTTTAGGGTATTGCAACTTTTGTTCAGTCTAATAATCACCGTGGTATGTCTTTGCCCTTTAATAGATCTGAATCTGGCGTATCCGAAGATGATTGATGTTGCAGTACCAGCAAACATGGTATGTGGCTTACAAGATCTGCCTTCTCAAGCCAACTAAAAAACTTCTATACTATCGTTTCTCTATTTTATTCTATATTTTATCAGAAGACAATAAAAAGCTCTAGAGAGTTGGTTTGTCTAATAATAAAGATCTTGTTGAATTAGATAAGATACAGTAGAAGTATGTGCAACTTAGGTTGAGCATATGGAGTTTGTGTGTTGAAAGATGAAAACATATTTGCGTGTTCTACTTTTGTTTGGCTTCCTGATATAATAGCTTGTCAAAAAACAACAAACACTTATCTATGTTTTTGCTGCCACGTGCGGTGGAAACTGCTAAAACCTAATCAAACAACTGGTATAGATAAAGAGATAAACAAAAACAGAGTAGCTTCTCCTTCATCTTACGCCGCCACGTTGAGTCTACACTCTACAACCCTTTCGTTATCAATATCCAACTGAACCAAGTTGCTAGATGCACTTCAGCTGAATCGTGACAATGATATTTGGTATACAAGAATCTTAACCGTATGTGCTAGAACCAACCCACGAAACAAACCATGGCCGTGAGTCTTGCATTATGTAATGTACAGATGAGGTTTACTCATTTGAATCTTGTGATGTAATAGGTGTTTAAACGACTCTCGGTATCACATGGTGTTCTTGTTACAATTGCCATTGTTTTTGGTTAATGCAAGGAAGAGGAAGATTGAATGCACAAACTGAGGAAGATTGAATCAAATGCTTAGGCACTCTATGAATCGTTGCAGATTAGTATTCCACGGCCAGTTGTCCATTTTTATTTCTGAAATATGTTCCCAGAGGCGATTTCAACACAAAATATGTCCCAAAAAAAAATTTAACAAGTGACTATTTCACAAGTTGCCCATCAGACAAGACATCCGGTTTCTGTAGTGTCATTTTGTCCACAAGCATGGGCTAGTTTCAAATTAGAAATGAGCACAACACAAGCGTCAATGTGTCACACAACAAAACAGATGAACGATTTACACAGAGTTCCAGCAAAGCTGTGGAATAGAGAGAGCACTACACAGTTCCACACAAGATGTTTATATATAAAGATTAAAGACCAATCTTCCACCAACACCAAACAAGCAGGGGAATATTAACTGTTCTAAATATTTTACAATTTTGTCATATATCATATGCCAATCTTGTTTATCTTTCATTGCTGCAAACATACACCAGATGATAACGAAAGAACCAATTTGGATCGGCCGCCGAACAAAAAAAAAAAACTGCAAGACAGAAACAAAACCGAAAGAAATATATACATTTAAAAAATGTTCGATCTTTTCTTCCAGTTTGCAGTAACGAAGATGATTTGCAATAAATAGAAGAAAAGATCAATGGGTTTGAGTTTGTGCCCGCAACGGAACAAGAACAGCATCGAAATAGCTGCTTTGATCTCTCATAGGCACTTTTGATTAAACAGAAGAAGGGTACCACATGAAGAATTCAAACACACATAAAGTTTCATACTTTGTCTGTTGATATCAGACAAAACAACATTCTCTCAGATTTCCGACAAGCCAAAAAACCGAACATGTGAAAATTCTTTTTAACTGAAAGAGAGACATTTGGTACCGAATCTAGGCCCGGTGGAATAGGGAACTCGAAATCAAAAAACAAACGCAATAACCATGAACAAACACTCATAACAATACAAAACGAAAATGACAGAAGAATGTTCGATCTTTTCTTCCAATTTTGCAATAAAGAAGATTACTTGCAAGAGGATTATGGAGAGAAGATGAATGGGTTTTCGATTTATGCCCGCAACGGAACAAGAACAGCATGAAACTCGCTGCTCTGATCTCTCATAGGCACATTGATTAAACCCTAAAGGCGGCCATGTTTACTTATAAGCGCGAGACGAAGAGTTCACTTTTTTTAATTCTCGATTTTACCCCTGTTTACTTCACAATTGAGTTGACCTAATTACTGTACATATCTTTGTATTATAAGTGCTTGATTGGCAGAGCATTAACATAAATATTATGCTCGTTATTATCTAATAAACATTAATCACCAAAGCATTTAGAAAAGCATTTGTGCTAATGCTCTTTGTCCAATGATCTTATATGGAGTTTTTGGTAGAACATTTGCAATAATTATTTTATTTTTATTTAATAGTATTAAAATTATATTATAATCAAAAAAATTAATTTATATTATTATAAATAAAATTTAGGATAAAAATTTTCAAATTTTTAAAAGAAAAATATTTCAAATTTAAAATATAATATAATTTATATAATATGCATATCATTCATTTTTTAATAAAAACATAGCATAATATATATATATATTGTATATTATAAAATAAAAATATCTATATTATTTGGAAATAAATAAATTATATGCCATATATTAATTTTTATGATAATATTATATATGAATCATTCACTGCTTTACCAAAAAAATAAATAATTATAATTTATATATAAATTATATGTTAATTTATTTTCTTTAAAAATATCAAAAAATTATTTTATCTCCAAAAATAAAATTATATTTTTAAATAAATTTACATTTATTTTTAAAATGATAATATTTCACATTTAAATTTATTGTATAATTCAATAATATTCATTATTTTAATAACAAAAATATTCTTAATATATTATAATTTAATATATATTATTTTAAAATAAATATATTATGTACTAACTTTTATGATAATTTAAAAATTGTATAATACTATTGCTATACCAATCACTTTATTAAAAACTTTAATGAAAGCATACAGCTTCTAAGCATACTGCTACTGCTTCTTCATCTGTTGTACCAATCGAGGCCTAGGATATCACCCAATGAGTTTTGAAACATTTCCAAATTGAAACCTATATTTAAAAAAAATCAATTAAGTCCACCATAACTTGTAAATCACAAAATTGAAAAGTTGACAAATATTTTTTTTTCAAACATTATTTTATTATTTAGTAATAACTGAATACATGGATTCCAAGTATAAAATTTGGGCAGTAAAGACTCCCCGAAAAAATCTCAGGTCAGGAACAAACGCTCTCGTCCATCTCTAACATCAAAACCGTGAAACCCTAACTCCGGTCCGGCGGTGCCAATGCCGGAGGCTCCTCCTTTCCTCTTCATCTTCTTTTTTCCTTTGCTTTCTTTCTTTCTGTCTTTCATCTAGTCTCTTTGCTCGTTGATTCTGGGTTAGTTGGGGTATTTCCTGCGATTCTCCAAAGCCGTTGGTGTTGCCTTTCGGCTCCCTCTGGAACAGCGGCGAGGCTGTGGTGGCAACGAAAGAGAAGTGGGTCGGCGTTTAGAGCTTGAGGATGGACCAGATCTGATTTTCCCTTTACAGATCTATGGTGATTCTTCACTGGTGGTGGCGCGTGACTCGGTGTGACGAGTTCTCCGTCATGGATCTACCTTCGTACATGGAGTCGAGACAATCAGACGCGAGGATTGACGGCGAGTAGAAGGTGGGTTGTCTTCTGGTTTTCGGGGATAACATGTACCGAAGGTCTGCGACAAAGGATTGGTCGACTGGAGGAGCTTTCTTTTATGGGGTACGTGGTGGTGGTTCGACATCCCAGCGCCGGTGATCCGAACCGCACACCGCTGGAAACTCGGATTCACAGTTTCGGTTCGTGCTAGCTACCAAGGCTCGATCTTTCATTCCGGATGGGTCTGTCCGGTTTCTTTGGCTGAGGATCAGCACGTTGAAACCTGGTGGTACAAGACTATTCGGGGAATGCACCTAAGGTGATGATGTTGTCGGGTCAAGTTTATCACACCGATCTTAAGGGACCAGCAGCCTGGTATATTTTGTAACCTCGGTTTTAGGATTGTCTCATTAAGTTAGTAAATGTGTCTGTATCATGAGGTCTAGTTAGGTGGTTTAAGAGATGGCTTGCTTCGAGTCGTGGAGCTCTCTTATCTCACTGTGGTTAAAAATACAACATTGTACTCTAGGTTGCACTGGAACCGAGTGAGTTTTCACCTAGTGAGTGTTTCAAGGTGTTGCTAAAATGCAATGTTGTATATATGGTAGAAACATTGAGTATCAAAATGTCTTGTACCAAGTTTTATTGGTGAATGAATCAGTTGAAGGGGAGGGATTAGGTTTAGATTGGGATTTTTTTTTATGTTATTTAAATTATAATATTAAAATATATTTACATACATTATAATGATTTAGATATATGTAATTACAAATTTAAAATTAAAATCTTGATTTATTAATTTTAGTTAGGAATTTAAATTTATAATTTAAGGGTATTGCTATTTTTGAAAATGATTAGTCTAATAGGACATGAAATATACTAGATTGGCCTAATAGGACAATGTTATGGTTTTTTTGGTCTAAAAAACAATTTTCCCACAAACAAATTGGGCGGCAAGCAAGTATACACCAATCTTGTGAAGCAGTTATAGTTTTCTTAGCTAAAGAATCTGCACAAGTATTACATGATCTATTAGCATGCTTAAAACTATTTTGAATCCTCTTAGTTCCCTAAATTTGATAACAACAAGAATAGTAAAAATAGTAAATTCCTTTTCCTTCCTTAAATTTGGAACCATTTATAAATAATATTTTTTCTTCCATATTTTTTCATTTCTTTTAATTTAAAAAATTATACAACAAAAATATTCCTTACCGAATACAAAAAATAATAAAGAGGGTCGATCATAGATCAGCTTGTTCACTGTGTCAACAGCTACAAAGAGGCGGCTGTCTCTAATGATTCCAAGTTCGACCACATTGAACTAGAAGAGAAGCAAAAGCATGGCTACGTGAGAAGAAGCTGCAGCAGGAGGCGCTTCCCAACTATGCAACACCAGCTTTGTTGTCAGCCGATGTTAGAAGCAAGGCAGAGGCATTGGACAAGTAAGCAGAAGCTTCTTTTGCATGTTGTTTCTTCTATTGCATTTGTATATGGTAGAAGTGAATGAACCCATCTTTGGATTCTTTGGCAGGTTTTGCAGGCCTATAATGACCAAACCAAAGCCGGTGGCTAAACCACCAGAGGCACCACCGCAAGCCAAGGCGGCGGATGAGGAGAAGAGTGAGGCACAGCCAGAGGCCTCGGAGGAAGAACCAATGGAGACAGAGAAGCCCAGCCAAGATAGTGCCTAGGAGTGGGAGATGGTCTTGTATCGATTTTGTTTTCACCTTTTATACCTCTTCCTATTGTGTTTTCTTTATACAGTATTTGTTGTGTTACCGGACTTGTTGGATTTTTGCATCTTTCTAAACTGTGTTTTATTTTTCAACAGCAAATGAAAATGCAACATTTCCCAACAATTTATGTACTTGTCACAACCTTTATTTAGCATGCTAACGGCTAAAAGCAATAGCAACGGTTAGATCAGTAGTGTCTCATGCCAAAGCTTTAGGGATTTGAAGGAGCTGATCTGTGTGATCTCTAAGAATTTGCAATACAATAATGGTTCATTGAATCTTTGAGATTTTAATTGTAACTTGTTCTAGCACACCATTGCCATTGAGTTGAGATGAGGTATACATGCATTAAACAAATTTATAAGATGAGTTCTGCTTTCGTACATCCGAAGATCAATAAGTCATCCGTAGCGTTTAATGTGATACAATGCTCAATGGTTACAGCGAACGAGTGAGAAATGCTCAGTTGAACAACTTTGCAATGATATAACGAAGACTTTCAGCTGTGAGTCACACAAACAAGTTTCGGTTAGATCAGTCTGATCCAGGGTTGTTACCGGTGATGGTTTCGGTTATCTTGTTGGCTCCATAGTCTTTGAATTTGTTATAAGCGTAGTTCATTGAAGAGAAGAAGATTGTTGTGATTATATACTTCTTGAACTTCAAGATCGGATTCATTACTCCCTTATGTCGTTCTTCAACAATAAGAAATGCTCTTTGCTTTATGGGAAACATTGGCTAATATAGCGAATCATTAAGCCGAGAAACGTGGAGGTCAAGAAAAAGTCATTGGTCCTTGGATCCTTCTCCTCCGTAAATCAATCTTTTACACATTACAAAATTAGTCGTTTTATTCAATGGTTACAAAAAATGCTTTTGAATAAACATGAAAGAGTGTATTTTCGTTTAATTTAATTTTATTAACTTCTTGATTACCTGCATCCACAACACATAGAAGTGTTGAACACTCTGCAACAGAGGCAGAAGAAAAATTCTGTAATACAGACAGAGGAAGCAATAAGCCAGGGAGGAGGAACCTTGCAGAACTGGCAAATCTTGGAATCCAAAACACTTACACCAAGTGGAAACTTTTGGAAGATGAACTATTCCATGAAGGAGACAGCATGACAATAATACATGTCAAAAGGAACATGAATCACTAGAGAAATTAAATGATGTAGAAAGCGGTAGTTCTTCAAGCCGCCACCAAGAAAGAAAATTAAGACTCAACGCATCAAAATACATACAAGGGACTAGACATGGTCTACATACAGCAGCAAGTAGTTGTAAAGAAGCAATCAAACCAACTTGAAAAGCCAAATTATACCTGCTCTTGTGATAGCAAATACTAACTATCTACATGACTTTGGCGGTTTTTGGTGCTAGGTTCTCATTTTTTTTGCTACCTCTTTGGCTGTTGACTGGTAAGAATCTTTGTGCTTCGAAAACTAATGAACTTTTCCCTAGTATGTGGAAGCTAATAATTGTTCGACTTCTGTTTTATAGTTTACCATGTTTCTGTTTTTTCTATGTGATTAATCTTATAGTTTACCATGTTTCACTTTTTGCATACGTTATTTATTGTGTGGAGGATCCACAACTATTGCACCGGTGCAGAAAGGTGGTTATGTCCTTCAAAAGGTATATGTTTTACTCGATATGATAAGAATTAAGCTTTGTGATACTGTTTCTTTGGGTTTAGATTTTCTTCTCCAAGAGAAAGTATTCCATCTTTCCTTCCTAAAGTGTTATCTGTAGCTAATATATATTTAATACTAGATGATGGTCTGCACACTTGTGCAAACTGATATATATCAAACTAATTTAAATTTAACATAATTTTTAGTTTCAGTCTAGATTATTTAATTAGTTTCAAATATTAAATTAATCAGAAGATCTCTTTATTACAATGCAACATGGATAATAGTTTGAACTTGCAAAATCTTTTATTTTTCCTATCACCAAAGCACACATGTTAAAAGTATCATCATCATAATAACCTAATAAAGTTTTATTAATACTTTAAAATAACATAAAATATAAACTATAAAATAAACCGTAATTACCAATTATCAGTGAAGCCTATGAAATCAAACTCTCTTATTAAAGTCTTAGTTGCATTTTATATGAATTTACTCTTGATCGAAGTTTATGGTAACACATATTAAAAAAATCTACAATAATTAAGAATACACTTCTATTTAACTAAAATTTTAAAAATTAAAATTAATAAATTATATATGTTTAATAAAAGCTGGATTTTTTAAAAAAAATTAACAGAGAGAAATTATATTCTTTGGACTCATATTTTTTGATTGGTAAGATAATTTGGTGACATGAAAGAGAAACAAACTTCCTTTTAAAAATAATAAATAAAAACACTAAACGATTTAATAGTACTAAAGTAAACTTAAGAATAAAACTATCAAATTATTTCTAAAATTTGATAATACTCGTCAATAATAATTATTCCTAAATATAATGAAAATATTTATTACATAATTACTAAAACTGTTTAAAAATAATAATTGAAAAGTTATTTATTAAAACAAATGACTCAATCTAAGTCACTGAATACAATAAATAAGCTTCTAAAATAAACAAATGAGTCAACCTAAGTCATTAAATACAACAAATAAGCTTTTAAAAATAACAAAACATGACAAATAATCCAAATAGCCTAAAATCATGGAAAACATTACAAGAAAGCAAAACTAAAATTAATACCTAAAACTATTTTAAAATATAACTTATAAATAAAATTACTAATTAAACTTTTTAAGAACATGAAAAATAAATAAATAACCTAAATTATGGAGAATATAGCTTCTAAAATAAACAAATGAGTCAACCTAAGTCATTAAATACAACAAATAAGCTTTTGAAAATAAAACATGACAAATAATCAAAATAGCCTAAAATCATGGAAAACATGACAAGAAAGCAAAACTAAAATTAATACCTAAAAATATTTTAAAATATAACTTACAAATAAAATTATTAATTAAAATTGTTAAGAACATGAAAAATAAATAAATAATCTAAATTATGGAGAATATAACAAATAAGCAAAACTAAAATTATTAAAAGCATAACAAATAAGTAAATTACCTAAAATTATGGAAAATATGACAAATAAGCAATAAATAATGACAAATAAGAAAAATCACAAAATTATATTGTGAGTCAAAATATATCTAACTATACATTAATATAGTGTAATATTTTGATATTTGAATAAATATTAGGATGAATAAATATTATTAGTAGGGGTTATTGGTTCTAGTATTTTAATGGATTTACAAATTTTTTTAGATTTAGAAATCTTTGATAAATCCATGATTTTTAAATCAAACAAAATGGATTTAAGAATAATTTATATGGATTTCAAAATCAAAACAGGTGAATTGTTATAAATCAATCAAATAGATTTATCATTACGAAGAAAAATGCTTGGATCTGGAGATATTGTTCAGAACAAGTTTTATTTAGTTAGTGTTGGAAGGTGACAAGATGACACTTACGTAGAAGAGAGTAAATGATCAAAACTTTGAAATAGAAAAAGTAAAACAGACAATTCAATCAAAAGTTGTAAAATTATACAGGAAAATCAATTACCATTACATAATGTCTGATAAGTAAACGCATAAGTTAATCATACAAAAATGCTAATATGAGAAGAATGATCTAAGCCCTAACAACCGATTAAAAGAAAAGGAAAAGTAATAACATGTCTGGGGATTGAAAAAATACTTTTGACCAATTGCTAGTGACTTTATGTTTAAATCAAAGAAGGTGAAGATTTATGACGGTACCCAGAAAAAAGAAAATGATGAACAAGATACGAGATATTGACCAAACATACAAGATATGAAAACTTGTCGAAATGCAAAAAAAAAGAAACTAAAAAAATAATATTACAAATCCAAGTCAAAATAACAAGGTAGAGCTCAATATTTGCTCCATTGTATTTTTACACTAAAAACATTTATAAATCCACTCAAATCCAATTTTAAATCAAATCCTTATATAAATCTATACTATTGAATAATACTTGATTTTAAAATCTATTTTAAAATCAAAGAACCAATAACAGTAGATTTGAATATGGATTTAAAAATCATAGAACCAATAATAGTAGATTTGATTTGGATTTTCAAATCCACTAAAATACATAAACCAATAACACCTCCTTAGTCATCACGTGTTAACCATAAATATTTGCAGTTATATAAATCTAGAAAATAGATATTAACTTATGTAATTAAATAATCAATATTTAAATTTAAATGATATTATAGAGATTATTCAAAATAATGACTTAATTATAAATTATTTAGAATTGAGAACATGACAAATATGCAAATTAACTAAAATCATTGAAAACATGACAAATAAGCAAAATCACTTCATAAATAATAGTACAGATTTCAAGTATTTTAAAATTTACAGCATTGATGCATCTAGTATTAATGCTTTCTTATTCTCCTATTGTTGATCATGCTTTTCTCTTCAGCTCCAATAGGAGGGGAGTTTCTCGCTGACTCTGCTTACTGAAAAGCTTGGACAGTAAAGGAATTAAAGTATGTTAGTAGGGGTTATTGGTTCTAGTATTTTAATGGATTTACAAATTTTTTTAGATTTAGAAATCTTTGATAAATCCATGATTTTTAAATCAAACAAAATGGATTTAAGAATAATTTATATGGATTTCAAAATCAAAACAGGTGAATTGTTATAAATCAATCAAATAGATTTATCATTACGAAGGAAAATGCTTGGATATGGAGATATTGTTCAGAACAAGTTTTATTTAGTTAGTGTTGGAAGGTGACAAGATGACACTTACGTAGAAGAGAGTAAATGATCAAAACTTTGAAATAGAATAAGTAAAACAGACAATTCAATCAAAAGTTGTAAAATTATACAGGAAAATCAATTACCATTACATAATGTCTGATAAGTAAACGCATAAGTTAATCATACAAAAATGCTAATATGAGAAGAATGATCTAAGCCCTAACAACCAATTAAAAGAAAAGGAAAAGTAATAACATGTCTGGGGATTGAAAAAATACTTTTGACCAATTGCTAGTGACTTTATGTTTAAACCAAAGAAGGTGAAGATTTAGGACGGTACCCAGAAAAAAGAAAATGATGAACAAGATACGAGATATTGACCAAACATACAAGATATGAAAACTTGTCGAAATGCAAAAAAAAAAGAAACTAAAAAAAATAATATTACAAATCCAAGTCAAAATAACAAGGTAGAGCTCAATATTTGCTCCATTGTATTTTTACACTAAAAACATTTATAAATCCACTCAAATCCAATTTTAAATCAAATCCTTATATAAATCTATACTATTGAATAATACTTGATTTTAAAATCTATTTTAAAATCAAAGAACCAATAACAGTAGATTTGAATATGGATTTAAAAATCATAGAACCAATAACAGTAGATTTGATTTGGATTTTCAAATCCACTAAAATACATAAACCAATAACACCTCCTTAATCTTTTTTTTTACACTGTTTCTCTATCTTTTGAGTCTTTTTCACTGAGTTCTGCTTGTTATTTCTTTTGCAGATAAGACTTCTTTTTGTAATACTACTTTCATAAGAAAGAGATTAAACCCCATTGTTCAATACAACAGAAGATTCTCCAAATAAGGCTTGCTTAGCCAAAGCATCATCATTCTTATTTTTACTACGGTGAATCCAATCAAAAGAGATAAACTCAAAGTTAAGTGCGAGAGAAGAGATATCAGAAGTGATCCCATGCAATTCTGCATATGAAGTTGCTTTTGTCAGTGGGTTTAATAGTTGGACAGAGTCCGAAAGCACATGGAGTCTGCGAAATCCTGTGGAGATGCAAAAAGTAAGAGCTTCCCGAAGGGCGAGGCCTTATGCTACTAGCGGTGATGCGACGAAATGGTAGTGCGCCATCCTTGACGTTTGTTGGTCATTGTCTTCAATTATCCAGCCCATACCTGCTAATTTCATATAGCCTCTCAAGGCCGCATCTGATTTCAATGTATACAATTGTCTTGCTGTTGTCCAAAGCTTGACTGGTTTTCTGAGTAGCGGAGTCCCGCATCTGTTCGTTTAGCCACTCTCTGGCTGTTGAGATGGCGCTGGTGATCACATCTTCAGGCGAGCTGCTTTTGTTGTCGAAGGTCAGCTTGTTCCTTGCAATCCACAAGGACCATAAGATCTATGGTACTAGCGGCCCTGCAACAACTCCCGTAGGGGGGAGACATAACAAACCACATAGTGCAGGCCAAACAGAATCCAAATCTACCAATCCTCTAGTGTCAGTGCAGTTAATAAACGGGGTGAGTTTCCAGACTTGTTGTGCAAAGTCGCAATGAAGAAGAAGATGAGTGATAGATTCAGTTTGATTGCAGCGCTTACATTCCAATGCAGAGGGTATGTTTCGGGTAGCTAGACACTCTCCCACTGGCAGAGCTCCTTGGAAAATTTTCCACAGAAACACTTTCACTTTTGGTGATAAGTTCGTCTTCCATATTCTCCCATACCAGTCGAAGTTTTCTTGCTGCGTAGTTGGAGTCGGGAGTCTGTCCTTTATCGCAATGTGATAGCCTGATTTGGTCGTGAACTCCCCTAATTCGTTTCCTAGCCAGATTAGCTTGTCCTCAGCTCAACTTTGCTGGTTTAATCAGAAGGATTCTTTCTTCTTCCTGAGGACAATAAAGTCGGATAGCTTCTTTGTTCCAATCAGAACCGTCAGGTAGGAGAAGATCTGCCACGGTAAGGGTGCTCTAGTTCTCCAGCGTGGGACCCATTGGTCGAAGTTGCTCAGTGAGGCTAAGCCATGGGTCAGTCCAGGCGTTGATAGAGGCTCCATTCCCTACTGCCCATCCAGAATTGCTTGTAATGAGGTCTCTCCCGATCAAAACACTTCGCCATCCGTGCGATTCTGCTGTTCTATACTGTACTTGCAGGAAGGTTGAGTCCATACAATATTTGCCGGTTAGCACCCTGCTCATTAGACACGACAGGTTGTGAATAATTCTCCAGCTAAGCTTTGCCAAGAACGCTTTGTTATAGCTTTGAAAGTCTTGAAAGCCAAGTCCTCTGCATCCCTTCGGCTGCGTCATATTTGACCAAGACACCCACGCCATCTTCCTGCTTCCATCGTTACTGTCCCACCAGAATCTGGTGACTGCTGATTGAATCCGCTTGCAGAGTGAGACCAGGAGCTGGAAGCAGGTCATAGCGTGTGACGGGATTGGCGTTAGAACACTCTGCAGCATTACCATTTTACCAGCAGATGAAAGATGTCTCTTTGACCAGCAGCTGGCCTTGACCATAATTTTTTCCACAATAGAAGAAAACAGGTCTCATTTTCGTCACCCAAAATGTTCGGGTAGACCAAGATACTTGCCAATTCCTCCTTCTCTTTGGATCTGTATGCAGTCTTTGATGCTCGATTTGAGAGATGCTGGCGCCTTTCGGGTGAACGTGATGGAAGACTTGGAAGCATTGATTGTCTGTCCAGAGACTGCTTCATATTGGGCAAGAATTGATTTGAGAGCAGCAACGTCGTCTTTGTTGGCTTTGATGAAAAACATAGTGTCGTCCGCAAAGAGGAGATGGTTTACCCGAGGGTTTTCCTGCGCCACTCTTATTCCAGCCATTTGGCCTGATTCTTGAGCCTTGTTACACAAGTCCGAGAGTACTTCTCCACAAAGAATGAAGATATACGGGGATAGTGGGTCTCCTTGACGGATTCCCCGGCTCGGTTTAACTCTTTCTCTAGGCGAGCCGTTGATGAGGAAGGCGCAGGTAACAGTCGAGACACATTCCATGATCCACATAATGACCGTGTAGGCTTTACTCATGTCCGTTTTCACCGCCATGGAGCAACGTGATTTTTCTTGTGAAGTTTTGAAAAGGTGGAGGACTTCGTGTGTGATCAATACGTTGTCCGAGATCGCTCTTCCGGGGACGAAGGCAGATTGCGTCTCGGAAATGATCTTAGGTAGTAGCGGTTGCAGCCGTTTCGTGAGAATCTTGGATATGATCTTGTAATAAAACAAAGAGCAGTCGGTCTGTATTCGGCCACGGCTTTCGGACTTTGGATCTTTGGGATGAGTCAAATAAAAGTGTGGTTGAAAGGATCCTTGGATTTCTTTTACAATATCATCTCAAATGGAGTCCCAATTGGAGTGATAGAAGCCCGCGGAAAATTCATCCAGACTGGTGCTTTATCCGCATTGATAGAAAGGATCGCAGCCTTTACCTCTTCAGCGTCCTTAGATACTCTTTCATGAGAAAGGAATTACGAGCAGGAGAATTCTAGGTGCTTATGTGGATTAAATTACTGCTCGAATACTGTATTATTTATTTATTTATTGAGAGAGGGCTTTTGAAAAAAATTGATTTTGTGTTCTTGGCTCGTTTTAGTTAGGATGATAGTTGAGATTAACAAATTGCTTAGAGATTTTTTTCTTGTTGTTGGAGTGTAATAGTCTCTTTGTTCATCCCTTCGAATCCTTGCAGATTGAAGATGTAGGTTTTCCTGACACCACGGAAAGCGAGCTACAAGCTCTTCTTGCCAGGTCCGTAATTAATAATGACACCCCGTTAAAAAATTTAGTGTTGTTTTATTTTAACTAAACAGAGGATGATAGTGGGTGACATCAAGGATTCTATAGGAAGCTGAACTATCGTTTTTCTTAGTCTTTCTCAATATCTTTATCAAGCATGTCTACTACTGCAAGACACTCGAGATTGGTGCTGTTAGGTTCCAAAATTCCTGATGTGATATTCAACCCGTCCATAGTTCAGGTACAAAACTCGGGGCACCATTTAAGCGATTGATTGTGTCTTCTCTTGAGGAGAAAATTTTACAAATTGTATAGAAACGTGGAGAGGAAGGATGAATGATGATGATACATATTACAAATTTACAATATAACATATTATTCTTCATTTTATTTATTTAGTAATATTTTGTTTGAAGATGATACATATATATATATATAGAAAAGTAATATATTAGTAGAAGAAATGGAAAACATATAATACTAAATAAACTCAAAAGATAATATTCCTATTCTCTTTCACGTAGAATATCTTTAATCTAAATACTTACCTTATTTCTTCTATACGTATATATAATAATATATTAGGTGTTTTGCCCGCACTTATGGGCTTAATAATGTTACAAAAATGTATATAGATATATTATCAATTCAAAAATCATTAGAATAAATTATTTTTATGTTTTAAGATATTTATTAATTAATTAAATATTAAAATCTTATATAGAATAACTTTTTATTATTTATATAAAATATAATAAACTTCAAAAAATTAATATACACATAAAACTATATACATGGATTTATATTTACTTGTAAAATATTATGTTGTAAACTAATTTTGGATAACATAATATATAATCTTTTAGATAATGATGATTATAAAATTAAGGAATTCGTTTTAAATTTAGGATAATTATATATTATGTGAAAAAATATATTAAATAGAATCGGTTTAATATTACCAAACCAAATACAATATAAACAAATGTATAATATTTTAATATTATTAAAGTAAATATTTTAACTATGATATTATCATTATATTTTTAATTATACTCAAGATAATGATGAATTATTAGCTAAATCGCTTAAATTATTTATTAAGATTAATAATTGATCACACAATATGACTAAACCTATGAGAAGCATGAAATTTAATAATTAATTACATATTAAATTTTTATGTACAATATATTTTTCTATTTTAATAAAATACATTTATTACGTAAAGTAAACTTGAACACACTCATATATACATAAAACTACATACATATATTTATATTTATTTTAAATATTATAATGCTAAATTTTTTGAATAACATAATATAAAATCTTTTTAGATAATCAAAATTATAAATTAATGAAATTCGTTTTAAATTTATGGATAATTATATATTATGTGATATATATAATTGATTTTTAATAATTGTAAATGAAATATAATATAAACATGTATATCATATTTTAATATTACTAAAGAAAATATTTTAAATATGATATTATCATTCAAGTTTTTTAATTATTATCAAGATAATGATAAATTATCAACTAAATCACTGAAATTATTTATTAAGATGATTATAAAATATGACTAAACCTAAAATTAAGGGGAGCATGACACCTAAGCCAAACCATAGTATATCTATATATATATATGGGTGTGTATTATACAATTAATTCATTGTTTCTCTTTCAAATTTTGATTACAGAAAAACACAAGCAAGGAGAAGTCAAGTTAGGATCTTTGGAGAAAAAGAGAAGAGAATGTCAGTAGGAATACCCGTTATGGCTCTAGGCTTTTTCCTTTACCTTTGGTATGTTTTTTGTTCGTTTGATGGTCAAGAGGACGGATGCGGCTTAATTCGAAAGTTATTTACCTTTTCAATTATTATTATTATTTCGTATTAGAGAGGTATTTAGGTAAAACTTATTTTTTTCTTTTCTCTCACTTACGGTGTTGTTCCATATTTAAAGTGTTCTTTCTATCCCTCTAAAACAGTTTCTGATATTTACATTTATCTCTTTATGGGAAGATTACTAAAATAACATGAAATCATGTTATTATTACTAGAATAACCTATAATTTTTTTTAATTACTAGATTGTTTTGTATACCCAGAATGCCCTTATTTCATTTGTTAACAAAAAAGATAATTACAGAAGATGCCATTAATATTTTTTGTCATATCATCAAAAATATTAATTATTTTCGAAATAGGTAAATAAGTATGCCACAAAAAGTATGACTTGACGGCAGGTTTATTAATCTCTGGCAGATTTATTTCCTCACACAAACTTATTGTGGCAGACTTCATATCGTAACAGACTTCCATAGAAAAGTCTACCATACACGATGGCAGATTTAGTTACGTTCGTAGATTTGTTTTCTGTTGACAGATTTTTTATGGCAGATTTTTTTCTTATGATAGCAGACTTATAATATGTGATAGACTTTTATACTGGCATGCACACTTATCAAAACATAGTTAAATACTTTCAGAAAGAAGTCTACCATACGTTACAATAGATTTATTTACGTTGGCAGATTTGTTTTTGGCTGGCAGATTTTATATGACAAATTTTTGTTGTATGATAGCAGGTTTTTAATATGTGGAAGACTTTTCCACATCCAATGAAATTTTTCTTGTAGACTGTTCTTTGTTTGGCAGATTATTTTATATTTGAGGTAGCAGACATATATTTTCTTCGTTTACAAACGACAAACTTTTCGAATAAATATACTTAGCAGACTTATAAATTAATAATAGAACTAACTCTATATCATAGCATATTTTTATGTACGTTATAGCAGACTTTTACAAATTATATGTAGTAACAAACTTTTTAACTTGGCAAACCTGTTTTATGTAAATATTGTTTCTTGTCTAAAACAGATGGTACCAGCCAGGGATGGAACTGTTGTTCTGCAGTGCTTGTTTCAGATGAAGCATGAGAGCATAGTTGTTCACCTCCAGAGTTCTCAGCTGTTCCTGGTATTGAGTAACCATTTTGGTATGTAATAATAAACAGTTTCTATTTCTTATAAGTACACAAACAATATATCACTCTACATATGTCACGTAATAGAGAGCTCACTATAAAACAGATTCAGGTGGTGCTGCTGGCTCAAAGCTCTCACTATATCGTATTTTCAATCGCTCAATCACGGAATAGAACTCAGATATCAAACCGGAGAGAGGAGCTTCTGGTTTCTCATTTTAAACACAGCTTCTTGCTCCTCGTTCTCTCTCTTCTTTCTCTCTATCGAGCTGCATTTCGGGTTTTTGGTCTTGAGGTGATAGAGAAGGTTCTAGGGAGCGAGGACCAGAGCTAATCCAGGCATGTAAAAGACACTGAGACACACTTGATCGTTTCTTGTTCATGGACCAGAAACGCAGTCTTCTGATGTGTCGAAGATCACCATGCCTGTTGAATAAATCCCTGGAGTAGCGGCACCCTAAAGCTATCTTCAATACATACAACAGAGAAAGAGTTGGAGATTAGAAGGTCTAGAATGGTAAAGTAGTTCAACAGCAGCCTGAATGATTCCATTACCTTGCGTGGCATCATTCAAAGAAGCTCCATCATCAAAACCAAATGGTCCCGTTAGCTACAACCTTGCTGGATATGTTTTTGCACTGTTTGATTTAGTCATCTCTCTGTAAAAAGTGTAAATAATTTACAATGTAGTTAGGAAAACATATGTTGAAATCGAAATTACCAAACCTACAATGATATAGACAATTAGTAGTGTATAATTATGAAACTGAGATGCAACGAAATCCTTATTACTATCAATTAAGAACACAACTACGAACTCTGGAGCAAGGTAAAATCCAATTCCATGAACAGATTGAAGCGCATACGAGTTTGTACTACTGAAGAAATCAACAAAAATAAGAGTAAAAAGTCGCTTACATTATATTGAACTCTCGATTTCAGAAACTTAATTTTGGGTCGTCGATTTGCCTCTCGAATTCACGTTCCCTTTGTGAATCTGGAGGTTTTAGTGATAGAAAACGGTGCTACAAAGTCGGAATCAAGGAGAAATCAAATCACAAACGAATGAACCTTGATTGTTGAAGAATTGACAATTTAGGATCTAGGATTCATGTCTAGTGAGAAGGAGCGGGGGAATCGTGGAAAAATAATGAGAAAGGGGAAACTGGTAACTTATATTTTTTGGCTAAGGGTTTTTTTTACGTGTTTAATGAGAGATGGGGATATTTGTGTACTATAGTATCATATTTTTCTTTTCTTTTTTTGGGTGTGTTACTCTAATCATTTCTCATAAAATGTATGTTATTCTAACTAATATCTCTTTATTTAAACGAGTTTGGTTAATGCATTATGTAGATCAAACGATAGTTTTATGTGTTTTTGTGGATGATTCTTTAGTCTATTAATATTTATTAATATGCAGGAGTTGTATATTTTTACTTTTGAGGATAATAATATATATGCTACGGTCATGCAGTCTCAAATCTCAATGGTTAGGATAAAGTTGATTATTTATTTTTATATATAGTATGGAATGCTCTATAAACTATTGTATAGTAAACGTATGATCTCATATTCAACCATAATTGGGTAGATGATGAAACTTCAAACTACCATACCTATGTGGCTCACGAATTTCATCTCACTTTGAACAAACCAAACATTACGGAAGAAGAAAAAGAAGAAACAAAAGAAACCTTGTGATTCACGAGATAGCGCAAACCATTGTCTCTCATCTGTGATCTGTACAAAAGATAATCTCCTTCTCATCTTCATTTCCACAAATAAAGCATAATATCTCTCTCTATTCACTTTCCTCGTCTCTCTTATGTAGAGTTGACAACCAACTTGAAAACCAAATTTGATTCTAAACTTCAATTTTGATCATGCACTTTGCTGCCAGACCCATGTTGATAACTCTTTTGGTAATAGCTTTGAGTTCACCACATGTTTTTCTTGAAGCCTGCAAAGTAACAGGACAGATCAGAAGGTTTATCCACGTGAGTACAGGTGAAGTCTCTATGGAGAAACAGATGAAGATGCTGCTGTAGGAAACCATGAAGCTGCCCAGCTTTTACCGACTAATCCATACTCAGCCACAAAGGCTGGTGCTGAGATGCTTATCATGGGGCTTACCGACTTTCTGAAGTTTCTGATGAGAAGAAAGACACCGTTCAGACATTTACGGTTATAACACCTAACAACAAAACTGGGGGTTCTAATGACAAAGCCTCGTTGAAGTTTCTGATCTATAGTAAGACATGGATCGGTGGTCTTCTAGGGAAGCTATGTGAGAAGCAAGAGATTGTAAGGACGTTTGAGGACAGAGGTACTATCGTTGCCGATATTCGTGGCATCAAACCAAACCGAGCCATGTGTTTAATGCTGCTGGTTTGACTGGGAGACCTAACGTTGACTAGTGTGAATCTCACAAACCTGAGACTATTCGTGTCAATGTCGCTGGTACTTTGACTCTTGCAGATGTTTGCAGAGAGAATGGTCTCTTGATGATGAATTTCGCCACTGGGTGCGTCTTTGAGTACGATGCTGGCTGCACATTATGAGGGGTCGGGTAGAGAGGTTCCAAGGAAGAAGACAAGCCTAGCTTCACCGGTTCTGTCTTCTTTTTGTCACCAGGATGAGGAGCTTTTGAGAGAGTTTGACAATGTATGTACCTTGAGAGTGCGGATGCCCATCTCATCGGACCTAAACAACCCGGGGAAACTTCATCACAAAGTAGTCAACATCCGGAACAGCATGACCATACTGGACGAGCTTTTCCCAATCTCTATCGAGATGGCAAAGAGAAATCTAAGAGAGATATGGAAACTTCACCAACCGAGGTGTGGTGAGTAACAACGAGATACTGGAGATGTACAAGAGTCACATAGAGCCAGGTTTTATGATTCAACTTCACAGTGGAAGAACAAGCAAAAGTCATGGTTGCTCCTCGAAGCAACAACGAAATGGATGGGTCTAACCTAAGCAAGGAGTTCGGAGAGATGTTACCCATTAAAAATGCACTGATCAAATACGTATTCGAACCAGACAAGAGAACCTGAGCCCATAATGAACCAAACAAGTGCTGTTCTTACCTATAACCAATGTTGCTTTCTTTTACCTTTCCTTTTTTACAAAAGTGTCGTTTTATGTTTGCTCGTCATCTTACATTCTTGTATGTAGTTTCACTATATTGATTCTACTAAAGTATGATTCATTAGACGAGAGTTTTTCTTTTTCTCAAATCCTACACTTTCTCTCTGAGTTTACTAACATTAGACAGTAAGTTTATATATATATAAGTCATTTACTGGTTGTGACAACTAATGCCTCCCACTTCCACCAAGCAGGTTCAGAGCACTTGAGCTTGTTCCTAAGCTATCTGAAAAGAGAAGCAACACCTTTTTAATAAACCCAAGTATCTGATGTGAATTTTTGGATAAAGATTAAGGTTAGAGTTTGCTTATGTAAACAGTGGAGGGCGGGACCGAGAGAGCTGAGTGCGTTTAATAGGGGAGAGAAAAAGGTTTCTTAGAGTAGATTGGGGATTAGCATTGCCACCACCACCAAAAAGAGGATGTCCTCCTCCTGCTCTTCTGTTTCCAAGGTCACTTGGAATTGCTGGTGAGTCGTTGGAGATGTCGAATGGACCCGAGTGTGAACTGTTCGGTCTTGCTGGCCATATCTCATCTCTAGGTCCTGGTGTTCCAGGAGAGTAAAACGACCGATCTGCACCAAATAAGTCAACTTGACTTGGAGATATTTATCTAACAACAGACTGAGAATCATAAAAAGCACTAAGCTGTAGGTACAGAAAAACAGAGTTGTGAAGTAACCTTTGCGAGTGGGCTCTCTGTTCTCCATCATATTAACTCGTGGTGGGTTTGAGAAAAAGTCAGGCTCCTGGTGTCGTGGGTAGAAGTTATTTGCTGGCTGTATGGCTGTACGTTTGACTGACTCATATTCACTTCTTAGCTGGTCATACATCTCATCAAGCTTCCTCTTCTGTCTGGTGTTTAAACAGAATTAATTAAAAGAAACCTTGAAAGCACAATGAAGAAGATAAAGTTTCAATCTTTATTCATTTTGTCACTTGCTTGTTCGATTACAAAGGAGATATATTTATACAAGAAGAGTGAAAGCCCTAAAGATGGACAGATGTCTTCATCAGACAATAGGTGCCAGATCAAGGGCTGTGAACGCATTGGACAGCTCAATGGTGAAGGCTCCAGTCGTACAACCCTTAGACGCTGCTTTGTCGTGTTGCAAGCTCTTAAGAGGAATATTCGCTGGAGACCGTTGTTCTTGGATCTGCAAGCTGGATGCTGCGCTGTCACTCTTTAGTTGGAGAGTACTACAAGGTTTGTCTTCTTCTAACACTTTAGCTTTGCCTTTTTCTTCACGCGTAAGTCTAGGCTTGGCGGGAGAAGTTTGAACTTGAGCATTTTGAATGCTCTGTTCTGTGCTCTGTTCTCTAATATTAATGTAGTTTGTTATTAGAGCTGCGTTTAAGATTAGGAACAGAACCAGGCAAAACAAAACGGTTGTTAAATTTACTGACCTTGATTTCTCGGAGAACTTCTCTTGGATCTCTTGTTTATCCTTGGTCAAGTTTGCTACCTCTTGCTCCATCATCTGACACCTCTTGCCCATCTTCTGGTATGCTGCATGCGCCTGCTCCAATTTCTCGCTAAACTTTGCTTGCATACCCTCACATTTCTGACGACATCGCGCAGCAAGTCTATTCATATTGTACTGCATCTCTAAGTCCCTTTGCGATATGTAAAACATTACACTTCGGTATGCACTCTTCAACACTAGATTCAGTTAAGAAAACAGGAGGAGGTTTGCTGAACCTTAAACTGTTGTTTTACCGACTTTCACATAGGATGGAAAAAGAAATAGCATTTGAGTTTAGATTTCAAACACAGAGGGACAATATTCAGTTGAAGAACATAACTGCAACTTATACCAAGAGGGAGAAGAAATACATTTACGAAAAGGATACGTATTTGTGGAGAAATTCCAGACATCGCCATCTGATAACAAAGGTAAGCAATGAGGGATGTAAGATGAAATTATGACAAAGCTGGAAAGGTAGGAAAAGCTATAGCATCATTGTCGTCTCAGCCACTTACATTTATCCATTCTTCATTTGGATTGGTATCCACAGGTTTCATTAGACGAAGATGGAAAAAAAAAAGATGAACTGTCAAGTAGGAAGTAAGACGACTAACACTAAGCTGAAGATAAGAAAGTAGCTTAGAGAAAAAAATTTACCTCTTGGAGAGTACTTGTTCACAAATGGGAGATGCTCCATCATTACTTAGAATCTTGTTGGCATCTTCAGTACCTTCTCATGAGGTTAAGGTCATCGTACTAAAGTCACAGGTATATTATTCATCAAGACAAGGCTAAAGAACGCAACGGACAGAGTACAAAAGACAAGTGGAAGTGTGAAATGGATACATAATAAATGGCCACAAGCGGTGGAAATGGCACGGCCTTCCAATTCCCTCCAGCAGGCGTTGCACCTCATGTCAACCTCTAATATAAGTATCTCAAGCTGCTACGCACCTGAAAATTAAAATCATATCAAACTAGATGAAGAATCATGTTCTATTTGAAACCTCATCTACACCATGAGTCAGAAGCCAAACCCGAGCGTTTTAGAAAGCTGTGGATTAATAACTAAACACGTTGACATCGTTCGTCAAAAGAGTACTAACAACACAGATTTTTGATTAACAAAACATTCATTCTAACTGCAGAAAAATTGTTTAAATGCAAACACGAATTCGTACAACAGGTTAGTGAAAATAAGCAATAGAATCTGTCGAAAGCAATCGGAAAGGTACAAAACTTACGATCACTGTGATTATCGTTGCCGATCAAGACGAGATAAAGTTATTTTCAGGACGAAAATTCTGCATAGACTCTAGAGATCTGCCAAAAAAAAAAAACATCGCGAGCTACAAATTACGGCGCTGATTGAGAGGAATGTGAACACGGGGCCCGAAATTAGGGTTTCTACATTACCATAATCAACCTCGAAGAGACAGTTAGATGCCAAAGTTTCTACGATAACAGAGCCAAATAGGTTTTCTAATCTGTGTAATTTGAAAATCAGCTTACCTGCGATTTTGAAGGGAGAGAGAGAGAGAGAGAGAGAGAGAGAGAGAGAGAGAGAGAGAGAGAGAGAGAACGCGTCGCAGAGAGTGAGGATGAACAACAAAAGGACTATCCAGCTAACTGATTTGACGGAACCTGGAGAAGATTACCAAAGAGACAGCGAAAAATCGAAGAAGAAGCAGGTTCGAGCTCGAGAAACGATCGTCGTCACCTCTCGCTGATTTCATTGGCGGCGCCAGAAACGAAGATTTGAAAATTTTATACACAAGGGCCGGGCCGTTATGTAGATGATGCCAAACGACGTCGTTACGTTAATTGCTATTACAAAACGACGCCGCTAGTTCAGGGACATTACAAAACGACGTCGCTCATGTTATCAAGGTTATATTATGTACATGATGACTATTAAGTATAAACACAGTATTATTCAAATGATGTAAGCTTTTATTTCATGATGACTATAACCACTCAAAACAAGAATCCTCAAGGTGTCAAAACAATAAAGAGTGAGTAAAACGCAAGAAGAAGATCTCCCTTTCACTCACTCTCTACAAATACACAAACTCAAAATTTTCCAAATCTTTAAGCATTGCGTTGTTGGGTCCAGCTCAGAGGAATGCGATCAGAAGTGATAGGAGTAGCAGAAGGAGGGATGCTTTTGACGTTGATGTTAAGAGGATATAACCGATATTCGATATCCAATTCTCTGCAAGATCTACCAATCTCCTCAAGTAATTGACCTCTCCTCACAAACCTCTCTCCCATGTCTTGGTGATTCATCTTATGTGTTGGCCACATGGCAATCTTCACACTGTTCAGTCCACACATATCTCTAAACACCATCATCGGTGATGGATGCCAATGGTCCTTCTTGTTATCTACATAGCTGTATTAAACAAAAACCATAGAACAAGATTTGCGTTAGGCAGTGTTCTAAAAACGGTTTAGACAGTGCCTACACGTCCTGCATAGACATCATATCAGTTATAAACGAAACAATTTTTTAAAAATGATTTTGTAAAGATCAATTTAGGCAGAGTGCCTAGTCGTCCACCTAGGCATTAGTACACAACAAACCCGCCTAGTTACTGTCTAACGATTTTTTAAAAATTGGTATTAGGGTATTTCTCAAAATCTTAAGAGGTTATGGGTTTAGAATCTAACCTGAGTATCCTCTGTTTCAAGGCTGTTATCTTTTCATGTGGAGTTGCTATGTGGACAAAGAACTCAATAGTATCTTGCATATCAGGGCTGCGGTAATAGTTTGCAATAGGTTTCATGCCAAGAAGACTGTTTGGGTACACAATCTTCTGATTATCATATCGAAGAAAAACAGTGGTCAAAATGTTCATCTCTTCAACAATCATCTAATTCATACAAAAACAGAGGATTGGTTAGCTCTTTAATGTCAGTATTGAGTTGTGAAAAATTGCATGAAGAGAGTAGCAAAGAAACAAACCTGGACACCGTCTATTTCACACCTGTCACCGACATCAAATGGATGCATGACAAAGACGAAGATGACAGCTTCGAAGATGGTTTTGCATGAGTTTCCAAACACAAAGACTACAAGAAGAAGCTGAGAGCTTATGACAAGCAAGAACTTTGTTGTAGCGATTCCGAGGATGAGAAGCCATACGATTATGATCACAATGCTCACCAACACATTGATGATTCTGTGTAGCCTGTTCACTGCTGTTTTTGTATCGTTTAATGTTAAAGCTAGTGCTCTTCGTTCTCTAAAGGCATTAACCTATATAAATATCGTGAGAATTTAGCATGGTTGTGTCCCAATACAAAAGAGTTACTTATGCATGTTTTAGAAAAAAAAAAAAATTTAAAATATATTTTATCAACTGTAAAAAAAATTTAAAAAAAAAAAATTTAAAATTTTTTTAGATTAATTGTAAACTTCAAAAAAAATTGTTACATTTATTAAATTTTTATTGATTCGGAATTATGAAAAATAAATAATTTGAAATAATTTGAAATTATACATTTATAACTAGAATTAACATATTTTATTAATATATGTAAAGATTTTAAAATATGCATCACTTTGAAATGAAGGTTATGAGACAATGGAGTATTATTTTAAGACAAAATCTTACCACCCAGTTCTTCAGACATGATTTGCTGATTTTGTGACTCTCAGAAGCTCCTTCAAAGAGATCCATGGCTCTTTCAGACTCATCTTCAGTGAGAAAACGCATAAAGTCTTCTATATATATGTACCTAAAACCCAATAAAAATTCTCTATTTCAAATCTTGAACTCAAGAAACATCAAACCAAAGTTGCGTCACAAGGTCATACTATATATATATATATATACCTGGAACAAGGCTCAGCAACATTCTGAAAAATCTTCCTTGCTGCAAGTTTAGCTTCAAACTCACTTCTTATCTGTGTAGCTTTGTCATCTTCGTGAGTGCTCGTGTCTTGTATCTGTTCATCCAAAGTAGAAAGTGCTCCTTTCCTTATTACATTCATCAGTCTCTTCATCTTCCAGGCAGACACGTTCTTAGTATTCATCCTCTGCAAATGATCGATCCTTATCCCCTCGTCTTCTCCTTCTTTCTTTGAACCACTCCGCGAAAGCGCCGGGCTTTTCCCGACTCTTGTCGGGCTCTTCTGCAGCCTTCCACTTCCAATGGTCACTTGCGGTGAAGAAGAAGTCACCGTCTTAGGACCAGGAGGAGACAGCGTAGAACCAGCCGTACCGTTGGCTACTTTCTCCTCTTCTATATGAATCACAACACGAGGAGGTCCAGAGAGTGTTTCAATCACGTACTGAGTAAACAAGGATTCTTGAATCCGATCGAAGTAAGTACTCATATGGAAAGACGAAGCTAAAACTTTAACTAGTAAGGTCTTTATGAGCCAGATGATAACAGCAACGAGTAAGCAGACGAGAACTTTAGTCACGTACTTAAGCACCGTGGTATTTGCCTCTCTCTCGACTTTCTTGTCGAACAAGAAATGCCACGCGATCAACACAAGCCCTAGCCAGAGACAGTTCTGTACCGCCTTTCTGATCCCATAGACGAAATACAAAACCCTCTTCCTCAACATGAAGTTGCTTTCGACGAAGAAGACGAATATCTTCACTATCCAGCTAGACACCAACCTCCCACATATCAAGACAAGAACCATCACTTCCCATTTCCACAAAGCTAGGTTCCATAGTTTCTTGCCGCGCAAGAAAGGTATCACCAAGCTACAAATCAAACCGGCTACGATCAGAATCAGAAAAATCCACTCCATGATAATCCCGAGATTAATTTTATCCTTCTTGTAACCTTCTGGAAAGTCTTCCTCCGAGAACGGATCCTCCTCTTCTTCCAAATCCATACCTTGAACCGGAGTTCCCGGTTTAGTGTTTTTCCCGGTTTTCAAATGACCGGACTTTGGAGTCCGACCCGAAACCATTTCCGGGTAAGACGGGGTCGGAGGATCCATGAGCCTTGATCTTGTCTTCATCTTCATCAAAGTCTTGGTCCTCAGCGATCTATTCGAGCTGCACTTCACAACCTCTGACTCATCTACTCTGTTTTCATCGTCTTCGCTGCTGTCACTCTCTTTAACAGACGGAGATAACGTCACTCTGTTATGTCTCCGTCTAATGGCGTCAACCGTTTCGTTACGGTAACCGACCGTGGCGGTTACCGGTGAAGCAGAACCGGTGACCGGTGACGGAGAAACCGTGTTGCTTTGAAGCTCGGGCATGTTTGGTTCCATGTCGAGAGAGATCTCGTCGCCGGAAGCTTTTTGCTTGTCGAGAAACTGGTTTATGAGCTTTGACGGCGGATCTGTCTCCGTCTTTTTCTCGTTCCTCCGGTGCATGAAGTCGAAACTCCCGTCGTCTTCGCCGGCGGGTTTACCGTTCTTGTCTTTCTGATCACCGTGCCAGAAGTTGTAACTTGTTTCTCTCCAGAACTTTCCTCCATCGCCATTGTTGCTTGACTCATTGTCTTCACCGTCGATCTTGACAACAACATCATCACGCCGAGTATCATTTGAATCAGCAGCCATGATTGGAAAAATAAAACCTTTTTGATTGGGTTTGGACTTTCTAGTGAAAAAGAAAAGTTTGGGGTCTTTTCCGAGATGAAGAAAAGGTTTTTGTATTTTGAGGAAGAAGAAAGGTTGATGATGATATCAACATGTAAAGTGTCGTCGATGTTTAAATCCTTTTAGTTTGGTTTTCTGATAATCTTGGACCATGTGAACTGCTATGATCTTGCTGGGGCTAAAAGACAAGATAAGAAAATAATATTAGTATTTTTTTTTTTAGTTTTGTAACAAAACATGGAGTAATTAATGGACCAGGTGATAGTTATTATCATTTCGTTTTTCTTTTTCCGCTTCTGAATCATTTTAAAACATCTCACTAATACCAACTCTTTTTCTTATTCGGCACATAGACTCGTGTCTTGCTCTAGCTACCCATAGTGTAAGAAAACACACTATTAAAAGTCAAAAGGTACACGCATTGCTCAAGAAAAAGTGGAGGCCATGTTCGACTGGTCAGGAACGAAGCAGTTGAAAAATGTAATAAAAATTGTTGTACCAGTAATAATAAATCTCTCAGTTTTCGTGACGTGGTGAGATCCAACGGGGCAGATGTTGATACAGACGATGAGGTCAGACACGTGGTTGGCTAAGGTCTGGTCTGCTTAATAGTTTATGTATTTTTCTGAGGCGTATACGAATAAAGGAAGGGGACCTAACGCGAAACAAAATAGAAAACGACAGGACAATGACACGTTGTCGATGAAAACGGCACGACGATTAGGTTACAAACTACAGAGTTGAGCTAGCTAACGTGAACCGACATGGTTCAACTACATTGGTCAGAGAAGAATTTGTTTTTATCATCTTATAATTGTCTGATATATTAAAAAAATATTACATTATTATTACTGGCCAGAAAAGGAATATCAAGCTAGTATTATTATCAATATTATTTCATCTTCTGATTCAGAGGTTCTGAATTATATAATTGTCTAATATATTGAAGAATATTGCATAACTATAACTGGCCAGAAGAAGAATATCAAACAGCTAGTACTATTATTTTATCAATATTATTTCCATCTTTTGAATTATAAATGCATGATCAGAAGAAAACAGTTTGATACATGTGAATTGTGAAGAAAACCAAAAAAAAGGAAAGCTGTTTGATGCATGTGATATGACCGCAGGATACAGGTTTGCATGCTGCTACAAATTTCATTCAAGTAGTAGAAAGTTTCTGATAGCTCTAAAACTAAAATTGTTTATAAATCAATTGAACCGGATTGGTTATGTACTGATTGATTTTGGTAGATCTTGTTATATCTAACCGGGTTTTATTAGAAATATGAGAAGCGTCTTATGGGCTTGTTCATTTATCATCCCGGCCCAATATTTAGTCATCTTCTTCGCTTTTCTCCCACATCGTTTATGGAACAAGCAGAAGCTGAGTTTATATATCGCTGGAGTCAGGAAGGTGATTGTCCCTTCGGGGACATCCGATAAAATTGGAACGATACAGAGAAGATTAGCATGGCCCCTGCGCAAGGATGACACGCACAAATCGAGAAATGGTCCAAATTTTTTTTTTCCTTTTTTTTTTCAGATCGATCTCTTTTAATCGTCTCGTAGTTGCGAGTTTTGGATGAACACAGCTCCGCAAATCATGAATTGAAACTCTTTGACGTTTGTTTCCTCAATTCGTATTTCGAGATCTTTCTTATGAATGTTAATCGATAATGCATTAGACAATTAAAAACCCTAATTTCGTTGATCCTTAATGTTTTTTTTTTCTCTGAAAATTTGATCTTCTGAGTATTTTTAACCGTAGGATTGATTATGCAGAATACACGGCGTTCGTTGTTGCAATTCCGATGATCGGAAACCTAATTCCCAATTCTTGGTTTGACAACAATTTGAGTTTGTTAACCAGCTTCCCGGTTCAAATCTAATTAAACCGGTTATATACATCTACTAAGACCCTCTCTAAACCCTTCCATAGGTCCAGTCCAGGTGCTTCAATGGCTTTGTTTCTTATTGATCAGATCTCAAAATACTAATCAGTGAATCTTCCGAATTTCATCTCTCTAGTTGATTACCATGGCGATTTTGTTCAAATCATTTCTCCAAAACCAAACCTTTTTCAAGACTCTCCTCAAACCTTCGATGATTTGCAGAAACATAGCTTCGTCGTCACAACCTTACAAGAAGCCACTCTCTGTTTTGTTCGAAGAGGCCGTAGGATTGAGACCCAAACCCGAAACGAGCGAAACCCAAGACGAAGAAGACAACGAGCTGAAGAGAAAGCTTTTTGAATTAGAGAAGAAACTCATAGAACTGAAGAACACTGAACCAGTGAGAAAGAAGAAGAATCAGAAGAAGGGCAGTGTTGCTGTGGCTGTACCAGAGCTGCAAACTGAGAAAAGTCGTAACCTTTACACATTGTTTAAAGCCGACGAAGAGAAACAAGAGGAGGACGATGTCGTTAGAGTTTACAAGGAGCTTCCTTCAGAGATGGTTTCCTTTGTGAAGCGTCTGCATAGACAAGGGTATCTGAACAAGGCTAATTTCATCAGTGGAGAGAAGCTGGAGTTGGGGAGTCTTGATGAAGAGTATGCTAGAACTTTTGTTAAGTTTGCTGCCGAGAGATTCGGAAAAGATTACCAGGAGATAGCAAAGTAAGAATCTTGATTTGTATATTTGATCGTATGTTGTGTGTTTGTTCGTTAAGTTTCTCTTAGAGAAAATCTTTGTTGAAATGTTTATCTTGATGGGGTCCAATCTATGATGGATAACATTGGCATGTTCAGGTCAAAACTTGTCAGTGGACATATTCATTTCTATAAAGTGCCACACTTCTTAGAGTTTGCATTCTATTATATGTTAACATTTAATGGGAAATGAAGTTGGTAAAAGTATTAGTTCTATTGGAATGATGAATCTCTTGTGATGGATATAGTTCTTGGGGTTGGATCATAGACTAGTTGTAGTATAGATAGAGAAACTATGATGTAAGAAGTGGCTAAGGCTTTCCTATATTGATCATATGTTGTGTGTTTGTTTCTTTTTGATTGTTAAAGACTGGTTAAAAAAAAAATGTTTGGATAAAATGTGATGCTCGTTAGGTTTCTTTTAGAGAAAATGTTTGTTGGGATGTTTATCTTGATGGATCCATTCTATGATGGATAACTTTGCATGTTCAACTCAAATCTTGTCAGTGAACATATTCGTTTCTATAAAGTGCCACACTACTTATAGTGTGAGTTACATTATATGAAAGGAAGGGTTTGTAAAGGTGTTAGTTCTATTGGAATGACGAAATTATTGTGATGAACTTAGTTATCATAGACTAGTTTTAGGAAATCTCTTGTATGGTCTTGATTGACATACCCTGCAGGATTTTATCTACACTTTGCTATTGCTTCAGCAGATAGGGACTTTGAAACTGATTCTATGATCTTATTTGCCTCCACGGCTTTTCATAACACCTCAGATTCAACTTATAGGTGGTTATCAGGTAGTGACCTGAAGAACATTGTGCTATTTGGCTGCCCGAGTTTGGAGAAAAGGGCCATATTCGCTGCTAAAACACTGCGCAAGTTTTTCGACATCCATGAGAACAATGTAAGCTTTACACTCTACACTGTCTTGATTTCATTTGCATTTTCTCGTCAGCCGCATCTAAATTAGTCTTTTTGGCGACATAGGTGTGTGAGAAATGCGTGTTAAAAGACAAGTGCAAGTTTCCAAACCAGAGTGTATGGGATGGCAAGTCACAGAACTTACATTTGTCTGTTGTGATGAAAGTCATCACACTGTATCCATTGGACTTGACTCATCCAAAGCTTCAAGTTCCTCAAGAGGTACAAGACTCAGTCTCAAGGTTGCTGACAGAGATTCAGAACCTAAGCAGAACTATCTGTACTCCTCTCGCATGATTAAACCTTATATGGAAGATTGTTTCCAGTAGACATCATCAACTTGGCGTTCTTGCCAACTTCTAATGTTAGTTTGCAACAACTGCATCTCTGATTCTACTGATCGGAATGCTTAGTTTAATCTTTACCTGCGATGTTGTTCCGTAGTTGATCTGTTTCAGACTATCTTTGTTGTTGGAGATCACAAAAAATCATAACAGACACATCTCATTTAACCTCTTCTTACATAATCAAAGCCATGTAACATCTGAATCAATCATAAGAAGATGTAAGAGATGGGGAAGCTTGAATAAGCTTCTGCCCACAGAGACTTAAATCCAAAGCAGATGATCCTATTGTAACTACTTACAAGATTTACATTTCTTTTGCATCTCATTTTTGTTTTGTCTTTTCGAAATCTTCTTGTTCTCAGTCAATTTTCTTCAACCAAGTTGGTAGGCTCGCTTCGAACATACTTAGGTAGCTCATACTTAGCACCTGCCGAGAAAGAACAGGTACTAGTTAGGAGGTATGTAACCAATCACAGAGGCAAGAGAAAAAGATGTGAACTTTTCACTCCTTTCTAATATCATCCCATGGCTTATTGGCTTTTAAGTTTCAATCCCTCCTTCAATCACTGCCTATTCTATAATCTTCTTTATCTTTTTACTCATCACTGAATAACAAAAGGGTCCTTAGCTCAGTGGTAGAGCAATTGACTGCAGATCAATAGGTCACCGGTTCGAACCCGGTAGGGCCCTCTAAAGTTTATTTTTTTTATAAATTCTGTTTTTATTTATTTTACTTCACCTCCCATTTTAATCATCACCACTACACTTTTTCACATATCCTTCATTTCTTTTGTATTAAATGAAAGCACGCCACTCAAAAACCAAACAAGCCTAGCCAAAGAAACAAGTATTCAATTACCTTTCCTACCGCCATAGTGAGGACTAAGGAGTAGTGTCCCAAAACTCTTCTCTCAGTCAACTTTAGTGATCGGTTGAGTATGCTTCCAAAGATCAAAGAACCCTGCTCGGCCTTATGTTATATGTTTAAAAAAGGTTCAATGAAGTCAATATACATGATATGCGGATAAATTAGATAAACGGGCAAATTTTTTAAATAATTTGTGAATCGGTGCATTGTCACGTGTCTAATGACCTCTTTGTCCTTAGCAACATCTGACAGTCCTACAACTCCTTCTGAACATCCTGATAATTAATGCTTTGTGGGAACCTTTAAGCACACGTGTTAAATTCAGCTAAAAGACAAAGTTACCAACCTGACTGTACAATGCAATTATATGGAGCAGCGTGTCAAAGAATGTTTAATAATTTTATGAACCAAAGAGAACCGAACTGGTTTATATGAAAACAAAACCGGTTAGTAATAAAATAGTAAAGTATCGAACAGTGGTTAGATATTCTCGTAATGTTTAACATGTGGGGGAATTTTTTGATGTGTTTAAAAAAGTATTATATTTGACATTGATATCTGGATAAATTAGTCAATAACCGGGTTTAAATAATGTGTTAAAATCTTAAATACCTTTTTTAATTTTATTTTATAACAATATTTTAAATTTGAAATATATTATTATCTAAATAACCGAAAATCGTTTTAAATATCCATCTTTAAGTAATATTATCCATTTTGATCAAAAAAAGAAGTAATATTATCCGTTGGAATTGGAAGAAAAAGAAGAGTGAAATAGTTTTGTCAATTGTGAAATAAGTGTGATTCAAAATTCCATTCAGCACTCGGTCCAACACTAAATCCTACATCTAGGGTTAACCATAAATCTTAAAACTCTAAATCCTAATTTCTAACCTTAAACTCTAGAATTTATGATCAACCCAAGAGTTTATGGTCAACCCTAAGATTTATGGTCAATCATAGGATTTACGGTTTAAAGTTTTGCTTATCACGCGTAATAAAAAATGATTAACTCGGTTATAAAGTTAAAGTCAGGTTAGAAATATTGTTGCCAATTGAGATATGGTTGGTCTGTATGTATTTGTTTCGTTATTATGTGTCCTCTTAATACCAAATATAAAAAGTAGTGGATGGTTAATGTTATCAACATCCATTTTATAACCCATTTAATCTTCATATAGTTTCTGATTATTTAGTTCGCAGCTAGGCATCAATCATCCACACACAATATGTCTAGCACAATTTTGAACCTTGGTCAAAAGTAACATATTATATAATTGGATAAGAAAATTTGGAACTGGATTTTTTGGTGTTAATAGTTAAATATCTGGATATATATATATATATATATATATATATATCAAGTTATCTGGATTTAATTATTTCTACCGGATATAGAACAAGAGTTTTTTCTTCATTAGAGATAATTATGATAATTTGAGAATAAAAAAATTAAGTTGTTAAAACTAAGGTAATAGTTTAGCATCATTCAGTTATTAAGGATTAATGGTGATTATAAATTTAAAATAATAGAGATGGAAGTCAAAATACTTTAAGTCAACATAATAGAGACTAGAAACAGAAACCACTACAAGAGAATGTGTTTTTGAACATCATGGTAGTAGAGCAATAAAAATGAGTTTGCTTGGGTATCCGGTTACACGTTTTATAACCAGAAATAGGAGAAAATATATTATCAAAATAACAAGATAAGTATTGTGGAAAAAGATTATTGAGCATGAATATTTTCTAACACAGGAAGAAGTAAGATATAAAAATAACTGGATAAGATTTGATAAAAATGGATTTTTAATGCTATTCTATGAAGATCTGGTATTTGTTGGCAAAACAAATTGGATATATTTAATTGGGACAAGATATAACTTATTTTGTCCACAATTTGTATCACCATGCAATAAAAATGAATAAATAGATGAAATTTCTCAAATTCATCACAAATTCAGCCGTTTCTCACACTAACCAAAGAAGAAACAAGAAGGTAAAACAAAGCAACAAAAAAACAGAAAGCATGCATTTTTTCCTCACCAGACGCATTAAACATCCAGTAGTAATAAAGTGAGAAGGAAGACGAGGTTTTGGGAGCACGGCGATGGAGATGGAGGCTTACAATGATAACATGTATAGAGAGATGAATCAACTGACATATGTCACCTGAAACAAGAAAAAAAAAACCAGAAAACATAATTTTGATTTAAAGAATAGACTGAAACAAGAATAATGTATTTCAGATAATGAAACAAAACGAAAAGTTTGGGTACACACTGCTTTACAAGATGATGTAAAGCCTTTTCGAATTCCTCAGAAAATCAATCAACATCTGAAAATATAAATGAAAAGAAAGGAGATGGAGATTGGTTTCTTACCAAAAAAATTGACTAAAACTTCAGTACGGATTGAAAAATTTAGAGTTACAGGATGCCATCAGATCCTTGTCAAGAAAAAACAGTTCTTTATTTAGGGAAGAGGTGTGATCAAATCAGGAAGAAAAGAAAAAAGAGAAAGATAAGGAGAGAGAGATGAGTAAAAATATATAAAGTTAGCTTTAGATTAAAAAATAAATAATAAATATAAAAACGTGTAAAAATAGAAGTGCCACCTGTGCCTATCTACAAGTTAGAGTAGGGTTAATACTGACATTATGAAAAATCAATAGTAACATGTCCGTTTACCTAATTAAATAAGTTTTCTATGTTATCTACCGCAAATTCCCTTTAAAAAAATATATAACATAAATATTAGTTAGAGAAAATTACTAGAATGTTGTAGAAAAGTTGGTTTATTGCTAGAGTGTTATACATCTTTTCAAAATTACTAAAATGTTATAGTCTTCTTAGTAAATGACAATAAAGACCTTTGGTTAGTTTTTTTAATTGAAATTATTTCTAAACATTAAAACCACATCATAAACTAATTATCCACATCACTAATTAAAATATAATTAAGAAAATCCACATCACTAATTAACAAGTTATTTTTTCATTTGTTTTTCTCTTTGTTTTTTGGTTGTCTCTTTTAATTATTTTCTGAGATCTGAACAGATCTCGTTCTTGAGACGAGAGAGAGAGAGAGAGATGGTCGAGAGAGGAGAAGACATGGGATGTGTCGGAGAAGACATGAGATGTGTCTGAACAGATCTCGTTCTTGTGTATGAATCGCCTTGTGCTGTGACTGTATTGAAACTGAAATTTGATAGCTTGCAGTGAGATCTTATTTGGTCTTTCTGATCTGATCTGTCGAGAAGTAATACCCTAAACCTATCCTAAAATCAGAAAATGTTTATATAACTCAGCCGTATCGTTTATATAACTCAGTCATACCTCAAATATACCCTAAAATCAGAAAATGTTTAGATAACTCAGTCGTATCGTTTATATAATTCAGCCATACCTCAAACATACCCTAAAATCAGTAAACTGAATTCAGATACTTAAAAAGTTATATTGAAAATCATCTTATCAATATCAAGTGAATATAAATCAACTGAATGTGTATAGTTTCTTGAATTTTCAAGTTGAGACTTTAACTTGATCTTGAATATGTATGTTCTCTTACAATGACTTATACAATAATTACTTATAAGACTCTAACTTTAATCTTTTCTTAAACCTAAACCTCAAATCCTAAACTATAGAATTATATAGTTGTCAAACTTATAAAATTAATCTTTGAACATTAAATATGATAATTTTTATTATTTAAAATTTAAGGTTTAAACCCTAAACTCTAAACTTAAACTTTGAACTCTAATATTTTAACTACAAATCTTAAATTTAACTTCATATATTAAATATAAAGTCAAAAGCTATTTATGTTTCAAAAATTTAATCTCAATCATTAGCCAAAACCTTTAACCCTCAAACCCTATACTCAAACTTATACCTTAAAACTAATTTCATTTACTATAACTCTTTTACTTTAAACCTTTAAACTAATTTCATATTACAGTTTAAAAATTAATCTCAAATCTCAATATCCCAAACCTTTAATCCTCAAACCATATTATATACTGAATTTAAATTATCATGTTTAATTCTTTAAATTTAAGCAATTTTTGAAAACAATTAAAGGGAAATGAAAAGAAAAATTTTATTATTTTTTAGGACCATTGATTGAATTTGATCTAGTGGCTAACAATCATTATTTTGTCTATCTTCGTCCTTCTTTCTCATTGGTTGAACTTTTAAATCAAGGATAACAATTTTTGACCTTTTAAATGTAATTTTCTACACGTCTTTGTAACTTTTGACCTATCTCAAGTTACACCTTTTAAATGTAACTTTTAAATGTAATTTTCCAGACCTAGACTTAGTTCTCCCATGATCCATTCTGATCATGCACTACATCACAGCTTCACCTAGCTGATCGAGCTTCACCCAGACCTCGTCCAGCTACCGAAACACTCTACCACTCCTTTAAGCTTGTCTCCATCCTATTTTGGTTAAGTCTCAGCTGTCTGATTCCCTTAACCACATTTTTGGATCATGACACGCTTGTCTTTAGGTCATATGACCTGTCTGGTGTGTCTCCACGCACAATGTCCATCCGGACGATCCTACCCAAGATCGGGGACGACAAAATTAATGTATTTTACTTACTGATTATAATAAAGTAGAAGAGACCTTGAAAAAAATGTTAATCAATCTTATATTTTCAACAAAAATAACAAAATAGTCAATTTAATGATATTTTCAGTTTAAAATAAAAAATATTTTACTAATTAATAAACTTTTAATTATTTCTCACCCTAGTTAAAATAATAGGATAATTTTGTGAAAAACTTATATAACTATAGTTATGTTTTTGAGTTGGTTCATCAAATTTCCTAAATTAATGGACAAATCTTTTTATTTTTATAAATATGCAATTTTATTAATTTGAACTAATGTAAAATTTTGGTATAAAAATATTAGATAAAATAAAACTATAATATAATATATTGCAAATTGTATATACTTATATATTAAATCAATAATCACACTATAAATACAAATATATTATAAAGTGTATAATATTATTATTTATACAAAAAAACTATCAACCTATCTCAATTTTGAATTTAATAAATATAATTATGCACAAAACAGAAATCAAAGAAAAAATGAAACTTAATGACAGTTATTAGCTGATTTCTTATATAAGTCCATTTACAACTTCCAAACCCAGCAGAATTCATGACAATATTAGCATATGATTACAAATATTCCATCCAACAGTATTTTCGATTTACCAAAATTACCTTTCGCATGTCTCGAGATCTCACCATAAACGAGGTGTAAATAGTAGGATTGGGCATTTCGATTTAATTTCATGTTCAGTTTAGTTTGGTTTATTTAGGTTTAAGAAAACTTAAACCAAAATTAACCCATATTAGTTTGGTTTGGTTTGTATTCGGTTGGGTCTGTTTTAGTTCGGTTTGGTTTTACTTCGGTTTGGTATGTGTTCACTTCGGTTTAATTTGGTTAAATTTGTGTTTGTTCAATTCAACTGAGTTAATTTTTTTATTTTTATCATATTCAGTTACACAATCAAATATATAAAAACATAAAAAATCAACATTTGACACTAAATTATTATTTTCTTCATATTTAAACATTAATCCATACATCATAATAAAAATACAGAAAATGTAATAAGCTTATTTTATGTTAAGGGTAGTTTCGGAAAACATTTTGAAACTCCCAATGCTGTCGCTTTGCTGTGCTAAACTTTGCTCTCTGTGGCTGTTTTTTTCCGTCATTTCGATTATTCTCTCTTCTAAAAATCCTTTCATCTCCCCTCTCCCTCTTGACCGTTTCTCCTCCTCTAGCTCTCATTAACATCTCTCTTGACCGTTTCTCTCTCTGTTGCTTGTAGTTTTTTCAAGTAGGCTAAAAAGAACAGAACGATCTAACCTGGTGAGTGTTTTAATTCAACTGTTGTTGTTAGCATTCATGTGGGTTTCTGGTGAATGATTCGATTCCATTATTGCGTTTATATTTTCCTCGTTTTTTTCCTCGTTCACCTCGCTGGTCGTGGGCCTAATAATCCCCATTGTTGTTAACTAATCACAATAATGCTGAACTTTTCTTCTTTTTGCATTAATTGGTTTTGTTGGTTCACTTGTATAAATAGTCGATCCTCAACAAGGGTTTTAGGACTTTCAGCCTTTACAACGAAAAAAAAAAGTTTGGATCTTTTTTTGAAATCTTAAAGTTCGGATTTTTATTCATCTTGTTTCTTTGAGTTTTCTGTTTTTTTTTTTCTAATCTGGGTTATATACTTTTTATTTGGTTTGTAACTTCGTCTGGATTGATTTAGTCTGCAGGGTTTAAGCAGAGGTTGGTTTGTCAGATTCTCAAGTTTATTTCTTCAGATTGTTACTCTATGATCAAGTGAGACCTTCAAGAATAAGCAAAGACAAGTTTGGAACTTTAGCAAGGTACAACCTCTGAATTTGTTGGTTTATTTGTGTAATGAAACTTGCTTCTGAAATTTTCAAACTTTGAATTTTAAATCTGAATCTCAGGGTTACTCTGGTTTGTGTTGAAATATTCGGTCTCATTATCACTCTTTCACATGCCTCTTTCTTTGTGAAGTTCGCTTTAGAGTTTACTAGACCTAAGACCTCTGCTGCTCAAGGGTATGTAGATGAGAGCACTGTCTTAAGGGTTTGTTTGGTTTTAGTGACATAGCGTTTAGACCGCTGCTGCTAGCGCGTTTTGAGTCTAATGAGACATAGGTTGTGGGTTTGTCAGGCTTTGAGGTTGTCTTGTTGTTTCACATGGTTATCAAACAATTTTTTTTACCATTGTTTTAAAAGGTTTGTACTGTTTTCCCATTAGGTTTTTTTTGAGGCACTATAGTATTATATAATTGTACTGGTTTTTACATTAACGTCATGTTTCATTGTAAATGCATCTTTTTTTTTTTTTTTTTTGCTAAAATTTGGATGTAAATGCATCTTTGCTCTGTTTCTTTTCAGAGCGGTGGATTATTCTTGCATAAGACTTGTGTTTTTTGCAGAGTTTATTTGGGTGAAATCTTTTGCTTATCTTTTATTATTCTTTGTTTTGTAGCAGCACATCTTGACTAAATATCCCCACATAAATAAATTAAGGAAGAAAAATAAAAGTTGATTGGACCATGAAGTCTTCACATCTCTTTGTTGAATATTAATAAGCATGAACCATGAAGTTCTCACAACTCTTTGTTGAATATTTTATAGCAGTATCCATTTGTATGGATCTCTCTTTTGTTGATATATATTTTTTATGAGGGAAATATTCTTTTAGGTTGAGCTTTTTGAATATAGTTCTATGCATAAAGCAAGTCCTATTTGGAGAATATTACATAAAGAACCTTGTGGCCCTCCATTAACGTTCCTTGATCCTTGTATTAAAGCTTGTAGCTCTTTTTCTTTTATGTATCGATCTATTGATCATTACAAGTCCTCTCCTCTCTTCTCTGCTTTTTAATTCCTTTTGTGGTGTTTTCTTTGTTTTATTTGCTACTGTGTTCTTGATACCTTGAAGCTTCTTTGTGATGGATCTGCAGATGGAGACAGTGAAACCAATGGTTGTTGCTCCCAAGGGTAATAAATTCAGACGCACGTTTGCTAAAGTTCTTAACATCCATAAGCTAACTGGTGTTGCTCCGGAGGAGGATGTGAAGAAGACAAAGTTTGATTCCAAGAACGCTAATCTGTCTGAGTCTTTCTACAAGCTTGAGGAAGAGTATGAGAGACGTCTAGCATTAGAAGCTCTTCTTGCGAAGCTGTTTGCTACGGTTTCTACCATCAAAGCAGGTTATGCGCAGCTACAGCACTCTCAGTCTCCTTATGACGCAATAGGGATTCAGAAAGCAGACAACTTGGTGGTCTCCGAGCTGAAGATTTTGTCTGAGCTGAAACAATGTTTCATGAAGAAACAGATGGATCCAAACCCCGAGAGAACTCTGGTTCTCGCAGAGATCCAAGAGCTCAGGAGTTTACTTAAGACGTATGAGATAATGGGGAGGAAGCTTGAGTCTCAGCGTAAGCTTAAAGACTCAGAGATTCTGTTTCTTAGAGAGAAGCTCGAGGAAACTACAAAACAGAACAGGTTAACAGAGAAGAGTCTTAACCAAAGCGGACAGCTTTGCAACCCTTTAGACAATCTTCACCTGTCTGCGCTGAATCAGACCCACTTCGTTGCTTATCTGCACCACACAGTCAAATCCATCAGAGGATTCGTCAAGCTAATGGTCCAACAGATGAAACTCGCGGGATGGGATCTTTCAATGGCTGCTAACTCGATCCAGCCCGGTGTGTTTTATTACAAGCAAGACCACATGTGCTTCACTTTCGAACACTTTGTCTCCAATGTAATGTTCGAAGCTTTCCATCTACCACACTTCACAACCGATTCAAGAAGCTTCAAGAAACAGAGCAAAACAGAGAGGGAAACGTTCTTTGAGAGGTTTACAGAGCTCAGGTCGATGAAAGCTAGAGATTACTTAAACGCACGGCCAAAATCAAGATTCGCTAGGTTCTGCAGAGCCAAGTTCTTGCAGCTTATACATCCGAAGATGGAGCAAGCTTTCTTCGGACATACGCACTTGAGAAACCAGGTCTCCTCTGCTGGTGAGTTCCCTGAGACGAGCTTGTGCTCTGGGTTTCTTGAAATGGCGAAACGGGTTTGGCTTCTGCATTGCTTGGCTTTGGCTTTTGAGCATGAAGCTGAGATCTTTAGAGTTCGCAAAGGTTGTAGATTCTCTGAAGTGTACATGAGAAGCGTTGCGGAGGAAGCGTTGGAGGAAACAGAGCAGCCACGTGTCGCGTTCACGGTGGTTCCGGGGTTTAGGATCGGGAGCGGTTTGGTACAGTGTGAGGTTTATCTCTCGGTTTCGTGATAGCCGTCCGATCAAAGAACTGGAAACGGACGGTGTAAGGATGATTTGGTAATTTACGAAGTTGTGGGGTTGATTTTTGGAGAATGGGAAGTAGTGTGGTGTTTTGCTAATGTTGGCTCTGGCTTTTTTGAGTTTTGTCGATATTGGTGCAGAGAAAATTAGAGGCATCTCTTAGCTGTTGTCCATTGAACATTTATCTCCTTTTTTCTATATAATATGTAAATATTTTATGATTTTCGATATGTACTAGTAATAATAAAGTTAGAGAAAATATTATAAATAAATGCCAAGGAGCGTAATATTGGAATGATGAAAAGACTGAAATGCATTAATATTTGATTTGTTTGTTGCATATTTGCTATTTATATAGAACATAATTACATTTACAAAAGCATTGGATTCGTTTCTAAATGTATTGCTGGTTTATGAACCATCCAGCATTATGTCTCCCTGTCGTGTGTTGTCACCACTCACATGCACATTAAAAAAATCTATCTACTAAGATTTTTGGGATTTTGTTCATTTTCAGGTTTAAATTATTTTAAAATTATCTCTGCTAATTAATTATTACAAAAATAAGTATACACGAAGAAAAGATCGACGCGTTGTTTGAAGATTTTTTTTTGGGGGGGGGGGGGGTGTTTTGTTCATTTTAAAATTAAAATAATTTAATTTTGATATTTTTATAATAAAATTTTTATAAAAATAATTATAAATAATAAATTGGACAAAGACGTCTAAATATTTTGGGATACCACAAAGACGGTGCAGCGATGAAAAGTTCATTGAAAGAATAATATTTTTGTTATCTTATGATTTATATGTACTGTTATTATTGGTGAGCATTTATTATATAGTTTCTTTTCAAATTCAGCCTATATTATATTTAATGAGAACGATGCTTCCGAAATCTAAAAGATGAATTGACCAAATATTGTGGTAGGGTTCGTATCTAGCTATACATAAATCTTTAAAAATGGTTTTAATGTTTGTCGGAAAGTCCTCATCTACCTTTCTCTTAAACATTTCGGTGGGGCTAAATATTGATATCATATTCTTAATGTTTATAAATATCGGTGGGGCTAAATAATTTTCTGAAAACAAAAACAACTCTCAAAGTTTTTCCAAATTTGGAGTCTCTTATATAGTTCTTTTTTTTTTTGGGTCAAATGTAGTTCTCTATTTTTCAATTGAATATAGAGTGTTATGGTTAGGGCATCATTACTCGTTACTCGCCTTAAACTCGCTACTCGATTCGTACCCGCTTTAAAAATTCAAGTACTTGGTGTTAACAAGGCAAGTAACAAGTCGACAATTTTCATTACTTGCAAGACCAAGTCAGGTATCAAGTATCATTATCATTTTTAATACTTGACTCGTTACTTGCCCTGTACTTGCTCCATTACTTGGTATTTGTTACATAATCTATTAAATATTTGTTCATATTTGTCTTTTCTTTTACTTGCATCTAAGATTAAACAAAAACACTCATTTTTCTTCTTATATTTGTTAATTGTTTCGTATCTGTCTTGATTTTTCAAATACCCGTCGTCATCTAGTTAAGTATTAAATAGAAACAAATATTAAAAGTTTGGCTATATGGATTGTTATTACATGTTACTTGCTTAGAAAAGACACTTTTATCTGCTTATATATCGAAATATTCATATTTTTTGTCTTCTTTATAATATAAACGAATGTTTCGTTTAAAATAATTCACGTATTATTTCAAGTAAAGAATAAACCAAACAAACTTTCATATCTATTTCTAATATAATATTATTTAGTAAATAGTTTTTAAATACTTTGAAAAACTCATAAATAATTCACAAGTACTCGTAAATAGTTCGCAAGTACTTGTAAATAGCAAGTAATATGACGGGGCAAGTAACTTGCAAGTAATTCATTTTTGATCAAGTATTCGAAATAGCAAGTACTCGTTTTTAACAAGTCAAGTACAAGTCAAAAATTTTATTACTCGTGCAAGGCAAGTCAAGTAGTAAGTACACGCAAAATAGCGAGTACTCGCCTTGTGCCCAGCCCTAGTTATGGGAGATGATGCACTAAATTTTTGTTATGGCATTTCCCATTGTGGTCTTGATAAATGTAAACCGGATAAACTCCATAAACTTTGCTCTCCGAAGACTGACTCTGCTCTCGAGTTGAGTAAGTTATTGAACCTAAATGGCTTTATTTCAACAAGTTATTGAGCTTTAAAACAACGCTAATGGGCTTTAAATAAATCAAACCTCGAATAAGCTTTCTTCATCATCGAGAGATGAGAAACGATGATGATGACGATAGCAAATCTACCGAACGATTTGGAATCGGAGATACTCGCTAGGGTTCCGGCCAAGTCTCTATGGGAACTGAGAGCTAATTGCAAACTGAGATAGGAAACCTTGATAGATAAATCCCAGACTAGGAATCTTACTGTAGATTCGAAGAACGGGTAAACAAAGGTGTAGGAGGTGATCACGAATTCAGAAGGATCAACTCGAAAACCAGAGTTCGTATGCGAAGCTCTTTCGTATGAACTTAGCAAAGTAACTTGAGAGATAAGTAATAGGTTAAGAAAGCTTTTATTGATTGTATGAATAAAACATTGCCCTAAGGCTACATATATATAGCAAACCAAGAGGAGGTTTAGCTATTAAGAAAAGGAAAATAGAAGATAAACCCAAGTATAAAAGGAAAATTAGAAATAAGTAAATCACTAGAAATAAGTAAAACTAGTAATGGACGTCATTGTGAGTTTCCTGTCACAATACTCCCTCCTTCAGAACATTCTTGGCCTCAAGGATGGAAGTCAGGATACTTGGCAATGAAATCTTGATAGAACTCCCAAGTAGCTTGTTGTGGTGTATATCCCTTCCATTGAACCAAAACTTTCGTAACTGCTTTGTTATGATGATTGACCATTTTCTTTTCCAGTATGAGCTCTGGTTCTTTCCGTGATCCGACGTCATTAAGATACTGAGGGAGTGTAGGTGTAGAAGATGGCGGATTAGGACAGAGTTTAAGTTGGCTGACGTGAAAGACATTATGGATTGCAGCAGTAGGAGGTAATTCCAACTTGTAAGCACGAGAGCCCACACGATCGATGACAGGGAACGGACCGTAAAACCTTGGGGAAAGCTTGTGGGGAATGTTGCGGCCTTTGAGAGAATGTTGCCGATATGGTTGAAGTTTGAGGTAGACATAATCACCAATTTTGAATTCTCGATCAGAACGGCGAGCATCGGCATACTGTTTCATTCTATTCTGAGCACGTAGAAGATGGAACTTCATGAGGTCAATTACTGCTTCGCGTTTTTGTAAGGTTCGATCAATGTTAGGAGAAGAGCTTTCGCCGGGTAAATAAGGCATATGCACTGGTGGAGGCTGGCCATAAATGATCTCATAAGGAGTGCTGTGGATCGCGGAATGGTATGTTGTATTATACCACCATTCGGCCAAAGGAAGCCATGAACTCCAAGAGTGTGGCGAGTCAGAAGTCATGCACCGAAGATATGTTTCCAATGTTTTGTTTGTGACTTCTGTCTGACCGTCAGTTTGAGGGTGATATGCAGTCGAGAAGTTGAGGTCGACTCCATGAACACGAAACAACTCACGCCAAACATCACTTAAAAATGTTGGATCTCTGTCGCTTGTGATGTCTTTGGGCATACCGTGTAGACGGAAAACCTGATCCAAGTAGAGTTTTGCGATGTCCATTGCCGTATAAGGATGTGACAAAGCTAAGAAGTGAGCGTTCTTGCTAAGTCTATCAACGACCACCAAGATGCAATGTTTACCAGAAGATGGTGGTAAGCCTTCAATAAAGTCGAGACTTACTGATTCCCATACACCTGCAGGTACCGGAAGAGGTTGTAACAGACCTGGTTTCGCCGCCAAATCATACTTATTTTGCTGACATGTTGAACAATTCCGAACATAATTCTGAGTTTCCAAGCTCATTTTTGGCCAGAAGAACAACGTCTTGATACGTTGTAATGTCGAGTCTCTGCCTGAATGTCCACCTATGGCGGAATCGTGTAGCCATTTAAAGATGTGGAGCTTGACGTCTGGATCATCACCAACCACTAGCTTTCCCTTTCTTCGCAATTCTCCGTTAGTAAAGGAGTAAGCCGAGTGTTTAGAAGGTTGATCTTGGAGATCGATTATTATTTTGTGAAGGTTCTGATCGGTGTCCCAGAGTTGCTTTAGTTTGTCGTAGAAACCATGGTGAATTTGTGATAAAGTGAGTTGAAGGAGCTGAGATCCAGAGACACGTGAAAGAGCATCGGCTGCAACGTTCTCCTTGCCCTGTTTGTAATGAATCTCGAAGGTGTAGCCCATTAGTTTTGATAACCACATATGCTGAAAAGGCGTGGTTATCTTTTGTTCCAATAAGAATTTCAAGCTCTTTTGGTCTGTCCGGATTATGAATTTATGGTGAGCAAGATAGGGGTTCCATGTTTGCACCGCGTGGACAACGGCGAGAAGTTCTTTCTCGTATACTGATAGATTCTGATGTCGAGGACCAAGAGCTCTGCTGAGGAAGCATATGGGGTGGTTTTCTTGCATAAGTACTGCGCCGATGCCAGTTTTAGAAGCGTCTGTCTCAATAATGAATTGCTTAGAGAAATCAGGTAAGGCGAGGACCGGAGCAGAGATGAGAGCGTCTTTCAATGTTTGGAAAGCGGAAGAAGCCTCAGATGTCCATAGAAAAGCATCTTTGCGTAGCAGCAATGTTAAAGGGCGTGCAATGATACTATGACCTTGAATAAAGCGACGGTAGTAGTTGGCGAGGCCAAGGAAGCTACGTAGTTGTTTCTGATTGACGGGAGTAGGCCATTGCTGGACGGCTTTGATCTTTGAGGGATCAGTACTGACGCCGTTGCAGGAGATGAAGTGGCCGAGGTACTCTATCTTTGTTGCTCCAAAAGTGCATTTTGATTTCTTGAGGTAGAGTTGCTGGTGACGTAGAATCGCAAAAGCCATATCCAAGTGAACCAAGTGATCTTCCCAAGTATTGCTGTATATTAAGATGTCGTCGAAAAATACTAGTAGGAATTTCCGAAGGACAGGTTCAAAAACGTGATTCATGAGTCCTTGGAACGTACATGGAGCGTTTGTGAGGCCAAAAGGCATCACAAGATACTCGTAGTGTCCCGAGTGAGTGCGGAACGCTGTCTTTTGTACGTCTTCAGGTGCCATTCTTAGCTGATGAAATCCAGCTCGTAGGTCTAATTTTGAAAAGAATTTGGCATTACCGAGTTCGTCCAGAAGATCTTCCAATAACGGGATTGGATATTTGTCTTTGATAGTCTGTTTGTTAAGGCCTCTGTAATCAACACATAAACGCCATGATCCATCTTTTTTCTTTACGAGAACCACCGGAGAAGCATATGGACTTGAGCTGTATTGTATTATACCTTGTGTCAACATCTCTTGGACCATTTTATCGATAGCATCTTTTTGGATTGATGAGTAGCGGTATGGTCGTAGGTTAACTGGGTTGGCACCAGATTCCAGAGGTATCTTATGGTTGAATCCCTCTCGGAAAGGTGGCAGGTCGGTTGGTTCGTCAAAGACGTCCGAGTAAGAGTCGAGGAGGAGTTGTAACGAGCCCGAAGTGTCTTGCGTTGTATCGCTGGCTTCAATGTGGTAGAAAATTGTTTCAGGGTTGAGTCCTTGCGCTGCATTGGTTTCGTTAACTTCTTGAAGGTGAAGAAGTGCTAGTTGCGGTTCCTGCAACATTAACTTATTCAAGCTGCTGCTGGAGATGATTTTTGAATCGTTTGGTGTGATTCCCCGGAGAACATGTTTGAGCCCGTTGAACTTGAATTCCATACGGAGGTTGAGGAAGTCCCATAATATTGGTCCTAAGGTGGAGAGCCATTGAACTCCAAGGACGAGATCACTGAATCCGAGCGGTAAGGTTCTTACTTCTGTGTTGAATTCGTACCCTTGTGTCTTCCATATGAAATCGCTGCATTTGTAGTTGGTTATTAAATCTCCACTTGCTGCGGCTACAGACATTGGTGTGATAGATGTGAGGTTGCAACCCAAGATTTTAGCGATTTGTAGATCAAGGAAGTTGTGAGTGCTTCCTGGATCAATGAGTATATGGAGCTTTCTTTTTCCATATTGGCCCATGATTCTCATGCAGTTATAAGTCGGTGATCCATTTAAAGCATGAACGGAGATCGTAGGGACTCTGTTATCATGATCTTCTTGAATGTTATCAGGTGGAATTTCGACGTCTTCTTCTTCTCCATAGGTATCGTCATGTTCAGCTTCTAAATATAGGATTTGAGCTCGTTTGTGCTTCAACTGATGGCCCGGAGTGAACGGTTCTTCGCAGAACATACATAAACCTTTTCTTTTACGCTCTTGCATCTCTTCGAAGGTAAGACGTTTTTGATTCGTATTTTGGAGCAGAGGTTTTGTATTAGGTGTTGCTGCTGTAACTTGTTGCTTCTGGTATGGGGTAAAAGAAGAACGAGATGGCTTGACTGGAGTATGTTGAAGAGAAAGCTCATGGAGTTTGGCAATTCTTGCTGCTTCGGGAACGGTAGTTACGTTGAACTGTCGAACATGGAGAGCGAGATGCTGATTCATGTTGGTCAAGAAGATGCTCAAGGCATGTTCTGGTGGAAGTTGGAGCCGAGTCATTGCGCAATCGAACTTTTCGAGGTATACATTGATAGGATCACCGCCTTGTTTCAAGCTGACTAGTTCGGAGAGAGGATCATAGAATAATTCTCCAAATCGTGAGGATATGGCGCTAACGTAATCTGGCCAGAGAGGATATATATTGTAGCGATTTGAAATATATCCATGATGCCATTGGAGAGCTTTTCCTGTTAGGTGAAGAGAAGCTAGTCGGACTTTTAGCTCAGGTGAGGTGTTGTCGATGGAAAAAAATTGTTCGCATCGATAAATCCACTCTTTGATCTCTGTTCCGTCGAAGATCGGGAAACCGACTTTTGTTAAACGGGATGAGAGCGCATTAGGTAGAGGAGGATGATGTTCTGCATCAGGTGGCGTGGTCTTGAAGTTACTTTGGTCGGAGGAAGAAGCATCCGTCGGGTTGGGTTTTGCAGCCGATTGAGTTTGTTCAAGCGGAGAAGCTTTTAAGATCTGTGAGATCATTGCTTTGATTTCTGCTATTTCTCCACCCAAATCTTTTCTTATATCTTCTGATTGTTGAGATTGTGAAGAACGGAGTTCTTCGAGTTGTTTGTTCATCTCAGACATAGCAGCTGTTGCTCGGGTGTCCATGGTTAGGTCTTGAGGAAGTTGTCACTGCTCTGATCCCACTGAGATAGGAAACCTTGATAGATAAATCCCAGACTAGGAATCTTACTGTAGATTCGAAGAACGGGTAAACAAAGGTGTAGGAGGTGATCACGAATTCAGAAGGATCAACTCGAAAACCAGAGTTCGTATACGAAGCTCTTTCGTATGAACTTAGCAAAGTAACTTGAGAGATAAGTAATAGGTTAAGAAAGCTTTTATTGATTGTATGAATAAAACATTGCCCTAAGGCTACATATATATAGCAAACCAAGAGGAGGTTTAGCTATTAAGAAAAGGAAAATAGAAGATAAACCCAAGTATAAAAGGAAAATTAGAAATAAGTAAATCACTAGAAATAAGTAAAACTAGTAATGGACGTCATTGTGAGTTTCTGTCACACAAACGATGGCACGCTCTACTCAGAGATACGAAGTTCGTGGAGAAGAACAAGAAGATGAGCAAAGCCGTCGATGCTACTGAGCAACCATGAGGTTTACTCAATCGCCGGAGATCTCCATGAAATTTACGACAGCGACGTAGAAGAACCAACTATCGAGTTCACCGGTAAACTTACAAGTCTAAAAAGTTCGGAAGATTTGGACTTATGTGCGATATATCACTGTGACGGTTTAATGTTATGCCAAACAAAGGATAGGATAGCTCTAGCGTTGTGGTTTGGTACCCATGCACTGGTCAAAGGAAGAGCATCAAACCAAGAACTTGTTACCGTATTTATGACAAACTTGCTTTAGGATACAGCAACAGCACATCTTCTGGTTGCCGTAGCTACAAAATCTTGAGGTGTTCTTATTATCGAAACGACAAGAGCATCACGGTTGCTGAGTCTGAGATTTATGAGCTTAGCTCTGATTCTTGGAGGGCTATTGATCCCTTAACTCTTGATCACACCTTGTTTTCTGGATGCGTATCGTTGAAAGGAAACAGTTATTGTTTCGCTGGAAATGAAACAAGCTTTTTCATGGTGAAGTTTGATTTCACGGCAGAGAGATTCGTCCGTCTCCCTCTTCCGTTTAAGAGAAATTATTCTAAAGATACCGTACTTCTTTCAGTCGTCAGGGATGCAAAGCTCGCCGTGTCACACGCTGTTTACCTCTCAGATTTGATGACGATATGGATAACCAATAAGATTGATGACGACACGGAGGCCAAGGAAGACTTGTCCTGGAGTACCGACTTCGTCTTGGAAGTGGCTTCTCCAAAATTGTACTTAGAGTGTGGAAAATTTCTTGTTGGACGAGGAGAACGAAGTGGCAGTGTGTTGTGGCAAGTACTATGATGATGGTCGATATTGGATCATGATCTACATTGTTGGAGTGAATTGAGGATATATATACGGAAGTTTATGAAGATACCACGAACTCATCTTATCTCGACAAGCCTCTTCTCATCACTTATGTTCCAAGCTTGGTTCGCATTCACTAATAAGGGGCAAAACAAACCGAGGGTGGCCCTTTTATGAATTACTCTCTTTTTCTCGATCTTGGTGATGTTCTTCTGGTTTGTTTCGGTTTAAGCAATACTTGATTAATGGTTTTCTTGTGCCTCTTCTTTTAGCTTGTTGTGTGTATTGGATCTTTTTGTTCAAATACATTGTACTTGCTTGTCGTCACTTTTCACTTCAACTGTTTGATCTTTGAGAGAATATCATCACGTCAGAGTAGTGAAGACAATGCCAAACCAGATTCAGTTCGTATGTTAATGTTGTCCTAACTTTGTCAATCAATGCGTAAACCAAAATTGTTCAAGGTAGGCATTCCATTGACTCTATGGCATAGAGCTGATGAGCTAAAATGGTGGATTGAGAAAACATCTCTAGTTTATTGTATCAGAAGCAGAGTTCCTTTTCACTCTCCATGCTCGAACTCCATGGAGCTTAACAGGAAGGAGCTTGCGTTTTTATGACCACCACGACAGTTGTTGTGTTTTCTTCTTCAACACTCCTCAAACTTATTTTCAGTTTGGTCTCATCCCTAAGCTCGGGGACTCTGTAAACAACAGCTCCGACACCTCTGAGTTTCAGATTCTTGCTCTCCTCTTCAAATTGATTCCCGAATTCACTTCTAAACTCTGCATTTACAGCCAAACACCTAGCAAACTCTTCATCAGCTCCAAGAACAATCTCTCTTTTCCTCTGTTGATCAGTGTGTCATGATCCAACGCGAGCAGCTGCTGAAACGGTGAACGGTTCTGATTGATAGTTTGTACTAACAAAAAACAACAAAAGGGTTAATATGATTGTCAATTAGTCAGAGATAAACTTGGCTAAATTAATATCATTTTCTTAGATTTTCAAATTTTCCTTAAAACAAAATATAAAAAAATACAAAAACAAACTGAACAAAATGTAAATATCAAAAATAACTTGACTTTACTTATTTAAAATTCGAAAGTTTGGGAAAAAAAGAGGAGTGAATTATGTAGGTGGGTTTGAGAGAGAAAGTAGATCTGGTTGGGTCCGGCATATGGCCGGCGCGTGTCGTCGCCCGAGCCATTTTTCTTCCGATTAAATTATTCTTCTTTTGCTTTTCCTTCGTCTCCTCTCACTAACGCTTTGTTTGAGCTCTAGTCCAGGTCCCATTGTTAGTGGTGGCTCGGCGTCTGGAGTAAATACGCGGTCGTGGGGAGGGTCTCGGCGTGGGAAAGTCAGTTCGTCAGACCAAGGTTCGAATCAGGGAGGTGGAGGCTTCTACAGCTCCGTCGTCGCCTCCCTTTTCTCTGGGAGGTGGAAGCTTCCTCAGCTCTGTCGTCGCCGGGTTTAGTCATCGGGAAGGGAAGGCTTACACAGCTCCGTCGTCGCCGGATTTTGTCTCCGGAGGGTGGAGGCTTCCAAAGCTCTGCGCTGCCGGCTTGGAACCTGTAATAGTTTTGGGTTTTTAGTTCATGTGTTGTCTTATGGATGGTTTGGGTGTAGTTCTTGTTTTCAATTGTTGTTTGGTCAGACGGATGAGATCTCGTGAGATGATGAAGCTCTCCGATGACGATGATGAAGACAAGAGAAGAAAGCAGAATCTGTAATCTCGGGATTTATTCCCGAGTGGGTGATTTGGTGATCCGGAAGAGATTTCGGTGTGTCCGATTGATGCTCTCTGTGAAAAGATATCCGGTGGTGTAGGTTTGAGTAGCGCTTATCTCTGATGCGGTGCCGTGAAATTTCCGGTGAATCCGTCGGGTGGAGGCAGGAAAGGGTGTGGCAATACGTGTCTAGGGTTATGACAGTGTCAGTGGTGATTGTATGGGCTTTAGGCCATTCTTGTATTTTGTTTCGGTTTCTTTTGGATTAGGCCTTCGGTCCTTTTGTACGGGTATCGGGCTTTGGCCCCTTTTTAATTAAATTTGATGGAAAAAGAAAAAAAAAACTTATTTAAAATTCTAAATAGTTGTATTTTAACTTAGAAAAATACTTGCAGTCAAAATAGTTGTATTTTAACAAAATACCTTCCCATTATCAAAAACAAATTTTTAAAATATTTTTAGTTTGATCTATAATTTTAATTTTTCTCTTTACATTTGTACAACTGATCTGAATTCTTATGTTTAAGGTTATTTAAAATAAATTTTAATTTATTGTATACACTCTAATGTAAAATTATATAGAATTTCCAAAATATTTTAGTTATTTTACCATGAGCTTTCAAAATTTTATCTGAGTTGTAACTTTGTTTTTCTAATTTTATTCTCGTAAATATCAAATTATTAAAAGTTAAAAATATATTTACAAATCTATGATAGAGAACCAAACAAATAAAATGAATACTACAACTAATTTGATTTGGCTGAATTTGATTTAAAATATCGCACTTCAATTTGAAAGAAGATATGTAACACAGTATACCATAAAATGAGTTGTTAAACCAATCAAAATTCTTATATCCAAAATAAAATAATTTAAAAATTTATTTATAATAATCTTTTTATACGTATAAATTACAGAATGATTCACAACATAGTAATAGATAAATATGAAATATTACCTAACTATTACAATTTCTTTGTATAATTTATGTATATGCATGGGGTTTCAAAATCTTATTTTTTTATATTGATTTATTAAAATTTAAATTGATCAATAGTTTAGTTAATTTTTATAATTTGATTTTCAAAAATTATATATTTTAAATTATATCTAAAATATATTTACAAATCTAATACAAGAATCCAATCAAATGTAAATTATCAAATTTTTAATTTATAGAACACAGATATTTTGATAGAATTGGAGAAATATTATTTATCAAGTATATCCAAATAATAACAAACAAACGGTATATTATACTAATTTTAAAAATTATACATCTAATTAAAATATTATAATATTATAATATTATTAAAAATAATAATGCATATAAATTACAATATGAATAAAATAATTTAAAATCAAAAGTAAAATATTAGCAAATTATTATAGTGTATTTATTTTATAAATATTGAGAATCACCTAAAGTATAGTGCCATTGGATATGATGCTCTATTTTTTTGTTGATATTTCCATTATGGTTTTGATTAATCTTGGTGGGGGTGGGGGTGGGGGGAGGTTATACAGTTGAGAAATGTAAATAGGATAAATCGGAACAATACGCAATCAAGTTCCTGACTATTGTATGGTAGCCAATCTGTCCAGGTAATCTTTTTTAATACAGGCATGACTTTCGATATGCAATCTAAAAGCATGTTTTCTAAGAAGGAACTTCATTTTGAGGGTGGAAACCTTCAAAATGAAGGTTTGAGGGTGAAATGATCAAATAACTTCATTTTGAGGGTGATTTCTTGGTGTGTGTGTGGGGGGGGGGGGGGGGGGTTATACAGTTGAGAAATGTAAACAGAATAAACCGGAACAATACGCAATCAAGTTCCTGACTATTTTATGATGGCCAACCCGTCTAGGTGATTTCTTTTATACAAACATGACTTGCGATACGCAATCTAAGAGCATTTTCTCCAAGAAAGAACTTCATTTTGAAGGTGAAGAATCTTCAAAATGAGGGTTTGAGGGTGGAATGTTCCAGAAAAAAAAAATCTCAAATTTATTTTTGAAACTTTATGTAATTTGCATCTTAGTTTTTAACTTTAATATAAATTAACTATAATATTTAAGCTTTATATAGTTAAATAATACATACACACTAAAAATATGAAACACAATATTTATAAATACAATTTATTATTTCACAGAAATACATAAAGTAATAATATAAAAAGCTACATTAATTCATAAAAAAATACAAATTATTCACTATTGTTATTTTCATATAGTTTCCATATAAAATCAATTAACCCATTTCGAAGTAAAAAATGAGTCTCTTAATTTTTATCTGAAAATTACGAGTTAATATTTTCATTATCGCCATTTCAACGGTTGCCTGCGCTGTTGGTCTTGCATCTCTAACCAATGCGTTGATATCACATTTATTTTTTATTGCATTTTTAATCTTTTAATTTTTAAGATATTGATCAATGTAATATAACTTATGTGGGACAAATAATTTTATTTTTTGTTTTAGTTTTTATTTTTATTTAACAGATAATATTTTATGTATTAATAATATATATAGGATTTAGTTGAGTATTCAAGTGAAATATAGTCATAAAGATTAAAATAATAAATAAAATAATACTAATATATCTACATGTTAATTACAAATGATAGGGAATCAACTAAAAAGTAAATAGTATTTTTGAGGGCTTAAAGATTTCTTTAAGATGCTCTAACTGTGTTTCTTCCATAACTAATGGGCTCTTGTAAATAAAACAACTGGGCTTTTAAACAATACTAATGGGATTTAAATAAACTAAGCCTAATATATATACGAAGAAGCTTCTTTTTCCATCGAGAGAGACTAGAAACGACGAATCAGCGATGATGACGATAGCGAATCTTCCGAACGGTTTGGAATCGGAGATACTCGCTAGGGTTCCGGCCAAGTCTCTACAGGCACTGAAAACGACTTGGAAACGATGGTACGCTCTGTTCAGAGTTCCGAAGTTCGTGGAGAAGAACAAGAAGATGAGTGGTGAAGCTGCAAGAGAGTCGATGTTGCTGAGCAATCGCGAGGTTTATTCAATCGCCGGAGATCTCCACAACATCGAACCCTCTCACCTCTTGAGTTCACCGGTAAACTCTCAAAAGACTTGGCCTTGTACGCGATCTATCACTGCGACGGTTTAATGCCTATGCCAAGCAAAGGATAGTCTTGTGGTTTGGAACCCGTGTACTGGTCAAAGGAAGATGATCAAGCCAAGAACTCGTTACCAGAGTACAGATACGTTTGCTTTAGGATACAGCAGTCGTTGCCGTAGCTACAAGATCTTGAGGTGTGACCATCATCAAAACGAGGAGAAAGTCTGGACTGTTGAGACTGAGATGTATGATCTTTGCTCTGATTCTTGGCGAGTTCTTGACTCCTGCGCTCTTGACTACGGAATGTACTGCAGTGGCGTGTCTTTGAGAGGAGATACTTACTTCGTCGCTGGTGATAAAGACTCCGGTTTCTTCCTGATGAAGTTTGATTTCACGGAAGAGAGGTTCGTGCGTCTCCCTCTCCCGTTTCAGAGCTTTAACCCTGAGGACACTGCGGTTCTGTCTGTTGTTAGGGATGAGAAGCTCTCTGTGTGTCACCAGGACATTCTCGCTTGGTCCAACGTGATGAGGATTTGGGTAAGCAATAAGGTTGATGAAGAGGGCAAAGAGTTGACGTGGAGGAAGGACTTTGTCTTTCAAAAAATTATTTGATTCATCACTTTATTTTTCTAATTTTATTCTCGTAAATAAACGAACATGTATCAAACTATAAAAGTTCAAAATATATTTACAAATCTATGATAGAGAACCAAACAAGTAAAATGAGTACTACAACTAATTTGATTTGGCTGAATTTGATTTGAATTAATTGCACTTCAATTTGAAAGAAGATATGTAACACAATATACCATAAAATGAGTAGTTAGAGCAATCAAAAATTCTTATACCTAAAACAAAAGATCTTAAAAAATTATTTATAATACTCTTCTTATACGTATAAATTCAAGATTGATTCAAAACATATTAATTAATAAATATGAAATATTACCTTATTGTTACACTTCAGTTCTTCGTATAAATTATGTATATATATGGGGTTTCAAAAGATTATTGTTTTTATATTAATTTATTAAAATTAAAATTGATCAATAATTTAGTTAATTTTTATAGTTTGATATTTATAACTATATAATTTTCTAAAATATAATTACAAATCTAATACAAGAATCCGATCAAATGTAAATAACATATTTGATCACATTGTTAATTTATAGAACACAAACTTTTGATTGAATTGGAGTTTTAATGTAAATAACATATTTGATCAAATTTTAATTTCTAGGGTGCTGTTCGTTTGCTCATTTAGGTGATCCATCTGGGTGAAGATGTAAATCGATGTTCGTTTTGTACATTAAAATACTATATTCAGATGGATCCCCCAACTTCATTTGTGAAAACTCACCTCAGATTCTCACCTAAATAAGGGTGAGTCTTCACGAAGCATCTGGATGAGGGTGAATCTTCATAAAAAAACTTTTTTTTTGTCAAAACCAAAAAAAAAACAAATTTTTCATCAAAAACCAAAAAAAATATATTTTCCATCAAATCTGAAAAAAAAATGAATTTTCCGTCAAAATATGAAAAATGTAATTTTCCCTTAAACTGGAAAAACGTAATTTCTCGCCAAAATCGAAAAACACAATTTTTTCGCCAAAACCAGAAAAACACAATTTCCTACTAAAACGAGAAAAACACAATTTTCGCCAAAACCAAGAAAACACAATTTTCAGCCAAAACCGAGAAAACACAATTTTCAGCCAAAACCGAGAAAACACAATATTCCGCCAAAATCAGAAAAAAACACAAGTTTCCGTCAAAACCGGAAAAACGCAATTTCCCTTTAAAATCGAGAAAAACACAATTTTCTGTAAAAACCGAGAAAACGAAATTTTCCGCCAAAACCGGAAAACACACAATTTTCCGCCAAAACATGGAAAACACAATTTCTCGCCAAAATCGGAAAACACACAATTTTCCACCAAAACCGAGAAAATGAAATTTCCCGCCAAAACCGGAAAAACGCTATTTCCCACGAAAATTGGAAAACACACAATTTCCCGCCAAAAACGGAAAAACACAATTTTTCGTCAAAAGCGGGAAAATACAATTCCATGCCAAAACTGGAAAAACTTAATTTCCCGCAAAAACCGGAAAAACGTAATTTTCCGCTAAAACCGAGAAAACACTATTTTCTGGCAAAATCAGAAATATGCCATTTCTCGCCAAAACCAGGAAAACACAATTCCCCGCCAAAACCGGGAAAACGCAATTTCCCGCCAAAATCGGAAAACACAATTTTCTGCCAAAATCGGAAAAAATGTAATTTCTTGCCAAAATCGGGAAATCGTAATTTCCCACCAAAACCGAAAAACGCAATTTCCGCCAAAACCGAAAAACACAAATTCTCGCCAAAAACGTTAAAAATCTTAAGATCATAATTTTACGTCAAACATGTTTATCTGGATGCAGATGCAAGTTAAAAAAAAATGCATACGAACATAGTTGCATTCAGATGATTCATCTAGATGCTTAGATGAAATACAGAAACGAACAACATCTAGATGAAGCATCTGGATAAGGCATCTAGATGGACCATCTGGATGCATTTCTCAGATGTACAAACGAACAGGGCCTAGAACACATATTTGATCACGTGTCGTATATGAACCCTGTTTACCTTTTTGAGCAACACGACACCGTTGCATATTTTAGGGATTATCCGTCAAAACTTCGAAATACAAAGAGAAAATGAATTTCGAAAGGAAATAAAAAATGAAATTGAAACAGAAAAAAAGAAAGAGATCCGTTAGAAACCAAATGAATTTCGAAAGGAAATAAAAAATGAAATTGGAACAGAAAAAAAGGAAATAGATCTGTTAGAAACCAAATGAATTTCGAAAGGAAATAAAAATTGAAATTGGAACAGAAAAAAAGAAAATAGATCCGTTAGAAATCAAAGGTCAAAGCTTACGGATTTCCAAATATTTTTTTCTTTCTGTCAAAGCTTTTTTTTTGGGGGGGGGGGGGAATCCTAGATTGCTCAGATTTGATATGGAAATTTATGTGAATTCATAATTGTGGAAACCAAATAGAAGATATGGTCTTGTCATCGATCGATGATCGTTAGAGATAGGGGTGGGCAAAAAATCCTAACCGATCCAAACCTTCCCAACCGAACTGAAACCGATCCAAACCAAACCAAAGTATATGTCTAAACCATTTGGTTTGATATTTTAGCAACCCGAATGGTTTGGTTTGGTTTTAAACCAAACCAAACCGAAAAACCGAAGTATTTTTATTATATTAATTAAATATACTAATCATACTAAGGTTTTATATATTTAATTATTTCACATAATGTATACATTTTACTTCTATGACATTTATATTAAGTTTGAAGATGATAACATAAAATAAACGTGTTACATTTTCTATATTTTTATTGTGATGTTTGGATTCTCGTTTAAATATGAAGAAAATAATGATTTAGTATCAAATGATGTTTTTTTATGTTTTTATAAATTAGATTTTTGTAAGTGAAGTATGATAAAACTAATAATAAACTCAACTGAATTGAATAAACACAAATAAAGCCAAATTAAACCAAACCGAACAGAAACCGAACCGAACACAAATCAAACCGAACTAAAATCTACCGAACATAAACCAAACCAAAGTAAAACCGAACCAAACCGAACACAAACCGAACCAAATTGATATGGGTCGACTTTGGTTTAACTTTTCTTAGACCCAAATAAACCAAACCAAACCGAGCCCATAATTAAACCGAAATGCCCACCCCTAGTTAGAGAGATGGTGTGTTTTATTTAAACTGACACTTTATAATGATTACTAAGTCACTCTGTATCTGTCTAGCATTTAAAGATTTTCCCTTCTCGTATTTTCAGTGTTTTTTTAGGGAAGATTTCGTTGCTTGATTGAGGATGGGAGCTCATTTGTAACTTGCATTGTGTGAAAAACAAATAGGACCTGGTGTCCGGTCGTTGGGATTGTTTTTTATTTTTTTTTTGGTCAACGGTCGTTGGGAATTTTTTATAGAACATTGAGATTGTTAGAGATCACTTTATGTTCCATTTACCTTTTTCACACTTGTGAGTCAATTCGGCAATGGCTCCTTTTCCCTCTCGTATTCTTCCATGTTTTCTGAAATTCTAAAACATAATGTACTTGTTTGTTGTGTGTTTGTTTATTTTGTTGTCTGATTGTTTGCATGTTGTGTTTGCAGCGTGTGACAGACTATAAAATGGGGGAAGTGCCGGTCAGAGTATGAACAGATTCCTGGTCATGAAAGTGCTATTTCAGAGAGGTATGAAACTATAGTTATGATGCCAAATACAATCTAGAGCTTAGAAAATGCAATCGGGTCTCCAACATCAAGTTTTCTGGAGCACTGTTATTGTCTTAATTGCTATTCATATTTTAGGGATTTTCCGTCCAAACTTCAAAATAAAAAGAAAAAGAGAAAATGAATTTCGAAAGGAATTAAAAAATGAAATCGGAACAGAAGAAAAGGAAATAGATCCGTTAGAAACCAAATGAATTTCGAAAGTAAATAAAAATGAAATTGGAACAGAAAAAAAAAAGAAATTTATCCGTTAGAAACCAAAGGTCATAGATCCGTTAGAAATCAAATCTCTCACTATATATATCGGTGTTGTTCGTTTGCTCACCCAGGTGATCCATCTGGGTGAAGATGTAAATCAATGTTCGTTTAGTGCATTATAATGCAACATCTAAATGGATCACCCAACCGCATTTGTGAAAACTCACCTCAAATTCTCACCCAAATGAAGGTGAATCTTCATGGTGCATCTGGGTGAAGATGCATCTAGTTCAGTCTAAAATCATAAATTACAAAAATATCTTTTTAAAACCAAATTATTATTTTCAAATAAAAAAACAGAAAATATATTATGCTGTCAAAACCGGAAAATGCACTTTTCGGCTAAATTATTGAAAACGTATTTTCCCGCAAAAATCGTAATAATCTATTTTTTCACGAAAAACGCAAAAATGCATTCTCTCGCGAAACCGCAAAAATACATTTTCCCGCAAAAAATCGCAAAACGCATTTCCCGCAAAAACCGCAAAAACACATTTCCCGCCAAAACCGCAAAAAACGCATTTCCCGCCAAAACCGCAAAAACGCATTTCCCGCCAAAACTGCAAAATCGCATTTCCACCAAAAAACCATAAAAACACATCTTCCGCCAAAACCACAAAAATGCATTTTTCCGCCAAACTGCAAAAACCGCATTTTCGGCCAAAATTGCAAAAAAAAAAACACATTTTCCCGTCAAAAACCGCAAAAACATATTTTTCCGCCAAAACTGCAAAACACATTTTCTTTCAAAACCGCAAAAACACATTTTTCCGCCAAAAACCGCAAAAACACATTTCCCGCCAAAACACACTTTTCTGCCTAAACCGGCAAAATGTATTTTTTCATTAAAACGGTTAAAACGCATTTTCCCGCCAAAACCGCAAAAATGCATTTTCCCGCTCAAAATCGCAAAAATGGTTTCTCCGCCAAAACCGCAAAAAAAAGCATTTTCCGGCCAAAACCGCAAAAACGCATTTTCCACTAAAAACTGGAAAATGCATTTTCAGCCTAAACCGCAAAAATGCATTTTTCACCAAAACCGCACTTTTCTTCCAGAACTGTAAAAAACGCTCTTTCTTGCAAAAAAAAAACTTGTTGGCCACAACCGTAAAACCCACATTTCGTCAGAACTGTAAAACACACTTTCTACCATAATTACAAAAACATATTTTTTCGCCAAAACCGCAAAAATGCACTTTTCTGTCGAAACCACGACAACATATTTTTGCCAATCTTAAAATCACAATTTTTGGTCAAAAATGTAAAAACAAGTCTATTTAATTATTTATGTTACACGTTCATCTGAATGCAGATGCAAGTTAAAAAAAAAAACTAAACGAACATAGTTGCATCCAGATACATAGACAAAATAAAGAAATGAACATCACCCAGATAGAGCATCTGGATAAGGCATCTAGATGGACCAAGGTGTACAAACGAACAGGCCCATCCTCTGAAAACAACAAAGGCTGAATATGTTTCTCTTCGATTCTTTGTTACTTCAGACAAAACCCCACACAAACTTGTCTGTTTCCATCTTCGGGAGATAGTTGAATTGTCTTATTTACACCTCTTACGCCAGCAGTACCTTCAGGTGTCTCTACTTCAGGAACTTCGTATCTCATTGCCAACAGCTCCGGTAATATACTGCGATAATGTGGGAGCTACTTACCTATGCGCCAATCCCATTTTCCACTCGCGTATGAAACACATTGCTATCGATTATCACTTCATCAGGAACTTGGTACAATCAGGTCTGATTCGTGTTAAGCTAGATGAGCTTCCAACCTAAAACCAATTGGTGATAAGTGGAGTGGTCCATCTATCTTATATATTACTAACGATCCCTTCCAATACCCGATGTGGGACCTTTGTCCCTAATACGCCCCCTCGAGATGATGGTTCTCTGAGCATCAATCTCGGAATGTTTGGGCAAGGATCGATGGGCCGACTTTGGGCTGGATCGATAATGGGTCGGGTTGGATTGTTCGGATCGGGCTCTGATACCATGTTAAGCTAGATGGGCTTCCAACCTAAAACCAATTGATGATAAGTGGAGTGGTCCATCTATCTTATATATTACTAACGATCCCTTCCAATACCCGATGTGGGACCTTTGTCCCTAATACGCCCCCTCGAGATGATGGTTCTCTGAGCATCAATCTCGGAATGTTTGGGCAAGGATCGATGGGCCGACTTTGGGCTGGGTCGATAATGGGTCGGGTTGGATTGTTCGGATCGGGCTCTGATACCATGTTAAGCTAGATGAGCTTCCAACCTAAAACCAATTGGTGATAAGTGGAGTGACTCATCTATCTTATATACTACTAGGGATCCCTTCCAATACCCGATGTGGGACCTTTGTCCCTAATAATTCGCGTCTCTTAGATTTCAACAAGGGACCAGCTTGCTGACGCTCTAACAAAGCCCTTGACTCGTCTCCACTTTCTACAAGCTATATCCAAGATCGGAGTCAAGAGAATGCCTCCATCTTGAGGGGGTATATTAGACCATAAGTCTATATAAGGAAAGGAGTATTATGTAAATAGGTTTAATCTAGTTCACCCTAGCTAACTCAGCTTATATATTGTAATCTCTGATTCTCTAATAAGACATTCAGTTATCAAAACCTATAGGAATCAGGTTCCAGCCCCAACATCAGATGAGTTCTTCCTTTCTCAATCTCTTTGCTATATGTTTGTGCTGAATTCATTTTAGGGAAAATTGTTTTCAAGAACGGATTTTCAAATGTTCTATTCTGTCAAAGCTTTTTTGGGGGAAAAATTCTAGATTACTTAGATTTGATGTGAATTCATAAATGTGGAAACCAAATAGAAGACATGGTCCTGTCATTGATCGATGATCGTTAGAGAGATGGTGTGTTTTATTTTAACTTGACACTTTATTGATCACTAAGTCACTTTGTATCAGTCTAGCAATTAAAGATTTTTTCCCCTTCGTATTTCAGTGTTTTTTTTGAGGGAAGATTTTGTTGTACTTGATTGAAGATGGGAGCTTATTTGTAATTTGCATACTGTGAAAAACAAATAGAACATGGTGTCCAGTCGTTGTATTGTTAGAGATCACTTATGTTCCATTTACCTTCTTTTACACTTGTGAGTTAAATTTAAGTTTCTCTGAATCAATTCGGCAATAGCTTCTTTTCCCTCTTGTATTCTTCCATGTTTTCTGAAATTTTAAAACATAATGTACTTGTTTGTTGTGTGTTTGTTTATTTTGCTGTCTGATTGTTTGCATGTTGTGTTTGCAGCATGTGACGACTATAAAATGGGGGGAAGTGCCGGGTCAGAGTATGAACAGAGATTCCTGGTCATGAAAGTGCTATTTTCAGAGAAGTACGTTATAGTTATGACGTCAAATACAATCCAGAGAAAAAACTGCTTGTCCCCATTTTCTGTGGTTATGGTTTTGTTGTAACCTCTGTAGAGCTTAGAAAATGCAATCGGGTCTAGCATTAGTATTGTCTTAATTGCTTCTGATGATAGCTGTGATTTTTGTGGTTTCATCAGGACTCTTGATAGTTAGTCCATATTTACGTTATAGAGTATTAGTGTACCTTTGCAACCAATCTTTTTGGTTTATAGATTTATTTTCAATGTGTAGTGAGAAATTTCTTTTGGTTTATAGATTTATTTTGTCTGAGAACAAGTTGTAAATCTAATTCCCTCCTCCATTTCAGTTTGGTATGATGATAACCTGACATTTTGCATTTATTTATTTGTTTCAGGTGGGTTGTGTATTATCGAGAAATCTTGGGTAGCTGTTTTGTTTTGCTGTTATTGTAATTTGGTGCTCTCGGATGTTTGTGGTAGCTTCATTCAGTAAAAGGGCTTGTTTTTTCTTTTCTTTATAATATAAGACATGTGTCTGGCTTTTGGATCAGTTATATGTTTAATCTTCTGCGCTGAGGTTATTATAATAATACATTTCATATATGAATGATATATATGATCAATGTTGAATCAAATGTCTGATAAAAGTAGTTGGTTTATTGAGTTCTATTTCTCTCTCTCTCTCTCTCTTGTTGAAGCTTTTGTGTAAAGCTGCCGATAACAGAGAGCTCTGTTTCTCAATATTAATTAACTAAAATCATACTCTTGTGGGTGAAGAAAAGCTTTATAATAATAATGTGGCTTTGTCGGACAGTGACTTCACAAAGAGACAACCAAGTTCTCTTACAGATCGATACAAACAAAAGAGTGTGATTCAACACCAAAGAGACAGGTTTTGTAGATTCATCCATCTTTCAGGAAATAGAATCCATATGGCTACTACTACTTTCGGTGTTCTTTGTAGTCAGTCATAGGTTTCATGTCAAAGGAGCCATTTCTCCGGATCAAATCAGTCTCCTAGGACAGTGTCTTCTTTGAGTAGTAGTAGTACTAGTGACCTTAATGTTTATGTCGCTCGAACTTGGTGGTGGGTTTTCTTGTAATACCGAGAGGTTAAAAAGCCACTGTCGAATGGTGATTATTAGTACATAGATAGGGAGACTCGCATTGGTGAGAAACAAACCAACGAGAAAAGAAGATTGCTAAAAGCCACGTTGAGCCTGTGCCCATTGTGCTTCCCATCTCTCTCCCTATCCATTAGTCTTTCTTTGACGTGAAAGCGGCCTGAACACAAAAGTTAGAAAGGAGTAGTGTCCTTTTTTTTTTTACTATCAAAACCTCACCTTTGTTCTCAATGACATTAAGTGCATATCTGAGGATGAACTTGAGGATATCCCTGAAAAAACAATAGGACACAGATATCTTAACGAACTCGTTCAGTACTCAAAACACAACTTGTTTTATTAAGAATCTCTTAGACAATCACACTTAACTTGTCTAATTCGAATTACACAACGTCCAACTGGACTTGATACGAACCAATTCCGAATCTACCCAAGGACAGGTCGAGCTACTCTCCCCCTGTCTCCAAGAACCCAATGCACAATGCTTAACACTCTCAAGCACTTGCTTTTTCAAATCTAAAACCCGTGAATAGTCCATCTACCTTTCACTCGCTTTTATACTCGAGATGCAATCTCATCTTCCTCATATCTCGCAGCCGGTAGATCCTTCTGAGCTTATTTCTAAAGCTATGATCTAGCTGTTACCAAATCTTTGCGAAGCTTATCTCCAAGCCTTTCTCTAATCCACATCATACGTTCGTAGCTTGTCTTGAACCGGTATCTCACACTTGAACCGCTTGTGCAACACACCTTCATCCGGTATGTCACATACCGAACCGGCTGAGTGACACTCAACTACCTCACACGGGATCAGCTCCAATCTCTGAGCTAACATTCTCCCCCTTTTTAACTCAATGAGACTCCTCTGCAACCTGCACAATCACACTCAAACAAAATCAAGTCATAGGAAGGAAAGGCATTGGTTAGCAAGACTCATGATCAACTCAAACGATTGACTCAAAAGATTATCAGATTCCATGTCAGAGAAGAGGCCGAGAAAAAGATAATACAGCCGACAGAGAGTTCAGAGTTCATCACACATAAGGAGCTAGTACATAACACATGACTGTTACAAAGTACAAGAAGCTGAGAAAGACAAGAACTAGCAGTCGTTGTCTTGATCGCTCGAGGTGCTTCCACTGACAGCTCCATAGTCTCCCCCTGCAGAGAGTCACAGTGAGATAAAAACAAAGGAGTTAGTACGCTAGTGTGATTTAATCAACCTCCCCGAATGAACCTTACTCTTAAGCCGAAGTTGTATGGCTTTGAGTTCTGCAATGGCATGAGCAATATCCTCTTCCAGGTTGGGAACGCGAAGAGACAACACCATCACCTTTTCCAGCCTTTTTGTCCTTGACCACAGCTTTTGGGCATGCCACGAGTTCTTCGTCATTAGCATCTGGTAGAATTGAGCGTTGAGAGAGTAAGACTTGCTGGATCAGAGTGGGGAAGAGGATCCGACGGGATTGTTCAGTCTTGGTGTTTTCTGCCATAGACGTGATCTGATTGTAGACCAGGTTCCCGAAGTCAAAGCGGTTGTGATGATGGAGCATGTAGACGAACCACAGACGCTCGAGGTTCATTGCTGTGTAGCTGGTGGTGGGGATCCAGTTGGTGCACACAAGCTTGTAAAGAACTTGATTCTGGCGGGTGAGGAACTTGGAGCTCATGTCTTCCCAACGCAGGACTCTTCCTTCAGAGAGAAAGTCGCAGACTTTATCAATGTTCTCATCCATCCAATCTGGCTCCTTGTCAACTCCAGTAGTAGAGAAGATGGAGTTTATCAGTCGAGGAGAGAACTCGACTAGAGACCCTCTGACATAAACCGCAACACCATCATCTCGTTTATCAGCATCCATCAGGTTGGCAATGAACTCTCGGACAAGACACAGCTGAAATGGATCGGCATCAGTTAACGTGTAGATGAGACCGGAGCGCAGCAAACGTGTAGATGAGACCGGAGCGCAGCACCACATCCTTGACATCCTTGAGATCCTCATCTGAGAGAGGTAAGCTCAGTTGTTCATGGAACTTACGAGTTTGCAGGGAGCGATATCTCTCAGCAGCAGCTTGGGAGGCAAAGAGACGGTTGTAGGGTCGCTTGGATGGCTTGAGAAGCTCTGGATTCTCTCTGACTTTAGCTTGAAAGACATTTCGAATGGATGCATGTCTGATTTCCTTTGAAATCAGTTCAGGGGAGTCAGGTTCTTCATCTGCATGCACTGGATTCTGAGTCTCGACATGCTCTGGTGTGACATCGGAGTCCTCTGATTCAGGCTCAGAGGTGGGATTGTCTTCCGATTCGGCTGATTCAGGAGGCGGAGTGCAGCGAATGCGGCGAGGGCGTTTCCGAGCATACTTACGAACGCCAGATGATGAAGGGGCTGACGGAGTTTTGGAGAGATCCGACGACGAGTTGATCGGGGGATCACCGGAGGTTTGAAGGCGAGCACTTCTCCTTACTGACTGCATGTTCGAGAGAGAGAGTGGAGTGTTTGGTCGGCAAAGAGGAGAGAGTGTGACACACCGATGAAACCCTACCACTTTTAACACAACATGATGGTGGGCCAGAAGCTCATTTTAGAAGGCCCAACTAGCTGAATGAAGACCCACGACATATATGTATTGCGAGCTGAGGTTCAAAGCTTGGGTAGAGAAACGCACATTTACACCTAGACAGATTCTACCTCGTGCAGCCGAAGGTGTATGACCACACTTGATGGTAACTGGAGAGAATCGACATGGATTTCGCGGATAGACAGAGGCATGATGAAAGACAAAACGGTACATTGTCTCAGCCCCAATGTGTAGCTGTTTCTCAGCCGAGTAGCTGTCACACACCGGATTACTAAGTTGAGACCCCAAAGTCAATTGAAAGCACCCCCTTAATTGCAAGATACTTCACATTTAGATGCTGCATTGAGTTCACTTCTTCTCCATCAGTGACACTCCTTTTAAGCAGGTATCCGTGGACATGTTAGCTTCAGATTTACTTGTCGGAGATTTAAGTTTTCAACAAAGCCAGTGACATGTCTAGACACCTAGCATCACCAGGTTCAAAGTGTGGTAACACCCTGACCCACGATGAGTGTATCAACATGTTTGACTTTGCCTCATCGGAGCAGTGATCGTCACCAGTACAAGAGTGTTGCAGCACCTTGTCCCACGATGAGTACTCGTCACGCAAGGCCTTATGATGAGTTACATACTTATACTCGTATGTAACGAATAGATGAAGCTTAACTTCTGTTTCTTTCCCATCCAGACAGTGATCGATACTCAGACTCAAAATGTGTTAGCATCCAGTTCCAAGACGAGTGCCTTTCATATTGGGATTCTCGCAACTAAGGTGAGGCTTGAGCTGACTCTGAATTCTTGACCAGTAACTTGCTGAGACAGAGTTTTCGAAGATTGATGGAGTGAAATTGAGACTCTGTCCACCTCGCGAGTGTCTGTTCCTCCAGTTATGGTCGAATCAGGCTGAGATGTCAACAATCCCCAGAGCCTTTCGGAGGCCTAGGAATGCATTGAAATCTAGAGGCTTTGTGAAGATGTCGGCTAGCTGATTTTCAGATGAAACGTGTTCTACTACCACAAGTTTTAGCTCCACAAGTTCTCTAACAAAGTGGTGCCGCAGGTCAACATGCTTGGTGCGTGAGTGTTGTATGGGATTCTTGGTCAGGTTGATCGCACTCATGTTGTCACAATGAACCAGCATAGAGTCAGTGATGTAGCCATAGTCAACCAGCATTTGTCGCATCCAGAGCAACTGTGTGCAGCAGCTTCCCAGAGCTATGTACTCAGCTTCTGCAGTTGACAGCGAGACGCAGTTTTGTTTCTTACTATGCCAGGAGATCAAGTTATTGCCGAGAAAGAAGCAACCTCCAGACGTGCTTCTTCGGTCGTCTACACAGCCGGCCCAGTCTGCGTCGCAGTATCCAGCAAGGTTAACATTAGTCTCAAAGGAGTAGTGGAGTCCGAAGTCCAGAGTTCCTTTGACATACTTGATTATGCGTTTAACCGCATTCATGTGTGACTCCCTTGGAGAAGCCTGATATCGTGCACAGATGCCGACACTTAAGCAGAAATCAGGCCGGCTTGCAGTGAGATAGAGGAGGCTTCCAATCATGGCTATGTAGAGTTTTTCATCCACTTTCTTCCCTTCTTCATCTCGAGATAGTTTGGTAGTGGTGCTCATAGGTGTTCTTGTAGTTTTGCTGGTTTGTAGACCAAATCGTTTTAGTAGGTTCTTTGCATATGTACTCTGAGTGATGAATATCCCATCATCCATCTGCTTGATCTGAAGACCTAGAAAATAGTTGAGCTCTCCTACCATACTCATCTCAAATTCTTGGACTAAGTGTTTGGAGGTGCTACCAAATATGATGCCGTTGACATACACTTGGATCACCAGGATGTGTTAGTCAATGTCCTGGATGAATAGAGTCTTGTCAACTCCTCCTCTTTTGAACCCTGCAGTGATCAGAAAGTGAGTCAGGCGTTCATACCATGCTTTTGGAGCTTGCTTAAGTCCGTACAGCGCCTTTTTCAGCTTGTAGACATGGTCAGGGAAGTGGGGGTCCTCAAATCCTTTGGGTTGGGTGACGTAGACTTCTTCCTGAAGCAAGCCATTCAGAAAGGCGCTCTTAACGTCCATTTGATAGAGTTTGATTTTGAGTTTGCAGGCAATCCCAAACAGAAGTCGGATTGACTCTAGGCGAGCCACAGGTGCAAAAGTCTCATCAAAATCTTCTCCCTCTATCTGAGTGTATCCCTGAGCTACAAGGCGTGATTTGTTTCTGGTCACATTGCCGTGTTCATCGATCTTATTCTTGTGTAGCCACTTGGTACCAATCACGTTTACACCTTTTGGCCTTGGGACCAAAGCCCATACTTGTAGACGCTCGAACTGATCCATCTCTTCATGCATTGATGCGGTCCAGAACTCATCCTCGAGAGCTTCTTGGATGTTCTTTGGGACTATCTGTGAGATGTAGCAGTCATCTTTGGCCATTTCAACTAGAAAGCAAGCCAATTTCACCATTTCCTTAAAGTTAATCTGCTTCTTGCGGGTAACTCTTTCATCAAAGACTCCTCCAATGATGTCATCTGCAGAGTGATTCTTATGCACGCTTGTTGTTGTTGGAAGCTCTTCAACATCTGAGACTTCATCATCGTCTTGAATGAGAGGAGTCTCGGTTTCAATGGTGTGTTCTGCTTTATCGGGTTCATGTGTAACACTAACATTCGGTAGTGTGACACTCCTCTGGTAGTATCCTACCTGATCATCAAAGGCGACATTCACTTTATCATCGATTCGTTTAGTTCTGGAATTGTAGACTCGAAACGCAGAGCTGTTCGTGGAGTAGCCAAGGAACATTCCTACGTCACTCTTCGCATCAAACTTCCCTAAGTTGTCCTTGTCATTTAGAATGTAACACAGGCATCCAAAGACGTGACAGTAGCTCAGGTTCGGGGTTCTTCCAGTGTAGACTTCATAAGGAGTCGTCTTGGTCTTTGGTTTAATGTAAACCTTGTTGATAATGTAGCATGCTGTGTTCACTGCTTCAGCCCAAAATTCAGATGGTACCTTATTGCCAGCAAGCATTGCTCTAGCCATTTCCTGCAGAGTTATGTTCTTGCATTCTACGATTCCATTTTGTTGAGGAGTACGAGGTGCAGCGTACTGGTGTTGAATGTCTTGCTCTTGGCAGAACTTATCAAAGAGGTTGTTCTGAAATTCACCACCGTGGTCACTTCTGATCTGGCAGATGCCTCCTTTCTTTTGCTTAAGCTGTAAAGTAAGTATTCGAAAGCTGTCTATTGCATCTGACTTGTTCTTCAGAAATCTGACCCATGTGAATCGAGAGTAGTCATCCACAAGAACAAATATGAATTGTTTCCCTGCTACGCTGTTAGGTGTGATTGGTCCCATGAGATCCATATGGACTAGTTCGAGAATTCGATTTGAGTTGGTTTGAGAGACTTGTTTGTGCTGCACCTTGACTTGTTTACCTTGGCAGCAGGCTCCACACACATTGTCCATATGATCTTCAAGAGGTGGGACATCTCTGATTGCTTTAGCCCGTACAAGACGCGATAGCCCATGAGCGTTCATGTGTCCCAGTTTTTTATGCCAAAGCTCGAGCTGGGATCCCTTAGCTGTTAAGCAGTGATTTGTTGGTTCCCACAGATAGCAGTGGTTTGCTGATCGATATCCGCAGAGGACAATATTGTTCTTTTCATCGACTGCTTGACATTCTCGTTTGTCAAAGATAACTCGTAATCCATCATCACAGAGTTGGTGATTACACTAATGAGGTTAGCCTTCAACCCTTCGACCAGGTAAACGTCAATCAGGTTAGGCAGATCTGGTCTCTCAGTAGTGCCTACACCGCTGATCTTGCCTTGTCCACCATCTCCAAATGTAACCTTACCACCTGTAATTTTTTCAACTTTTGTTAAGCAATCTGCACTTCCGGTCATGTGTCTAGAACAGCCACTGTCGAAGTACCAGAGAATCTCATTCTGACATGAGCTGTTAGAAGTGGTGTAAGCAACGTTTCCTCGAAGCTTCGAGGATTGGTTGGTGTGTGAGTCATCATTGTCAGTGTGTAGCTCATCTTTGTTGTTTTTCACATCGCAGATCTGACCAAATGCTAGATTGCACATGATTTCCTTTCCAGGTCTCTGTGCGGTGACTGATGATAAGGTTGATTAATGCGTCTCCCTTGACTTGGTTGATACTCGATTGTTAAAGTTCGGATATAGATCTGTCTTTGCAATCCAAACACTTCCAAACCTTCTTGGTTCCAAGTAACATCGGTTTCTCATCCATGCTTCTTGGTACCGTTTTCTTCTGACGTAACAACTTGACACCCTGTGGCCCGGTTTGCAGCAGAAAAGGCATCCGTTTCCTTTCTTCTCTGGAAGTTTACGACTGTGAGGTGGAGAGATGGGTTTGGGGAGTTTACCTTTCTCAGATTCAGTCGTCTTGGTTGCAACTGTGCTCTTGACAAATTTAGTTCCATAGTTGTCATCCGCTGACTTTGATGCGGTTCCTTGAAACCCAAGTCCCCAGTTAATTGATGGGGATTGTCCCAAGGACAAGATATGATCGAGAGTGTCTGAGCCGGTGTTAAACATTCTTAGCTTTTTGTAGTTCTCAGTCAGTTCTCGTTGCAACAGACGATTTTATCGAGCTCTTCACTTATTAGCAGCTTGGTCTGACCGAAGCTTGCCTCAAGGGTTTTCAGGGAGTGTGCTTGTTCTGAGATGGTTTTCCTGAGGGTATTATGATCTTCATTATCAGCCTCTGTAGAGATTTCTTTCTCCAAGTCACAGTTATTCTCAGTCTGTTCCAACTCTAGAATGTTCACTTGAGCCTTTAGCATTGCCCTGTCTTTGATCAGTTGAAGGTTCTCAAGGCTTAGTTCAGTGAACTTGTCGAACAGGCACTGATATTCTGCTTTCAGGACAGTGTCCTCCTTTTCAGCTTTTGTTTCTGAGTCTGATTCAGAGCTTGACAGAGATTTATGTGACACGTGGTCTAAACCAATGTGTGCCACAAAATTTAGCTCATTTCCTTGATGCTCATTATCAACCTTTGTTTCAAAAATAGTGTTACATATCAGTGGCTCATGTGGCTCATCAGCTAGGTTGACGTGAGCAGAGAAGTTCAGCACGAGTTCCTCACTCTCACTGTCTTCATCAGATTCTGTGTCGCTGAAGCATATCAGAGACTTATCCTTCTTGAGGTTGTTTGGACATTCACTTCTTGTGTGTCCGTAGCCTTTGCACTCTATGCACTTTAACTCTTTCCTCTTAGTGAGAGGGCATTCGTTTCTGTAATGACCAAACCCTTCAAATTCATGGCACTGTAAGTCCTTTCGTCGATTTCCCTGACTTGAGTCACTCCTACTGTTCTGAGAAGAGCGATCACGGTCTCTGCCTTGGAGTCTCTGAGTGGAACGATTGTGGTTCTTTCAACACGTTTCAGCATTTTGTTGAAATTCTTGGCCATGAGAACCATGTTTTCTTCTATCTTCTTTACTTTCTCTGCTTCCTTGGTTTCTGCAGAGAAGGTGACTCCTTTCTGGTCTTTGGATGATTCATCCACACGTTCTAAGTCATGCACTTTCAGTATACCAGCTAGCTGATCGAACTTCATCTCATCAGTGTTGACTGCTATCTTTAGTACAGCTTTGTAGGCTTCAAATCGGGGTGGGAGACATCTGAGAAGTTTCTTGATCAGCTTTTTCTCATTATATTTTTTACCGAGGACCGAGGCTTCATTCGCAATTGCACTAATTTTAGAAACGAAGCTTCCGATTGTCTCATCTTCTTCCATTCGGAGGTTCTCAAACTTAGAAGCTAAGTGATCAATCCTAGTACGCTTTACGCTCGTGTTTCCTTCAAAGTGGTTGATGAGTGTATCCCAAGTTTCCTTTGCTGATTCGCAACCTTGTATGATCTTAAATTGATCAAGATCCACAGCGGAAAAGATTGTGGTGAGAGCTTTTGAGTTGAACTTGGAGGCTGCTTTATCAGCATCAGACCATTTGTCTTTTGGTTTTGGACCTTCAGATTTGTCCTCCATGATCATTGTGGGAGCTTTCCATCCTTGCTCTACTGCCGTCCAAGCGTCTTCATCAATTCCTCTTATGACGTGACGCATTCTGGCCTTCCAGTGACCGAAGTTTCCTTCGTCAAGCATGATCGTTTTCTGAAGGCCCATGAGTTCTTTCATGGTGTCCATAGATGTCATGAGATCTCAACCTATGAGTAGACTCTTGGAGTCCACGGAGGTGACCCGCTCTAATACCAAATGAAAAAACAATAGGACACATATATCTTAACGAACTCGTTCAGTACTCAAAACACAACTTGTTTTATTAAGAATCTCTTAGACAATCACACTTGACTTGTCTAATTCGAATTACACAACGTCCAACTGGACTTGATACGAACCAATTCCTAATCTACCCAAGGATAGGTCGAGCTACTCTCCCCCTGTCTCCAAGAACCCAATGCGCAATGCTGAACACTCTCAAGCACTTGCTTTTTCAAATCTAAAACCCGTGAATAGTCCATCTACCTTTCACTCGCTTTTATACTCGAGATGCAATCTCATCTTCCTCATATCTCGCAGTCGGTAGATCCTTCTGAGCTTATCTCTAAAGCTATGATCTAGCTGTTACCAAATCTTTGCGAAGCTTATCTCCAAGCCTTTCTCTAATCCACGTCATACGTTCGTAGCTTGTCTTGAACCGGTATCTCACACTTGAACCGCTTGTGCAACACACCTTCATCCGGTACGTCACATACCGAACCGGCTGAGTGACACTCAACTACCTCACACGAGATCAGCTCCAATCTCTGAGCTAACAATCCCAATCGGATGTAAGTAACCATACTTTAGAGCCACATAACCCCCTGCACCTCTGATTCTTGCGAAATCTCAGTTTGCATACACAGCAATGAGAGTAGCAATCTTGTGTCAAAGATAAACAAGAACAGTGTCAGTCACACTGGGTTTTTGTTGTGAATGTGCTTCAGGGATGCCTTTGTCTTGCTTCTCTGTGATCTCCAGGCAGTCCTACAATACAAGCATCAATATCAGCATCCTGGTTCTCAACTTTAGAGGCTCTTGCTGCATTCACAAGAAGCTGTTCCTTGTGCCAAGTCTTTGACAAACACCCTCAACCAAACTCTTGTCAACAGTAAGCTTGTTAAGTGTAACAGTTCAAGTATCCTCTTTGTTGGGAGAGATGGTGAGATCCAATGGCCATGGTGACTCACAAAACAGTAGGCATTGTAATAGGGATGCCTCCAATGAGAAGCACAAGAAGATTGTCCTATACCATCTCTATAGGCAAGGGTGCTGAATAGGAAACATGACAACGATCTCAATTATTTCCTCTAGAAGTCATCTGGAAATGGTCTTCTTAGTTTGTGCGTGCTGTCTACTAGATATATGAGCAGCTTTGCCAGAAGAAAGTATGAACACCAGTGACCATCTGTTGACCTATTTTAATGCTGATGATGTCTCCAGAAACCAGTATAGCTCTAGCTAATGGGGGGAATAGAAGAACCGTGAGACCATCTGCATCGGTAGGACTTAATAAAAGTCCTTAATTATTTATTTATTTTTCTCTGATTTAAACAACGCTAATGGCTTTTAAACAACGCTAATGGGCTTTAAATAAACTAGACCTAATTTATATACGAAGCAGCTTCTTTTTTTTCATCATCGAGAGACGAGTAAAACGAATCAACGACGATGATGGTAGCGAATCTTCCGAACGATTTGGAATCGGAGATACTCGCTAGGGTTCCGGCAAAGTCTCTATGGGAACTGAGAGCTACTTGCAAACGATGGTACGCTCTATTCAGAGATCCGAAGTTCGTGGAGAAGAACAAGAAGATGAGTGGTGAAGCTGCAAGAGAGTCGATGTTACTGAGCAATCGCGAGGTTTACTCAATCGCCGGAGATCTCCACAACAGCGAACCCTCACCTCTTGAGTTCACCGGTAAACTTTCGAAAGACTTGGACTTGGACACGATCTCTCACTGCGACGGTTTAATCCTATGCCAAGCGAAGGATAACTCTAGCGTTGTGGTTTGGAATCCATGTACTGGTGAAACGAAGACGATCGAACCTAGAACATGTTACCGTAACAGCGATAGATTCGCTTTGGGATACAGCAGCAGCAGCAGCCGTAGCTACAAGATCTTGAGGTGTGACCATCATCTAAACGAGGAGAAAGTCTGGACTGTTGAGACTGAGATGTATGATCTTTGCTCTGATTCTTGGAGGATTCTTGATTCCTGCGCTCTTGACTATGAAGTGTACTGCAGTGGCGTGTCTTTGAGAGGAGACACTTACTTCGTTGCTGCTGGATATGAAGACTCCGGTTTCTTCTTGATGAAGTTTGATTTCACGGAAGAGAGATTCGTGCGTCTCCCTCTGCCGTTTCAGAGGTTGGGTCCCGAGGACACCGGGGTTCTGTCTGTTGTGAGGGATGAGAAGCTCTCTGTGTCTCATCAGCACATTGTTTGGTCGAATATGATGAGTATTTGGGTAACCAATAAGGTTGATGAAGAGGGCAAAGAGATATCGTGGAAGAAGGACTTTGTCTTCGAAGTGAATTTCGATAAGTTTGAGCTTCCATGTACAGTGAATGTGTTTAGCTTTGTGCTGGACGAGGAGAAGAAAGTTGCAGTGTGTTGTGAGGTTTGTGACGATGACGAAGACGGTAGTAGACCTAAAATGAGGACCACCATCTTCATTGTTGGAGAAGACATGTACAAAAGAGTTTATAATATTGGAAATGGATCTTATCACAGCTGTCCACTTGTCCTCTCCTATGTTCCAAGCTTGGTTCACATTCAATAAGAGACACAGATGTCTCTTCTTTTGCTTCTGTGTATTAGATCGTTTGTTCAGTTACATTGTTCTGCTTGTATCCACTTTTAACTTTTTCTAGTGTTTGATCACGTTAGAAGAATCTTATCTATGGATTGAGTTGAGACTTGAGAGTAAACAAGACAATACCATTGTGTTGGTGTTGTGTTCTTCTGGTTTGTTTCAGTTTAAGTGATTACTTGGTTACTGTTTTCTTGTGTCTCTTCTTGTGCTTTTGTGTATTGGATCCTTTGTTCAGATACAATGTTTTGCTTCTGTTTGATCTTGGAGAGAATATAATCACGTAAGCAGAATCTTATTCATGAGTAAAGAAGATTATACCAAAACCAGATTCAGGTCATATCTTAATGCGTAAACCAAACCGGTTCAAGTAAGCATTACATTAAAGAGCTAAAAATGAGAAAAACATCTCTAGTTTTATGTATTAGAGGCAGAGTTTCTTTTCACCTTCCAATGCTCGAACTCCATGGAGCTTAACAAGAAGGAGCTTGCGTTTTTATGACCACCACCTCCGAATCTCTGTGAAACCACTGTTGTGTCTTCTTCTTCAACACTCCTCAAACTTATTTTCAGTTTAGTCTCATCCTCAAGCTCAGGGACTCTGTAAACAACAGCTCCAACACCTCTGAGTTTCAGATTCTTGCTCTTCTCCGCCAATTGATTCCCTAGTTCGCTTCTAAGCTCTGCAATCTCGTCTCCGTTTACAGCCAAACACCGACCAAACTCTTCATCACCTCCAAGAACAATCTCATAGGACTGTTCCAGCGCCTCGTGGATCCGTTTGTGTTTCCTAGACAAACTCTCTTTCCCTCTGTTGATCACACTCTCATGATCCAAAGAGAGCAGCTGCTGAAACAGTGAACTGTTCTCATTGAAATTATATTCAATCCCTAAGTCTATGATTCCACTGTTGAACGCTTTGCTCTCAGGTAGTTTCCACTTCCAGATGTCGGCATCTTCAATGTACTCGAAAATACGCCTCATCCTCTTAAAATCATCCATCTCTCTGCAGTTTCCTCGAGTCTCTTCCTTCAGCTTCTGAGTAAAATAGTCAAAAGCAATGGTCGCACCGCTTCTTGTTATATCCAGAACTTTGGTAACGTTCTTGCAAGTGGAAGCGACATCACCGAGGCTCTCAATAGCGGTTTTGTGGTGGTCGAGGATGACTACACTGTCGACTTTGGGAGAGACTTGTTGGACAAAACCGGGAGGTCCTGTGAAATCAAGAAGATAGAGATGGCTGATATCTTGAAGAGGAAGCTGGCTGGTTGTGAGTGGAGAGTAGACTGTGTTGGGGAAGAAGAGAGAAGGGATTGAGTTTGCTGAGAAGTAGAGATGTGCGGCCAATGCGGCGAAAACACCGTCATGGCAAGGGTAATGGTAGAGAACCGCCACCTTCTTCTGCACCATCTTCACTCCAAGATTCATTCCTGAAACCAAACATTTTTTTAAAAGAACAGAAAATCAAACTTTCATACACAGAAACCTACGCTCATGTCAAAGAGCTGATCCAAGATGAGTTTGGCACACATCCATATATGCAGAAGCAATCATCAAACCAAAAGAATAGACTAGAGAAAAGTACCGAGCAGAAAAGCGGTAGCCGAGGAAGAACGACCTACAGACAAAATCCAAGCAACACTAGTAAAAGAAAACAACCTCAAATTAAAGTAGGGTTCTCGTTAAGTTTAAATGTCGAAAACACCCTTGCAAACCTCTATTCCTGGATTCTGGTCTGTTTAGGTCTTAGATAGCATCATCAACATCATGCCTAGTAGTAGTAACAACAAAGGATCTTGTGCTTGTTTAGCTGGAAAATCTAGTCTCACTAGGACTAGGACTAGGACTAGTGTCAACTTTAAGGACCCTCTTTCTTCAATGCGTTTAACAACAAATCAATAGAAACTGACATCACAGGTTCTTTGCACACGGTAAGCACTATAACCGACCAAAAGTCAGCATCATTAGCATTCCCTTTATTCAAGCTATACTGACAACTTTACCGAGAATCTCCAACTTTCCACTCTCACATAGCCTTTGCAGAAACCTCTCTAGTCTATCCCTGCGAGGCTTGTACCCTTTGAACATCATTTCATCCAAGATAACCGCTGCTTCTTCGAACTGTAAAGCTTCGCAAAGCCCATCAAAAACTATCCTATAAGATAAGATATCAGGGACGCATCCTCTTCGAGGCATATCTTCAAACAAGTACCTTGCTTCTTTCCATATTTTGGATTCTAAACAAGGCACCAAGCATCACGTTGTAGCTTATAACATCTGGTTTCGAACCCTTTCCAACCATTTCATCCAAAACTCGATAAGTCGATTCAAAATCATTCTCAACAGAGAACCCATTAATCAGTACATTGTCAGTCACTGCGTCCGGTTCACATCCTTTTCCTCTCATCTCCTCCAGGATCCTCGGCTCTCTCGTTTGACCTTCCAGCTTTTACAAGCGAGTTGATCAACGTAGAGTAGATAGCCGAATCTACTTTAACCTCACCATTCAGCTTAAACGCCAAACTCAATTCACCAACTCGACACAACGCTTTGATCAACGATGCGTAAACGTGTACCGTGGGAAACACTCCAAACACTTTTAACATATCGTGCTTCATCTTCAACGCTTCCTTCACCTTCAAATCCTTGCACAACCCGTGAATCAGCGTCCCGAAGGTTACACCAGTGGGTTTCACCTTCCTCTTGACAATTTCATCGAACAGCTTGAACGCCTCGTCGAAACACCCGCTCTGAGAGTATCCATCGATCAGTATATTGTAAGTTCAAGCGTCTGGCTTACCGAACTCATCAACCCTCGCAAGAACTTCTTTCGTTTTGTCGAAAGCACGGCACTTTTACTTGACAGTGCGTTGGCAGTTGGCACCGGTACTGAGACATTTCGTCGAACACGTGGAGGGCACGAGCTGGCAGGCAGAAGTAACTGATCACGTTGCAGAATAGAATCTCCGTTGGGACGATGCGAGTATCGCTCTTGAGCTGGAGGAGGATCTGATCGAGCTCGTCGAACATCTTGGAGCCACCGAGTTTCGTGATGATGAGGTCGTAGCAATGAAGCGAGTCTCTGAAGGGTTTTTGGGGGTTTGTTGATTCTGGATCAGGGTTTCGGAAAAGCCTGATGGCGGCGGAGGGATCATTCTCGCGGCGGAGGAGAGAGGTGAGTCTGAAGGAGGAGATGTTTTTCACGGCGGACATGGATTTTGGCTTGGAAATGGAAATCTTAGCTCCTGTGTTTTAGTTTACAACTGAAGAAGGACAAACGTGTGTTGTTATGTTTAAATGCAGAGACCTCATTCCGCTTAATTAATTAAATAGAGGATGTATTAATTTAAAAGTTAGACTATGATTGTGAAAACTCTAAAATTAATCATCAAATATTACTAAGAAAATTAAAAACCAAGACTAAGTTCAAAAAAAAAAATTAAAGACCAAGTTTTTTGGGTGGTCAAACTCTTGTTTTCTCAAAGGACACACAACTACATGCAACAACCAAAAAGAAAAAAAATTATATTCAAATTTTGCTCAAACTATTGTACACTTGCAATTATACTTTCTCCATCTCCAACCAATGGAATTAACCTTTTTCTGATTTTTTTTGGTTAAAGAAAAAGCTTTCTGATTAATATTACACATAATTATAATATTATGGCTTTTTATAGTATAAAATCATTTTCCCTTTAATACTATACATATCTTGAAAGCCTTTTAGTCTTATCTATGATTGGAAATTTTTAAAATTTTATCTAATATCATGAGAATATCATTGTAATTATCGGCTAATAATTTTGGAGAGAAATTGTCAAAACTACCATTTTGTTGGTATCCTTTTTCAAAAATACCTTCATAAAAACTTAATCATGTTTACCATTATTTTTAATGGTCAAAATACCTTCTTAGTCTTGAATTGAACCTAAATTGAAGTTAATTTCTTTCCGGCTTGTAACCAATTTCGCGAGTTACGGGAAACGCCGAGAAGCTCTAGAGAAAGATGAAGATCTCCGATGAAAAAGAACGAAGAGCTCCGGCGATGAACCCAGTTTATTCTTTGTTATGAACCGTTCGTCTAACATCATTCACTTTGGATCTTTTGAAAGCTGTGAAATCTCGAGATACTTCAAACTTGCCTTGGATCGGTCCAGTCCCAGGAGACATCGCTGAGGTTGAAGCATACTGTAGAATCTTCAGATCAGCTGAGCGACTACACGGAGCTTTGATGGAGACACTATGCAACCCCATTACTGGTGAATGTCGAGTGCCGTATGATTTCTCACCCGAGGAAAAGCCGTTGCTGGAGGACAAGATAGTGTCGGTGCTTGGTTGTATATTATCTCTTTTGAACAAAGGAAGGAAAGAGATTCTCTCAGTGAGGGCAACTTCTATAAGCTCATTTAGTTTGGATGATGTTGGGGTTGCGGAGGACACGCTTCTGGCGCTCGCCGTTTTCAGGGGTGAGATGAAACGGTGCTGTGAGAGCTTGCACATTGCTCTCGAGAATTATGTGACGCCTGACGATGAAATAAGTGGGATTGTGTGGAGGAAGTTGCAGAAGCTTAAGAATGTCTGCTACGACGCAGGATTTCCACGCAGCAATAGTTATCCTTGCCAGACGCTTTTCGCGAATTGGGATCTCGAACCCATCTCTTCTCGAACCCATCTCTTCTCCATAGCATCTCGAACTCATCTCTTTTCCATAGCATTTTGAACCCATCTCTTCCTTTGACGTAACTGTCTCTGTTCTAAAGCATCTCTGCTCCCTTCACTATCTACAAGCATCGTTGATAAATGTGTTGTGTGTTTGCTTTGTTCTCTTAAATCTCTTTCGGATGGGAATGTGTTATAAGCTGAGAATGATTATGTGCATCTTACGATATTTTGCTGAGAAATATAAACTGTTATGAGTTTTACTTGGGTGTTTTGCTGAGAAATTGAACTTCAAGAACTGGTACCATTGATGAGCCTTTTGTTTTTGTTCTTTTGTTTATCATAGTAGTTACTTCAAGTTCAGTTGGAGAGGAGCTCTTCTATCGTGCTGCGTTTCAGAGTGCACTAGCTGATATATTCCTAGGAAAACAGATGAAGAAAATTTACTCTCCTCTTCTTGAAGGAAGAGGTCTTCTGGGTCTTTACCTCGGCTTTGGGTCTGTACTTCTTGAAGGAAGAGGACTTAGATGAATAGAACATTACTCTTTGGGTTTTTAAGTTTTGTAAATTGTCTTGAGCCACACCATTTACTTGTACAAATAGATAGAAAGCAAAGTGTTTAAGAACAAATATAAGAGAGCAGCTCGTGAAGCTTCTATTTTTATTGTCTTCAAATATGATTTTCAATCTTGTTCAAGTTGAGAAAAAATTAACCGAAAAACCAAACTGACCGAACTAAAAAACATAATAACTCGAACAGTGCATTTAAACTCCAAGTGATAACTTAAGTCGCACTGTAGTTTCCCAACCTGTTCGAGATTCTGAAAGGCACAGTTCTGCTTCTTAGTCGGATTCCAGTGTTGATGAATCTGGAGCTATCGAGGGAAATATGTGTGCATCTTCCACTGGCGTAGTAAGGGTGCAGTCGAGAAAGAAAGCAGAGATGTTTTTAGTCAGAACTGATGGGGTCTCTTGTACAAGGGAAAAGGTTACAGAATCCTCGTTAGCCTTCACACATCCAAGTACTCAACAACAAATCTTCTATAATAAAGGAGAGTTTTTTATCTCCTTGGGGGAAAAAATGCCATGTGGCACTCACTTTTTAATAATTGTGAAAGACATTGGATTTTGATGTTAATTGTGAAAGACATTGGATTTTTAATTTTTTTCTCATACAAGTCCAAACGTTTATAACAGTTTTTTGAACCTGACCCGGATCTGCGGTTGAACCGGCAAATCCGGTGAACCAATATAAATCGGATTTGGCCTAAAATTTAAAAATCTGCAAAAACCCACAAAAACTCAATAAAGCCCGAAATCCCATACCAGTTGCACCACTGGTTGAACCAACAGATAGTTTTACTTTTTTACTTTAAAAAAATAGTTATGTTTTCAAATTTTGTTTTATAGATTTCCAATTAAAAGAATAAGATCATATGATCATGTGGATTACAAAACCGAGTTTTTGATTGTTGAAAAAGATGAACCTGGCGAGTTACAAATTTATTATTCACATTAGACATAAATATTTATGAATTTTATGTCTTGATTTTTTTAGATGTCATAACTCTTATGTTACAATTTTTTTTTAAAAATAGTATAAACTATTTGTTAATATTTTGTGTCAAATGAAAATAAAAATATAGAAACTAAAGTTAAGTATTTTCTAAATGTTCTTAAACATAAAATAGATACATATCCAAACTATTATTTTATGTTTAAAAAAACATTTAAAAATATTAAATTTAGTGTTTATATATTTATTTTCATAGCTAATATATTATAATATAATAAAATTAATTCATTTATTAATCCGCGGTTGACCCCAATGAATCGTTCAGTTCAGTCTCCAGGTCGTGTTTCAAAACACTGGTTTATAGGATTTCTTTGTATTTGATTTTGATGATGGAGTATAGAGTCTCTACGATTCTCCTTCTTTAACGCAATCGTTAATATAATTAATCCAGAAATTCCACTCTTTCTAACTTCTCCTATTGAAAACTTCTTTAGTTCCTGCTTTCTCAGCTTCATCGGCTATGCATAGACGGTGTGAGAGATCGGACGAGAATCCCTTTACTTTTCTCAATTCAGATCATGTTGAATTCCCAGTTTCATTGCTCGGAGTTGAAGACAAGCCGGTATAGAGATGTTGTTCAGACTAGGCTACAACAATTTTGGCAAGCTTGAAATGTTAAGAAAAGGGTGAGATGTTGGGGTTGATATGTTGTTGATTAATGGGAAGATACACCGGTTTCTTATTTCAGTTTACCAATTAATGATCGTTTGCTTTTAAAGTAGTAGTTTTCTTATGCATCATCCTCTTTCTCAGGTGATGTTCCTACATGTGTCAATCAACTTTCACATACTTAACACCTTCAAACATCTCTTGAAAGAAAGCTCAGTCTATGACTTGAGTATTTATGCTGAAACCAGGAGCAACCCTAAGTTCACATATGATGACGCCCCTAATGCCATCTTATTAACAGAGCAGACTCTGTTTGTTGACCTAGAAGAGACGACACACCCGATCTTGATGGAGAGTTCTAGGTACCGAAATTACGAACTCCTCATGTCATTAGCCTACACAAAGACGATTTGCCAGGTTAGTTTTTCTTTTTAAAGTTTTACAGCCAGTCAATATAATAACTTAACAAAATCCAGCATAATAGCAGCTTACTTCTTTTGGTTTGCATGTATCATAAGAAAATTTTGGGTATTAAAACTATTTTCAACAAAGAGAACCAAAGCACTCACCGCAATATGCCTAACTTAAAAATTCAAAGGTATATCTCAAATATCTTACTTTTTATGAACTTTCTCAATTTAATATAAGTGTAATCTTAATGTTTGGACATGAATAATAGTGGAAGTCTTCGTAACTGCATGGTATTAAACGTTTGAATCAGTGTATTTGAAGGGCTCGCAATCCTCCTTGATGAAAAGTATGGCTGTCTTGGGTGTAGAACATATATATTAGATAGATACTCACCAATTATTTTACCAAAAATTGACACTTCACCCTTATTTTTTATAAAGTTTATAAAATTTGAAATTTATTTTATCTTTCTATTATTTGAACTAAATATATCAGTACAAGTTTGATACTTCATAATTATTTTAATAATTAATAATGTAAGTATGTTTTCTAAATAAAACATCAATTTTGTTTTATGTTTAAATTTCAACTAAATTAACTTTGTTACGACTATCAGTTTTTACTGTACTTTTATTAAATTGATTAGTAACAACCACTTATGTTATTCCACTTTGAACTAAACAACTTCAAACAAAGTAATACACTACGGTCGTTAACCACTATAAAAAATCAGAAAATATCATTTTTAACATATTTTCATTTTCATATTTTCCACATATTTTCTTTACCAAGTGCATATAATAAATTATAAATTCATGTAAGAATATAACATATGAACCCGGCGCGTAGCGCCGGAATACCACTAGTGATTTATAAACTTTTATAAATGATTAACAAACCCTTAAATGATTCATAGACCCTTATAAATGATTTATAAGCTATTACAAATGATTTATTAGTTTCTATAAATGATCCACAAACCCTTATAAATGACTTACAGTATATAGTTTTTAAAATAATTTATAAACCATATAAATAGTTTGTATGATCTTATAAACAGTTATATAATTTTACAAATGATATATAAACCTTAATATATTAGTTTATATCTATTATATTAAAAGAGAAGTCACAACTTCATTTCATGTGTGATTTTTTTAAAATGGACCATCCCTAGAAAAGTCATTAATTAAAAAAATTCATTTATGCTTCATAATTAACAGAGAATCTTCTCATATTAATCTAAATAATATTTCTTTCCCCCTAACTAGCTAACTGTATTTAATTAATTCATTTAAACTTAACTAAATTCTGACCAAATCAGTTCAGTTCAATAATGGAGAAAATTTATCATATTTTATGTGTTAAACAATTATATTTACATACACCAAGTTTTGAACGTTATAAATATATATATCATGATGCTCAAACTTTGAGAACAAATTATCATATTCTTATAAGATATCCAATGGGATTATATATTTTTTTACTAATACTTATAAATTACAAATAGGTCCATATATAAATAACCGGTACATATGACACAATACAATACCCACTATCATATACATGTGAGATATAGCTTTTAAATATAATGACCTATTTATATGATCTATATAATCTTTTAATAGGTAAGATGTTTTGTATATTTATGTTAAGCCTAATTTAATAAGATAATATATTTAATTTAATTAGGCATTCAGTTAAGGTAGTCGGGTCGGGTAATTCGATATTCGGGTTGTTTGGTTTGACCAAAATCTCACCAAATTAAATCAGAAAATGTTCGGATCGGTTCGGCGTTCAGGTAATATGGTTTTTATTTATCTAACCAAATTTTTTAGTTTCGATTATATTTTGGTTAAAAAAATTGGTTAAAATCGGGTAATTTAAGATAATTTTATCAAAACTAACCGATTATCTAACCGAACTGAATCGAAAAACAATTTATAAAAAAAAAATCTGCCAAGTCGAACTAAACTTCTCCCCAAAAATTCAATTTGGCAAGTTTTGTTCGGTTCAACATCCCATGCCTAATTTAAGTGGTGATCTAAACATATGTTTTAATAATATAAATAACTAATACAGAATGTTTTGAAAATAGTGTATTTAAATATTTTAAAATTTTCATAAAATGCAAATTTTACTAATTCATTAGTTTTTTTATTACTTATTATTTTATATGATACCTGAGTTACATACAAAACAATTTCCAAATTAGTTAACCTTTTAAAGTTGTCTAATAATCAAACAAAAATCCAATAAGTACTACTAAAAAGCTACAAATAAATGTGATAGTTTGAAACAATTAACTAATTGATAAACATGTTTGACAAAAAAAACTAATCGATAAACGTGTAAACGATAACGTGCTGGTGTTTAGAAAAGATATAAACATTTTAAAAGATGGTTAATATACATATATTTGCGACTAATAGTATAAAATAAGATCTCTATATATATATATATATATATATATATATATATATATATATATATATATATATATAAATACCCGCGCGGTTGCGCGGATCAAAGTCTAGTATATATTATGTTTTATTAACCCTTATAAACAAATTTATAGTTTTGGAAAAAGTTTTCACAAACCCTTATAAATGATTTATAAGCCTTTATAAAATGTTATAAGACTTCATAAAAGAATTACCTTTTGAAATTCTACAAATCCTTATAAATGATTAAATAAACCCTTATAAATAATTTTAAATATTCTTATAAATTATTTATATAGTTTATATACATTCATATAAATGATTTAAAAGAATTTATAAATAAATTACCTCTATACATTTTTACAAATATTTATAAATGATTTTATAAAACCTTATTAATAATTTTATATATTCTTATAACTGATTTTGTAAGGGTTTATAAATAATTTATAGGAATATATATAAACTATTGATAAAGGTTTATAAAAGATTTCTATATCTTCATAAATGATATAAACATTTAGAAATTATTTATAATCCTTATAAAGCCTTATAGAAAACTAAGTTCAATTTTGTTATATATATCCTTTTAGACTGATTTTATAACTCTTATAAATGAATTATACATTAATAAGATATTTAGAAACCCTTATAAATGACTTATAAACTTATAAATAGTTTATATAATTTTATAAATGATATATAGACTCTAATAACGATATATAAATCTCTTATAATGATTATTTATAAACTCTTATAAATGATATATTTGTTATACCAATTATGAACTTTTATAAACAAAATTTATAAAGCGATTTGTAAAATTTATTTGTTATAGTTTCTATAAAGTATTTATAACCAGTATAGACTTATTTATAAGAACTTATAAAATTATTTATTAAATATATGTAAATTGAATTTTGGTTTATATGAGTTTATAAATGACTTATAAGTGTTTTTAAACTGATTTAAGGGTTTCTAAACTAATTTATTAAGGTTTAATTTTTAATTTATGAAATATTTATTAAAATATTTAGGAAAATTTTTAATTTTACAACATATTTTATTTACAAGGGTCTACAAGTTGATTTTAGTGTTTATAAATGCAATAACTAATTTATAAGAGTTTACAAAATTATTTTTTTATCAAATGATTTATAAAGTTGTTAAAATTATATATAAAGGTTTATAAAATAATTCATGAAGGTTTCTAAGTTAATGTAAAAGTTTATAAACTGATTTAAAAGGGTTTATAAACTAATTTAAGGGTTTATAAGTTGATTTATTTATTTTTATATATTGGATTTTGACTTATAAGAATTAAACAATGATTATAAACCAATTTAGAAGGCTTAAGAACGAATTTATAAAGGCTTATAACTAATTTATAAGGGTTTATAAAATGATTTTTATAAACTAATTTATAAAGTTTATTAACTGATTTATAAAGGTTTATAAACTAATTCATTAATATTTTTAAATTAATGTACAAAAACCTTATAAAATGATTCATAAGGATGTATAAATTACTCTACAAACTGATTTATAAATGTTTATAAACTAATTCAAGGGTTTAGAAGTTGATTTATTAATATTTATAAACTAATTTAAGGGTTTGTAAGTTGATATATAAAGGTATATAAACTAACTGATTAAGTTTTCTATGTTAATGTATAAAAACCTTATAAAAAAATTCATAATGGTTTATAAGTTAATTTAAAAACTGATTTCTAAACTAATTTAAGGGTTTAGAAGTTGATTTATTAATTTTTATAAATATACATTTTATTTATTATTATTCCTTATTTTATTTGTGTATATAGTCTTATAGATTAACTCTTATAATGGTTATATAAACCTTATAAAATTTTAACAAACCCTTATAGAACCCTTAAAAACTTAATGTACCCTTTAAAATAATATTTGTAATATATAAAGCCTTATAAAAGACTAAGAATCATTTATAGTGACTTTATAAATATTTATAAATGATTGTACGCCATTACAAATAATTTATATACTAATTTATAAACTACTTATAAATGATTTTATAAATATTTATAACACCTTAAGATGATTTTATAAATTCTTATAAATGATTTTACACTTATAAATTATTTTTATAAATATTTATAAATGATTTAGAAACTCTTACAAAGAATTTTTAAACTGTTATAAGTAATTTATAAACTCTTATAAATAACTTATTAATCCTCAAAAGTTGGAACATATAATTTTGTACTCTTATAAATGAGTTTGTATAAATAAATTCAAGTTTCATAGACGAAGTTTCTCCTCTTTGGCTCTAAGTAAGTCAAACTACATATGCTTTTCCTTGCTATGATATTCTTCATGAGACTGGCTCTACATAAAACAAGCATTAAGCATTGATTCTTAGTTAATCTAGTAAACAAATTATATGATAGAAATTGGAGAATGATATAAAAAGTCTTTCTTTTGCAACCTCTTCAGTGTTAGCTGCTGACTGCTCGAGTGATGAGCTTTGACATACACTATGGTGTAAGGATAAATGTATCCGTGCTGATTTCTGGTTTCCCAGAATCAGCTTTGATATTCACTGCGATATTGAAACCTTTAGTACATTGGTTACATGTTTTCCTTTCAGTGCATTTTCCACCAAAACTTCTTGAAATAGTTTCAAATTCACTACTAAATCTTTGTATGTGATGATAACTCTCAATATTTATAAATCAAAAGAAATCACAAAGTCCAATGTTGAAATGCAAGTGTAATATCTCTATGGAAATTCATCATCAAAGTTTATTAACTGGTTTATAAAAGTTTATAAGCTAATTCATCTCTACGGAGATTCATCATCAAACTTGCTTAGTATGGCTTACAATTTGTCTCATAGTTCGAGAAAAGCCACCATGAAATAAAAACTTAATTCACCTTTGGCTTCACCTGATCTCATCAGAGACTAAATTCTCATGGTTTACAATATCTGATAGCTACAACAAAAATATTGAGGTAAGAACCATTACAAGGGATTCAATAACTCTTAATACACACATGAAATGATAATTTACTCACAACAGAACAAAGTTTGTGATTTCTTTTGGTACGAATCTCAGAACAAACAAAGCTTGTGTTACTCTTCAACAGACTCACGAGATAAGGTTAAGCTAACACACTATACAAGTAGCGGATGGAGAGGAAAGGAGGATCAAAACCTTATATGCAAGGCGACCAGACATAAAAGCACCTCCCTTCTTGACCTCGTGTTCGAGCAGCTTTTGAGCCATGTCTCAGTCGCTGGACGACGGTGCCTGTTGATGCATTAGTTGATGACATAAAATATCATTTCAAATAACAAAGACAGTTGCAGACATAAAATAAGCATTGACAAGTTCTAAACAAAATAAGAAACTTTGAAGTCAACAATGATGCGAGCATTTTTCCATATGGTTTGAAACATCATTTTTGAAAAAACAGAGCACAAGAAAACATTGTATACTTTATTTTCCTAACCAAGGTTGGTAATTTGAGACACAAGCCATGCTCCTTACCCCTATTTAATGGAATCAATGAATCACTAAATAAAAGAAGATAGAAGAGGCCCACTCTCATGTACATATATTTAGAAATGAAATAAGAACACAATAATATTTTTGGGTGTATCTAAGCACATGGCTATATGACAGAGTTTCTCTGCTTATAGATCCAAACCATGTTGAGAGATTCAATCAATTTATCACAACATGAAAGAAACGGAAAACAAGATCTTAATTAGAGTTTGCAAGTGGAAAATAGCTAACCAACTTTGTATGTAACTAGATCCAAGCTCAAAAGGAGTTAGAGATCGAATCGTCTTGCAATTTTTCTTAAGATGGTAACCCTTTCTAGTAAAGTTATTATCCTACATATGAATCACACATCCAAATAGCAAATTTGAGAGATCCTAGAACTAAAACTAAAAAAAAAAGAGGGCAAACCTACCTAGTGCCAGGATCAACTTGTTTGAGGAGAGTGTTGTTAGGACTCAGGACTTGAAAGACAGGGATCTTCATAGCTAAGAACACAACAATATCTAGCGAACTCAATATCCCCACGAACTCTGCTGCCTCATCTCGCTGTTCTCCACCACATGAGGAGGAACCGACGATCTCTTCCTCTAAAGCAGGATACCGCACTCCGTCGACTCTCGGATGGCACGAATCGCGGATTCCACCGTCTCCGTCTCCGTTTCGTAGAACTCGACCATCTCTGGCTTCCTCACTGTCAGATTCCCCCACCACGTGATACAGGAACACCGAAGACCACCAGTCTAGATGAAGACGACGACTAAACTTGATGAAATCTCGACGCTCGACGGTGGAACTTGATGAAAACGATAGATCTCCACAAGGAAGAAAAATGATAAGGTAAGGTTAGTTTAGTTTTTTTTACATTAATGAATGTGGTATTTATAAAAACGTCTTTTGACTGATCTTAAAATTGAATAGTGATACTAAAAAAAATGAAAAAAAAAAAATTTCCCCCAGTTTTGGAAAAAAATATAGTGATTTTTTGCCATACATATATTTTTATCTCTTACTTAAATTGTGGATGAATGTTTATCTTTTCCTTTGACCTAATTAAAAAGATGAAAAGTAACAGACTGTCATATAAAAGTTAGATTTTCACTTTGCACCAACTCATAGGTACAGAGAGACGTGTCCCATCCCAATTAGATACTCCTTCAACTTGACAGATCTGTCACCTATTCATATCTCACAGCTCTGTCACATTTACCCTAAATACCACACCCTTTTCTAGATTTCGCACGTTCGTATAAATATTTTATTTATTTTAATCAGATTCCAAAAATAACAAATCTCATCACTTTCTCTCTCATCTGTCTCTCTCTCTCTATTTCCAGATCGAACTCGCCCCTCCTCACAAATGCCTTTGTCACGTTCCCTCCTTTCGCGGAGGTTCTCGATTTCCTTCAGAGACCAGGGAGCGAAGACGGCACCCGAAGCCGATTCTCACCAATCACCACCGAAGAAGATGCTTCCTCCGCCGTCGTCGGGGTCGTCGTGGTCGGCGATGCTCCCTGAGTTGCTGGGGGAAATCATACGCCGCGTGGAGGACAGCGAGGACCAATGGCCCCATCGTCGAGACGTGGTGAGTTGCGCCTGCGTGTCGAAGAAGTGGAGGGAGATCGCGCAGGAGATGGTTAGATCTCCGGTTAACTCCGGCAAGATCACTTTCCCTTCTTGCCTCAAACTGGTATGGTTTTCTTTTCAATTAGGGCACTTTTCTTTGATCATATTGTAATGATTATTCTGTAAAAGTTGATTGCTTTGGATCATGTGATTGATATCATACTGTAATATGATATATTCTGTAAATTTGATTGTTATGATAATTGAAAGTTGTAGACTTTTGTAGTGGTGAGTGGTGAACTTTATTCTTTGCTTTGCCTTCCTTTTTAAGCCAATCTCTCTCAACAAGGATGCTAATCTTAAGAGCAATTGTATAATGACATATGAAATTACAATTAGGGCATTGTTAAATGCAAGTTCTTTGATCATATTATAATATATGATTATTCTGTAAATGTGTATTGTTTTGGGTCATGTTTGAAAGATTAGGTGGCTACTGTTATTGAAAGTTGTAGTGGTTAACTTGTTCCCCCCCCCAGTGGTTAACTTGTTCCCCCCCCCCCCCCCCCCGGTTTTTATTTCTTTTGTTGTCCTTAATGATCTTTATTCCCTGCCTTGGCTTAGTATGTATTTACCGTGTTTCTCCGCTTTCAATTGAAAATGATGTGAGATATGTGTTACTGAAAATTGTGAGTTTTATCTGAGATGGATGCAGCCAGGTCCAAGAGAGTTTTCAAATCAGTGCCTGATAAAGAGGAACAAGAGGACATCAACCTTTTACTTGTATCTCGCCCTCACTCCATGTAAGCAAATTTCCAAAAGATTTTTCTCTTATTTGGCTGCTTTGATTCTGTCAAATCTTGGTGGGGGAAAGATATGACTTTATTAAAAGTCTGTCTACGCTGGTTTTTTCCAAGTGTGAAAACGATCGATTTAGTGACATTCTAGGCGTGTAATTTAAAATTGTCTAAGTATGTCACCAAAATGATGCCTTGAGTGGTCACTGAAAGGGACTCTCACCCACCCATAAGTGAGTTGACTATGTTGTTGACTTGTGTAATAACGAAGAAGCTTCTGCCCTGTAGTCCTAATTATATAGGACATAATCAACTTGTGCATCGTCAAAGTTGAATGCAAACTTTTTAGAATCATAAAGGGTTTTTATTAATCTTGTTTTTATTCTTCACCAGCACTCACTGATAAGGGGAAGTTTCTTCTGGCGGCAAGAAGGTTCAGGACCGGAGCTTACACTGAGTACATTATATCACTTGACGCTGATGATTTCTCACAAGGAAGTAATGCCTACGTTGGGAAGCTAAGGTATTGTTTGTTCCTAGGTTCAGCCATTTAGTCTCTCTGGAGACGATTGGCTTTTAAGCTGAGAGCCTGAGACTCATCTTTTTATTTGGAAACCTCTGCAGATCGGATTTTCTTGGGACCAACTTTACAATATACGATAGCCAACCTCCACACAACGGAGCAAAACCCTCAAACGGCAAATCCAGCCGCAGATTCGCATCAAAGCAGATAAGCCCGCAAGTTCCAGCAGGCAACTTCGAAGTGGGTCACGTCTCTTATAAATTCAACCTCTTGAAATCAAGAGGTCCAAGAAGAATGATAAGCACACTCCGTTGCCCATCCTCATCACCACCACCACCACCACCATCATCATCATCCACTGACCAAAACCCATGTGATGTTGTCACCAAGATAATGAAGAAACCCAACAAGGACGGTTCAGGGTTGACGATACTAAAGAACAAAGCTCCGAGATGGCACGAGCACTTGCAATGCTGGTGTCTGAACTTCCATGGGCGAGTGACCGTTGCTTCGGTCAAGAACTTCCAGCTGGCAGCGAGCGTTGACCAGAGTCAGCAGGGCGGTAAAGGGGATGAAGAGACGGTGCTTCTTCAGTTCGGTAAAGTTGGTGACGACACGTTCACCATGGATTATAGACAGCCGCTCTCTGCTTTTCAGGCGTTTGCTATCTGTCTCACAAGTTTCGGCACTAAACTTGCCTGCGAGTGAAAATGTGTCTAATGTTTTGATGTAAAATCATGTGTAAGTGGTTTGTGGAAGGAGAAGCACATAATAATTTCTAAGTTTGAAAAACAAAAATTGTAATTTTTAAAGACCCATAATTATCAATATGTATCTCTTATGTATGTGCTTTTATTAATTTTTTACTTTTTGTCTAGGCTTCAATGGTAACAAGTAAGAACTAACCACGAACGAATCTTTACTGAACAGCACTGAACCACTGTTAACCGAATATTGGAGACAACCAAACGGGGAGTATCTGATTTACTTAAATTTGAACCGGAAAACTGGTTAATGAAAATCCAATTTAGTTGGCGAACCGAACCTAGAATTGGGAATTAGGTTTCCGACCTTGGGTGTTTCATCCATGAACCGTCGTCCGGATTAAAAAAAAACTGCAGAAATTAGGGCTTTTGAATTTCAAATACAGCACCGAGCTTGACATTCGATTAACATCCATAAAACTAGGGTTTCAAAATTTTAGAAACTGAGTCGTTACAGATTCGTACAATGATTGATTTGCGGAGTATTCATCCAAAACTTGAACTGCGACTAAGAGAAAACGAAAAACTGGTTTAACAGATGAAGAAGACGAAGGAATGGATTTGAAAAAAAAAAAAAAGGAAAAAAAATTTGGACCATTTCTCGATTTGTGCGTGTCATCCTTGCGCAGGGGCCATGCTAATCTTCTCTGTATCGTTCCAATTTTATCGGATGTCCCCGAAGGGACAATCATCTTCGTGACTCCGACGGTATATAAACTCAGCTTCTGCTTTTTTGATAAGCGATGTGGGACGAGAGCGAAGAAGTTGACCTAATGTTGGGCCTGTCTAAGAAATTAAAAGCCCATTAGATAACTTAGCTAGGCCCGGTTAGATATTAATAGATCTAAATCTTTCTTCGGTTTACTAGGCATAAAATCTTTCTCTGTCTTGTCCTTCTTCGATTGAAAATTTTTTCCAACCCAGAATACTTCTTCTTCAAATACAACCCGGTTCAGTTTGATTTATACCAAACTCTAGAGAGTTTTCAAAAAAATTGATTGTTGTTATATTTCACATTCAATTATATATTATGCAATATATATTCCAAAAACTTTAAACATTTATTCATGGCCAAAATTCATACCAATTGTTTGATAAGTCAGCGCTTGGATTTTGCGAAAATAGGTTTAAAAGATATTTAAACTTGATCGTTGATAGAGAAACATTCCGAATCACAGTCAAGTCACCTTAAGTTATAACATTTCACCTAGATGATAATTCGCACCCTGCACGGAATGATTTTTTTAGAAATATGTTGTATTTAAATATTATAAACAATACATATTTTGTTATCAATAATTTTTTTTTTACATTTAATTAGGGATGAGCATTTAGGTACTATTTGGTTCGGTTACGTTTTGTTTGGTTCGAATCTTTGCGGGTTTAATTCGAATCTGTGCATGTTCGGTTTGGGTTTAGGTTCGGATAACCCATTTTTTTTTAAAAAAGTTCATATATACTTTAAATTTCTCAAAATCTAAAAATAAAAATAATATATAACATATAAATTTGAATAATGTATGCCAAAATACTTAAACTTAACATAAAAATAGGTTTAGCTTAAATATTTGGATAGAAAATCAATAGATATTTTAAGTATCTTTTGCTATTTTAAACATTTATTTTTAACTATTTTATATATTTCTAAGTATTTTGGACAATTTTTAAAAAATCTTATGTATTTTGTATATTCTTTTAGATATTAAATTTAAAAATAATTAATATATTTATGTATATAAATATGGTTCGTATATATACGGATATCCGAAATATTTCGGTTCAGATCGGGCTCGGATCCAGTTCTTTAGATACCAATGTTTTGAACCCGTTCGGATATCTAACCAATTTTTGTTAAAATTCAGTACTACTTTTTCGGATCGGATTTGGTTCGCTTATTTGGATTCATATTTTTTGCCCAATCCTATATTTTTTGTTGTAACAAAATTTTAAACGAAAGTGATGATGGTTCATATTGATTTTAGGTACGCAACAATTTTTAAATCAAAACTATGTACGTGGCTCATTTAATTAATCATTAAACATTGTTCAAGGCCTATTAAAGAAAAATGATGGGCTGAACTAAAAAATTGTTACTATGTACGTGGTTCATTTAATTAATCATTAAACATTGTTCAAGGCCTATTAAAGAAAAACGATGGGCTGAACTAAAAAAAATGTTACCATTGATCACAAAATTTTCAATGTGATTATTTTTACCATTTTTAATGACTTATAATCCTTTTTAAAAATTCAAAATATAACATATAAGAAAAAAATCTAATTTTTTATTATATGCTTAATGTGATTGTTTAATTTATTTTAATAATGGGGTCGACTGGTTGGATTGTAGCTGTAGAAATTTACTGTAGAATTTAGACAGAATAATTTTTTGATGTAGGTGTATCTAGTGTAGCTGTAGAAATTAAATGAGAAAAATGATAAAAAGGAAATATATTCCTACAGCAATATTTTTACAAGGAAATAAATTTTTACAGCCATATTTTTTTGATTTAGAAAATAAGGCTTCTACAGTCATTTTTATTTTATTTTATTGACTTTAGATTTAAAAACTAGTTAAAACATGATTGGTAATTTAAGTGGTTGTAGATATAAATTAAAGCTAAAGTCACTAGTTACAACCCATCCAATCACCCCCAATATAAAATTAAACAAAAAGTATGAAAGATAAAAAATTATTATCAAATCTTTATTATTCATAATCATTAATTGTGATATATGTTAATCATATTAGGTAATTCTGTAGCTTTTATTTAAGGAAAGAATACAAAATATTTTTTTGTATACTACTAATTAATTTGATAGCTAGTTTAATAAAAACATAGAATATGTTTAGATGGATCAACTTATTTCTCTAAGAATTTTGAGAATCATTATCACTATGACACGTGGCTATCAAAAAATGTTATAATGTTTCAGGATTAATATATAAGGAATGATAAATGAAAGTAAATGTGCCGATACATAAGCCCTGATGTTGATATGAAAACTGGCACCCTCAAATAATTGTGTAATCTGCTATATTAGGTCACTTGGACATCAAACATGATATCATACATCGATCAAATCTACACGATATAAAAAATCCACAAGGGTTTCAAATAATTTGAGACTGTTTTGATTTTTTTATGATATATACTAAAATATATAGCTTTTTAGTTAAATTTAATTGAAATTAGCTAAAAAGCGATAAAACAAACGATATAACTTTAACATTTTAACTTTTGTAAGATGCTTTGTAGTTAAAGGTATATCTTAAAAAAGGTACATCTTGTGCTAAAATGTGTATTTGGCCGTTTTCAACGGCATTAATCACACGATTCTGCTCTATATCTTTCGGTGACTTGGAACCACGACCGTATTGCTTAACATGGAGCATCCCACTAAGAAAAGGTGTTTAAAAGGATCGATGCCGTATATAAAGGAAAAAAGGTATTCAAAGGAACAAAAGATGTTTCACGCCTAGCTTTTCCTTTTTTCCAAAACTCTTATTGATAATGGACTTTAGTTATCATCTCTTATACGTCAACCAAGTTATCAGCTAACCACTTCTCCATATATTTTTCTTTTTGGCGACTACAAGTAACAACTGACAACAAAATAAAAATAAAATAAAAAAAGTTAACAACAAAATATTGATGCATCCCTTCTCTAGTTTATGCAACATTGTGTGTATATATATGAACCGAGTTCGGTCGGAAAACGAAAATTCGTCGGTGGGTTTAACGAAGACGTTTGTTAGATGAAAGGGAGTTTTATCGATACAAACGAGAAAATAAACAGAGGAGTTAAACCGGTGCTCGGAGAGCTGGTTAAAAAAAATTCAAGTTGACTAAGAGTGCAAGTGAGGTAATCCTAGATCTAGTCGCCGAGTAAGTGAGAGTGATTCGGATCCTATTTCCGTTGCTCCTTGATCCCCCTTTATAGACGGACCCCTCTGTATGCCCTAAGGCGGATAAAACCTAATGGGATTTACTCGCCGGGCCGAGTAGATGGGCCGTTCTGTGGCTCTGCAATCTGGTGGCTTTTAGCCGGTCCTCTGCTTGACTTAAAGCACTCTAGCGCCGAGCCGCCGTATCTTCGCGCCGAGCCGAGTTGAAGTCATGGTCTGTTGGGCCAGGTCTTCCTATTTGTTGGGCCTTGTGGAGGGATGCAATTCATCTCCTACTGTAAGTCCACTCGTGATCATAATGACCGTTCCTGGTGAAGTTGTGGTTTGGGTTTTACAACTAGCAGATCTGGTACGGAAGAGCTTTTGTTACTATCTCTCAATGCGTAATGCGATTTTTGTCGCTTCATCTTGTCGGAACAAAAGTGCGGTCCTTGTCGCCTCGTCCCATCGAAACAAATGTGTGGTTTTTGTCGCTTTGTCTCATCGAAACAACGGTGCGGTTTTTTTCGCTTTGTCTCATCGAAACAAAAGTGTGGTATTTGTCGCTTTGTCTCGTCGAAAAAAGTGCGGTTTTTGTCGCTTCGTCTTGTTGGAATAAAAGTGTGGTTTTTGTCGCTCAACGTTTCTCCACGAGGTAGATGATCTCTGGTTTAATCGATTGTCGGGGATCCGGTTCAATTGATTACCAAGACTTGGTTCAATTAATTATCGATTTCCGGTTTAAGCGAGAAGCGGAACCGTCGTGAGTAAAGAACCTGGGTTTTAAGGTGGGTCGTATCCCCACTGAGGCCCTTTTAAACCTAATGATTGCTTTCAAGAAGCGTGCCTCTTTCTTTGCTATAATTAGGTTGCTCTTCTCCGCTTCCGTCATTCTTCTCTGCTATCTCAGATATCTTATCCCTCCCTTCAATCTAGTTTTCCGTTTTCTTTCTCTAAGTATATTATCGGGCTCGTCATTGTCATGTCCCCGATCCTGGATAGGATCGTCCAGACAGACCATTGTGTGAGGAGACGCAGCAGTCAGGTCATATGATCTAAAGACAAGTGTGTCATGATCCAATATTGTGGTTACAGGAGTCAGACAGCTGAGACTTAACCAAAATAGGATGGAGACAAGCTTAAAGGAGTTGGTCGAGTGTTTCTATAGCTGGACGAGGTCTGGGTGAAACTCGATCAGCTAGGTGAAGCTGCGATGTGGTGCATGATCAGAATGGATCATGGGAGAACTAAGTCTAGGTCTGGAAATAGACCAAGGGACTTAGAGGGACTGAATAAGATAAAGATATCAAGCTGTACAAAGTGTATCACAGCTGGGTGATGCGAGCAAGAAGCTCGACCAGCTGGACGGAGCTCAAGTAGAGTGTGTCAGCTCTCTGAGCTGGATGGACTAGCTCACTCAGCTGGGTCAGCTGGGGATCAGCTCAACTCAGCTTGACTGAGTGTTCGGGTCTCGGGCAGTTGGGCCGGGTCCGGACAGTGGTCGGGCCATGCGGGCAGCGAAGTGTGCCGCTGGGCTTGTGGGCTCTTGGGATGGGGCCAGGAGCTTGGTATTCCGTTTGGGCTTGATATGGACATGTCCAAGGGTGGTTTGAAGAGCCCAGGACGTCCAGGTAACTGCCATAGGCGAATGGGTGTGATCTGGACCATTGATTAAATCAATGGCCAGAAATGAAACCGAAGGGATGCAAGAGTTAGAAGTAACCATTCCTTCTTCTATAAAAAGAGGGCAGGTCTGTGCCTTTGCAGGCACGCAAAGCATTCATTTTCCTCCTACACCCTGAAACACAAAGAAAAACAGAAAGAAAACAGATAGTTGGTCGGATTCAACATCCAAGAGCAAGAGTGGTGTGAAGGCCGCAAAGAGGCAATTGTGGGAGAGATCAAGAGGGAAGTTATGAACGACTTCCTGATGGATTTTGATCCGTGATGATATCATCCAAAGCATCCTCCAGAGCCTGAGAACACATGCAAATATTCAGAGAAGAAGAGGGATGGTCGGATTCCACTTTCTATGGCCAAGATAGCCTTGAAGGCAGATGTGTGTAGAAAGGCAGTTTCATGGGCACTGAAGGGGGAAGTGATGCACGACCCATGGGTGGTGTTTGATCCTGGATGAACACACCCTAGGCTTCCTGTGTGTCTTGGGGACACACACAAATGGTCATAAGAGAATGGAGAAGGCCGAACTCCACTCTCAAAGGCATGAACAGCCTTGAAGGTGGATGCATGTGTAGAAGTGGTTTCATGGAAGTTCAAGGGAAGAGATGTTGGCCAAGACTGTATCTTTGTAATGAATGTAGTCAATATGTATTAAATGTGTTGATTCTCTCCTTGCTATGAACCTCCACTATATATTGATAGTGAGAGATAATGAGAAAGACACAACTTTCACAGCAATACTTCTCTCATATTCTAACACGTTATCAGCACGAATTGTGCTCTCCACCTGAGAAATCTCTCTCCACCGGAGTCCCCTTCTTCCGGCCAGCTCCACCGGCGCTCAGCCTTTGCTCCACCGGTGCTCAGCCTCATCTCCGCCGGCCACCTCTCTCTCTCCGCCGGAAAACTCATCTCTCTCACGGTGGTCCTTTCAGATTCTTGTGGTGAAAAGGTAAACAAAATCAAAACCTTGAAATCTAAAGAACACCATTATATCTGAAACAAATCTAGGATCTATATGAATCCATAATTTATAAACAATCTATGGATTTAAAATATTAATCTTGTTTCTATAATCCATATGATCCATATGAAACTTGATTCTAAAATTATTTTGAATCCATTAATCTTATAATTCTCTATAGGTTCTAAGTATCTCTAAAAACTTATTAAAACATCTAAAGATCTATATGAATCTTGTTTATAAAAACTTATGAATCATAAAATTATTAGAGAAAGCTTAAACCTTTGATTCAAATCCCTTTGTTTGGCCATTTTACCAGATGTGATAAACATAAGTGTTTAATCTGGCCAAAACAAAATTCCATCAAATCCCTGCTGTGCCATTTTCGGCCAGATCCCCTAAAAATCAGTCAACCCATCAATAAAAATCGAAATTAAATTCATTCATTGCATATCTTTGACTGTTAATATTTGTTTTGTAAATGTCAAAGTTTTAAAAACCTTTTATGATTTTTATAAATGCAAATCGGATTTTATAAATGCATATTCGATTTTATAAATGCTTGTTTGATTTTATTGAATGCATATCTTTGACTGAAAATTATTTCTAAAGTTTTATAAGCCATAGTATCATTTTATATTGATATGTCATAAGATAGAATAAAATCTGTTTGAAATCATTTGATCATATTATTAGTTAAACCATCCATGAACTATTTTATCTCATATTGAATATTGATCACATAAGTTGCTAGTTTAAATTATTCTTGATCTAGTTCCATCCTTGAACCTGATTTTGTGATTGAATTATGTACTGATCATATTCATACCTGATAATGCATCATTTAGTTTAGTAAATCATTAGATTAAACTTGAATCATCTTGAACCAACCATTTTGATGCATCCAATTGTCATATTGTTAAAACTGAAAATATGTTTGCATATCATTGACAATCCTGATAATAGTTCATATAAATTAAGTTGGTTCATATTGCTTGCATCTAAATGATTCTCATTGCTTGCATATAATTAGACCAAATCGGTTTTCATTTAAACTTGTTATATTTGTTTTATTCGAAAATTATAAACCAATTTTTTAACCGATTTTGAAAATCTAAATTTGGTTTACAAAATGTCTTGAATATTACAAAATTTATTTGTCTTGTCCATGATGCATTTTAATCCATCCATGTTGATTGACAAAATTTATCTTAATGCATATAAAATCTTCCTGAAAAAAAATAAATGCATAATAAGCCATCATCAATCTTCCTGGCATATAAATTCAAATCCTGAATTGTATCATGAATCCTTACTCCTTTATGGATATTTGATTCAGATGTCGAAAATCAACAATCTTGAGTATGCTGCCCTTAATCTCTCCGGAGACAATTACCTCCAATGGGAAGCTTGATACCAAGATCCTCTTAAGGTCCAGAAACCTTGGTGATACTATCACCGAAGGCACTGAGCCATCAGACAAGGGTAATTATAAGGCAATTGTTGTCATTCGCCACCACCTTGCTGAAGGTCTCAAGGACCAGTATCTCACTATTGAGAATCCTCTGGAACTTTGGACAGAGTTGAAAACCAGATTTAATCACCAGAAAACTGTGATATTGCCAAAGGTCCTTTATGATTGAAGGAACCTAACAATCCAAGACTATAAGTCTGTGGAAGAGTATAACTCGGCTTTGTTCAAGATAGTCTCAAAGTTGAAACTGTGTGGTGAGACTATCACTGATGTCTCGGTATTGTTGCTGAAGCACATCAGTTTCAACTTTGAGACTATCTTGAACAAAGCCGAGTTATACTCTTCCACAGACTTATAATCTTGGATTGTTAGGTTCCTTCAATCATAAAGGACCTTTGGCAATATCACAGTTTTCTGGTGATTAAATCTGGTTTTCAACTCTGTCCAAAGTTCCAGAGGATTCTCAATAGTGAGATACTGGTCCTTGAGACCTTCAGCAAGGTGGTGGCGAATGACAACAATTGCCTTATAATTACCCTTGTCTGATGGCTCAGTGCCTTCGGTGATAGTATCACCAAGGTTTCTGGACCTTAAGAGGATCTTGGTATCAAGCTCCCATTGGAGGTAATTGTCTCCGGAGAGATTAAGGGCAGCATACTCAAGATTGTTAATTTTCGACATCTGAATCAAATATCCATAAAGGAGTAAGGATTCATGATACAATTCAGGATTTGAATTTATATGCCAGGAAGATTGATGATGGCTTATTATGCATTTATTTTTTTTTCAGGAAGATATTATATGCATTAAGATAAATTTTGTCAATCAACATGGATGGATTAAAATGCATCATGGACAAGACAAATAAATTTTGTAATATTCAAGACATTTTGTAAACCAAATTTAGATTTTCAAAATCGGTTAAAAAATTGGTTTATAATTTTCGAATAAAACAAATATAACAAGTTTAAATGAAAACCGATTTGGTCTAATTATATGCAAGCAATGAGAATCATTTAGATGCAAGCAATATGAACCAACTTAATTTATATGAACTATTATCAGGATTGTCAATGATATGCAAACATATTTTCAGTTTTAACAATATGACAATTGGATGCATCAAAATGGTTGGTTCAAGATGATTCAAGTTTAATCTAATGATTTACTAAACTAAATGATGCATTATCAGGTATGAATATGATCAGTACATAATTCAATCACAAAATCAGGTTCAAGGATGGAACTAGATCAAGAATAATTTAAACTAGCAACTTATGTGATCAATATTCAATATGAGATAAAATAGTTCATGGATGGTTTAACTAATAATATGATCAAATGATTTCAAACAGATTTTATTCTATCTTATGACATATCAATATAAAATGATACTATGGCTTATAAAACTTTAGAAATAATTTTCAGTCAAAGATATGCATTCAATAAAATCAAACAAGCATTTATAAAATCGAATATGCATTTATAAAATCTGATTTGCATTTATAAAAATCATAAAAGGTTTTTAAAACTTTGACAGTTACAAAACAAATATTAACAGTCAAAGATATGCAATGAATGAATTTAATTTCGATTTTTATTGATAGGTTGACTGATTTTTAGGGGATCTGGCCGAAAATGGCACAACAGGGATTTGATGGAGTTTTGTTTTGGCCAGATTAAATACTTATGTTTATCACATCTGGTAAAATGGCCAAACAAAGGGATTTGAATCAAAGGTTTAAGCTTTCTCTAATAATTTTATGATTCATAAGTTTTTATAAACAAGATTCATATAGATCTTTAGATGTTTTAATAAGTTTTTAGAGATACTTAGAACCTATAGAGAATTATAAGATTTATGGATTCAAAATAATTTTAGAATCAAGTTTTATATGGATCATAGAAACAAGATTAATATTTTAAATCCATAGATTGTTTATAAATTATGGATTCATATAGATCCTAGATTTGTTTCAGATATAATGGTGTTCTTTAGATTTCAAGGTTTTGATTTTGTTTACCTTTTCACCACAAGGATCTGGAAGGACCACCGTGAGAGAGATGAGTTTTCCGGCAGAGAGAGAGAGGTGGCCGGCGGAGATGAGGCTGAGTACCGGTGGAGCAAAGGCTGAGCGCCGGTGGAGCTGGCCAGAAGAAGGGGACTTCGGTGGAGAGAGATTTCTCAGGTGGAGAGCACAATTCGTGCTGATAACGTGTTAGAATATGAGAGAAGTATTGCTGTGAAAGTTGTGTCTTTCTCATTAGCTCTCACTATCAATATATAGTGGAGGTTCATAGCAAGGAGAGAATCTACACATTTAATACATATTGACTACATTCATTACAAAGATACAGTCTTGGTCAAAGCTCATAAATGCTCCGGTTGAATGAGTCTTCTCGTTTGACTAAGTCTTGGACGAATGTAGACGGACCGGAGACGTGTGTAGACGGACCGGATAGTCGGGTCGGATGTAAACCTCCTTGAACTTCTACTTGGTTAAATGGAAATCCACACAATGGATTATAACACTCCCCCTTGGATGCCATAACCATATCGGGCTTGTAATGTGCTAACGTTGCCTCATTAAAACCTTACTAGGAAAACCCATTGAGATAAAACCATAGTTAAGGAAAAAAAGAGTACAACACACATTACTCCCCCTGATTTGGACATCACTGAAGGTCCTTGAGTCTACGCATGCCAATATGATGCGTGAGCTTCCTGAATGTGCTTGTGGGAAGTGACTTGGTGAAGAGGTCGGCTGAGTTCTCACTTGACCGGATTTGAGTGACGCTGACCTCCTTGGCTTTTTGCAACTCATGGGTGAAGAAGAACTTGGGTAGTATATGTTTGGTTCGGTCACCCTTGATATACCCATCTTTGAGTTGAGCAATGCAGACTGCATTATCTTCATATATGATGGTCGGACCATTGTCCTCGACCATTCCACTATCTGATCGAATGTGTTGGGTCATAGACCTCAACCATACACACTCACGACTTGCCTCATGCATAGCCAAGATTTCTGAGTGATTAGATGATGTGGCTGCTATAGTTTGTTTCATGGAACGCCATGATATTGCAGTACCACCATAATTAAATACATACCCGGTTTGGGACCGAGCATGGTATGGATCAGATAAGAAGCCTGCATCAGCAAAGCCTACTAAACCATCTTTGGTTTCATTAGTATAAAATAGACCCAAATCCTTAGTTCCTTGAAGGTAACGTAGGATATGCTTAATTCCATTCCAGTGCCTTCGGGTCGGACATGAACTAAAACGAGCTAGGAGACTCACTGCAAAACATATATCTGGTCTAGTGTGGCTAGCCAAATATAGTAACGCTCCTATGGCACTGAGGTAAGGCACTTCAGGACCCAGGACATCCTCATCGTCCTCCTTAGGACGGAATGGGTCAGTGTCCACTCCAAGGGACTTCACGACCATTGAGCTGGTCAATGGGTGAGCCTGGTCCATGTTAAATCTCTTGAGTACTTTTTCTGTATATGCCTTTTGATGCACAAAGATTCCTCCTTTTATGTACTCAAGTTGTAACCCCAAACAGACTTTAGTTTTACCTAGGTCTTTCATTTCAAACTCTTTCTTGAGATATTCAACTGTTTGGGCGATTTCTCCAGAGGTTCCAATGATGTTCAAATCATCAACATACACTGCTATGATAACAAATCCTTTGTTTGCAAACTTCTTTATAAAGATAAATGGACTGATAGGGTCGTTCTTATAGCCAACTTTGGCAAGGTATTCGCTTAAGCGATTATACCACATTCGACCACTTTGCTTAAGTCCATATAAGGATTTGTTCAGCCTTATGCAGTGTTCTTCTCGAGAACCTTTGTTAGCTTTAAGCTCAATACCCTCTGGTAATTTCATATATATTTCGTTATCCAGTGGACCATAAAGGTATGCGGTTACAACATCCATCAACCGCATATCCAAATTTTCTTTGATGGCCAGACTTATTAAAAACCGAAATGTAGTTGCATCCACCACAGGGGAGTATGTCTCCTCATAATCGATGCCTGGTATTTGTGAGAATCCTTGTGCTACAAGCCGTGCTTTGTATCTTACAATTTCACCATGTTCATTTCTCTTCCTCACAAATACCCACTTATATCCCACTGGTTTAACATTATAAGGTGTCTTGATAATTGATCCAAAGACATTCCTTTTCCTTAATGATTCTAACTCCACGTTTATGGCTTCTTTCCATTTAAGCCAATCTGATCTTTGAGTGCACTCTAGTATAGACGTGGGTTCATGATCCTCATCTAAGTCCATCATATCAAGGGCTACTTGGTATACAAATATATCATCGATGTCGACATCTTTCCGGTTCCATCTTGTTCCAGACATAAGATAATTAATGGAGATCTCATCATTAGAACCCTCAGTACCATGAGGCTCGGCGTCCCGAGACCCATTGGTTGGTACCTTAGGAATGGCTATGTCGGCCTTGTCTGGACAATCTATGACCTCGGTTTCATTTGTACCTTTCTTTAATTTCCGAGGTTTCTTATCTTTGGAACCAATTGGTCTACCACGCTTAAGACGTGCTTTAGACTCTGTAGCCACTTGATTGTGTCCATCATGGACATCAATACTTATTGGTGCATTACAAGCTGGTATATAGGACTTAGTCACTCTTTTCGGGTCAGCAAAGGAATCAGACAATTGATTAGCTAGCTTTTGCATATGAATTATTTTTTGGACCTCTAAATCACATGATTGAGTCCGAGGATCTTGCCATGATAAGGATTTTTGATTCCATATTACTTCTTTGCCCAGCTTGTTATTTTCTCCCCCTAATGTTGGGTACTCTGATTCATCAAAATGACAATCAGCATATCTGGCCTTAAATAAATCTCCAGTAGTAGGCTCAAGACATTTAATAATGGTTGGAGAATCAAAACCAACATATATTCCCATCCCCCTTTGAGGTCCCATTTTTGTTCTCTGTGGTGGTGCGATAGGGACGTACACAGAACATCCAAATGTTTTGATATGGGACACGTCTGGCTCATGACCCGAGAGTAATTGGGATGGAGAATATTTATGTTCACTGGATGGCCTTATGCGTATCAATTCAGCAGCATGTAATACCGCATGTCCCCAAGCTGATACTGGTAGCTTCGACCTCATGAGTAATGGTCGAGCAATCAACTGGATTCTTTTAATGAAGGATTCGGCCAATCCGTTCTGTGTATGTACATGTGCCACGGAGTGTTCCACACTTACCCCCATGGACATACAGTAATCATTAAAAGCTTGGGAACTGAATTCACTTGCATTGTCAAGACGTATAGTCTTTAATGGAAAATCTGGAAAGTGGGCTCGCAGTCTTATGATCTGAGCCAATAATCTTGCCAATGCCAAGTTTCGAGATGATAATAGACAAACATGCGACCATCTGGTCGATGCGTCAATGAGGACCATAAAATATCGAAATGTTCCACAAGGTGGGTGTATTGGTCCACATATATCACCTTGTATCCTTTCCAGAAAGTTCAATGTTTCTTTAACTACCTTTACAGGTGATGGCCTTATTATTAATTTCCCTTGTGAGCATGGAATACATGTAATGCCCATAGGGATAATATTACTTTCTTTCAAGGGATGACCAGTTGAGTTCAAGATTATCTTGCGCATCATGGTAAGACCAGGATGGCCTAGCCTTTCATGCCATTGTTTAAAGGCTTCTCTGAAATCATTTGTCTTTGTGACATTTGCCTCAATTGATTTTATGTCGGCACAATAAAGGCCCATAGATATAGCAGGGATAGTCTCTAGGACTTCCTTATGGCCTTGGGCATTTTCATAAATCAAAAGGAATTCTTTCTTTCCCTCGCCCTTAGTTTCAACATGTAAACCATTTATACGAATGTCTTTGAAACTCAACAAATTTCTCTTTGATTTAGGAGAATATAATGCATCGGAAATCTCTAGATGCGTGCCTTTAGGCATTATTAAGTGAGCTAGACCATGGCCTTTAATAAGGCTGGACGTGCCTGCTATAGTACTGATATTGGCATTCTCCATAGTGAGGTTAACAAAATATCTTTTTTCTTTTAATATAGTGTGACTTGATCCACTATCCACAACTAGCTGGTTCTTGCCTTCTTTCATTTCTGAAAATAGACAAGAGTCAACATCTTAGGTATGTTTTAATGGCTTTGTTTGATGTATAAGGCATATATATCAAATAAATTTTATTTCATAAATAGAATTGCCAAAGTCATAGAACATGAGAAACAAAAGACATAAAGCCAAAGACAAAAGCAACATGATGTCGAAATCTAAGCAAATATTATATATGCTTAAGTAAATCTGAAGTCTCATAGTCAATCTGATCATCTTTGTCACGGACTTGATCATCCTCATGGTCCAGATCATTCTCATCATCATGGTGGACCAGATTTGCCTCAGGGTTCTTGCCCTTTATGCTCTCCTGGTAGAGCTTAACAAGGTGTTGGGGAGTTTTGCATTTATTAGCCCAATGATTGGTCATCCCACAACGATGGCAAGAAGATTTGGTCGAGCTCGAGCCATGGGTTTTGAAGTCGGACTTATACCCACGGTTAGCTTGATGACCTCGGCTATAGCCTCGGCCTCGGTTGCGACCAAGATGGTCTCGTGGTTGAAATCCACGGCCTTGTGGTTGAAACCCACGGCCACGTGGTTGAAACCCACGGTTACGACCTTGCCATCTTCCACGGCCTTTCATGCGACCATGGTATGACCATCTTGGTCGCAACCGAGGCCGAGGCTATAGCCGAGGTCATCAAGCTAACCGTGGGTATAAGTCCGACTTCAAAATTGTCATGAATTTTATTAATTTTTTGAGCATGTTTGCTTGAGGTCGTTTTTGTAGCTGAAGACTTCCCAAAGGTACTTAGTCTGTGGGGATGGTTGGCTGAATGACTAAGTACCAAGAGGAAGGTTTTATACAGGTATGTGGAGAGTTGGACGAGTGGACAGGGAGCTGGGCAAAGCTACCTCACAGCTCGATCAGCTGGAAGAGAGGGGGGAACCTCAAGAGAGGTGGTTCAGCTCAACTAGCTGGATGAGCTAGCTAAACAGCTAAGTCAGCTGGGACAATGAGCTAACAAGTTCCGTGGATGTGGCAAAGGTATGATCTATCAATATTGCATAGATCTAGATAGAATGGTTAGGTAAATGGAACCTCGGATTGGGTATGACTTGGTCTAGGTTCAGGATCGACCTTGGAGCTAGCTGGCAGTTGTGTTTACTGGCCAGTAGCTGAGGTGATCTGACCAGACAAGTGTTAGATTGGTTTTAGACCAATGGTTGGTAGATAATATTCCGCTGTGCATAAGTTGAAAGGATCTAAGCTAGGAAATGACTAAGGTAGCCTTGAGCTAAGATCTGAGTTAGCCCTCGCCTATGGGCGATGTTTTAAAAAAAGGGAAAAATTTTTAGAGGTTCGGTCAGGGAATGGACCGAGCGACGTGAGGGATCGACCGCTGGCCTGAGAGACCAGGATCGGGTCTTACAAGTTGGTATCAGAGCATGCTTGATTCTAGGACTGTTGGGTTGTGGTTGTTCATCCACACATCCGGACAAGTGGATGCTGATGAGATACTCTGCTAGTGTTGTTGCCGACTCAGCTGGAGAAGGTTAACAATGGAGCTGGATTGCCTGTAGGTCAGCTCAATCCTACTGAGGTTTGGATGGGATGAGCTGAGTTGCAGCTGGAAAGTGGACTACTTGAGTGTGCTTGAGCACATAGCTCAAATGAGAAGTAAGCATCTCTCAGGTAGTGTGTACTTTGTTGAGGCAGATGAGTGGAGGAGCTGGTTGGTTCACAACTCAGCTCAACTCACTGCTCAGAGATAGTAGGTTCAAACCGAAATTATTTATGAAAACTGAGATGACTTGGAACCTTAACTGTGGTGAGCCAAGTGGGAGTTGAGGTTAGGTTGGTTTCATGCTTGTGAACGGGGAAGTTCCAAGATGAGCTGGCTTAGCCAAGATGCACTCCCCAAGGGCAAGACACTGGAAACAGAAAGGTTAGTTATCTAGTTATTTAGAATTAATAGACGGATTGGATGATGGACGCAATGCAAGATCTTTTTATGGACGACCTGGACCAGGAAAGTAACATGGACCAGAGGGTGGCTCAGGTTGAAAGAAACATGCAGCACTCTTGTAGGGGTTAGTGTTACTCCTTGGTGGCCATTCAAAACAAGTGAGCATATGCAGTGTTCATGTTGGTCTAAAGGAGACGTTACCTGACTAGTACATGAGTGGACTTGTGATCAGATGGATCAGCTTGGACTCAGTGTAAGTCAAGGTAGGATTCCTTAAGATTGAGTGAATGCGAATGGATCAATTCCAAGAGGAATTGGAAACACGATGTTAAGTATCTTAGTATGATGAGGATTGAGGTATACTATAAACACTTTTGTGAATAGTATGGGATGTTCACAGAAGTGTGATGCTTTGGAGAATGGTATGGGACATTTTCCAAATGTGTGATCAATCCGAGATCCAACTCATCTAAGCACTTAATGATCAGAAAAGGGTTGTTCCAGATGGGAACGGTGGGTTGTCCTTGCATAGTGAACGCGGCTGGTGGGCAGAGAATGAGTTCACTAGGTTTAGTGAAGGACATCCCTGTGATGATCACAGTCAGGGTAATGCATGCGGATCTGAGTATTGATCACAGTCAGGGTAATGCCTGCGGATCTGAGTATTGATCACAGTCAGGGTAATGTCTACGGATCTGAGTATTGATCACAGTCAGGGTAATGCCTGCGGATCTGAGTATTGATCCTGGACAGGGTAATGCCTGTGGATCTGGTTGTTGTCCGCCCAAGAGATTTTACGAGCATATCATCGATGTATACTTCCACAGTTTTTCCGATTTGTTCGGCAAACATTTTGTTGACGAGTCGCTGATATGTTGCACCTGCGTTTTTAAGACCGAAAGGCATTACCTTGTAGCAATACGTTCCGCGGTCTGTGATGAACGCATTTTTTTCGCGGTCGTCGGGATTCATCATGATCTGATTGTATCTGGAAAAAGCGTCCATGAATGACAGAAGCTTGTTACCCGCGGTTGCTTCGACCAGTCGGTCAATGTGTGGGAGCGGGAAGCAATCCTTTGGACAGGCTTTATTCAGATCCGTGAAATCGACACAGACTCGCCATTTGCCGTTTTTCTTTTTTACCACGACGGGGTTGGCAAGCCAGTCCGGATACCTGACTTCTGTTATCGACCCTACTTTGAGGAGTCTTTCGACTTCCTCATTGACTGCGGTGGCACGCTCAGGTCCCAACTTTCGTCTCTTTTGTTTTACGGGTTTGTGAGTTGGGTCGATGTTAAGTTCGTGACATGTTACGCTAATGTCGATTCCCGGCATATCCTCCGCAGCCCACGCGAACGTACTGAGGTTCTTTTTGAGGCACGCGATGAGCTCTGCTTTCATTGGTTCGCGGAGGTTAGCTCCGATCTCGACACACCGTTCCGGGAAAGAATCGTCGAGACAGATTGAGACCACCGGTTCGCAGGTTGGTTCACGCTTCCCTTCCAGGGCCTCAGCTCTTTGGGACTGCCAGAAGGTTTCCGGCGAGTTGTGAATCGTTTGCTTTTTCCGAGAGGTTTCGATTTCAAAGTTTTTCCATTTTAGTTCGGTAGCGAGGTAGATCTGCGCTGCTCCGTGACTACCATGTATTGTCTCGACCCCGAAAGGCGTTGGGAACTTGAGGCATAGGTGGAATGTTGATGGGATCGCTCTCATGGAGTTTAGCCAGGGAGTTCCAACTATCGCATTGTAGGATGTTGGACCATTGATCACCAGGAATTTCGTGTTTTTGGCGACGCTCCCGGCTTTGACTAGGAGGTTAGTTGAGCCGAGGGTCATAATTTCTCCCGAGAGTCCGAATACTGGGCTGGGGTCATCCGTAAGGATGGTTAGGTCGACGCCCATCCTCTCGAGGGTGCTTTTGTAGATAATATTGGCCGAGCATCCGGTGTCGATGTCCTGGATCGTGAGTTCTATTACGAGGAGATCGTTGTGAGGTTTGACCGTACGGGCCGTTGCTCGATCCTCGAAAGATACGATGTTGCGGGCTGACGAAGAAGTCATACTGAACTTTGATCGATCGGTGGTTTTCGAGTTAGAGAATCCGTCCCCCCCTCCTTCTAGCGCCAAACTGTGGGAACCGAAATTCACACCGTCAATTTTCGATAAATAAGATTGCGGAGGAAAGCCAAGTAAACCCGACTTTCCTTGAAGGTCCGGATTCTCTGCGTTGCCACACGAAATCGATAAAGTTCAATAGATAAAAATAAGAGTTTGAAATATTTGCCCGAAGGCGTTTTATTAGATGAAAGAGACGAGTACAAGGATTCTCCGAAAGACAGAGAGATTTGCGATTAAAGAAAAATATAGAGTCGCAGGCAGCCAAACGTCCTAAGCCTTGCTCCGCTAGTCTAACCACCTAAACCCTAGTTTTTCTAAGCTAGCAGGATGCTCTAAGTCTAATTCTCGGATTTTCGAGATGCCCTTCTCTTCTGCTCTTGCTCTCCTTATATACCCACTTCTAGGTCGGTTTGCCTTTGGGCCCAAGCTTATCTCTTCAGGAAATGTTCCATTTTCGTCGATCTTCGCAATCATCCTCGAGTTTTCCGCTATCCTTTGGCGACTTGATGTTTATCCGACGTTTAGGGACATCGGATGAACCGTCATAGTCTGATTGGGACTGAATTCTGGAAAATCGTAAGTAAGTCTGCGGACTTGTCTTAAGTCGTTAAACGTTTTATACGATTTCTTCCACGAGAAATCCAATCCCTCCAGTTTCTACCGTAAAACATCGAGGACGATTCCAACCGAATCGAAAGATGTTTATTCCGTAGCCTTGATTGTACCAAACTCACGAGGGCTGATCCGAACAAGCTAAGACGGGATCGAACCGGGCACGATAGGACCGAGACCGGGACGAGGGCCGCGGACCGACGCCAGGCCGACCCGTGCGACGGGTGCCGCCAGCGCCAGGCCGGGGTGCCACCGGCGCCAGGCCGGCCCGCGTGACGGGTGCCGCCGGCGCCAGGCCGGGTGCCGCCGGCGCCAGGCCGGGGTGCCGCCGGCGCCAGGCCAGCCCGCGTCCCGCGTGCCGCCGGCGCCAGGCCGGGGTGCCGCCCGCGCCAGGCCAGCCCGCGTCCCGCGTGCCGCCTGCGCCAGGCCGGCCCGCGTCCCGCATGCCGCCGGCGCCAGGCGGGGTGCCGCCGGCGCCAGGCCAGCCCGCGTCCCGCGTGCCGCCGGCGCCAGGCCGTCTTGCCGTCTGTGGGTTTTTTCGTTGTTCGATCTTTCCCTCGTCAGTCGTTTGCGGGAAATCTTTTGAGTTTTGGGAAGGTCTTTAGCCGTAGATTTCGAGATAACCGTTTTTGACCCCAACACCAGTGAGGGATGAAGATCGCATTACAACCAAGTCGGAGATTGACCTAGGGTTGGGATATGGTCGATCAAGTCCAGTGATGGATGAGGGTCGCAGTACAACCGAGTCGGAGATGGACCTATGGTTGGGATAAGACGGTTGAGTCCCGGAGTGGACTAGGACCGGAATATGATCAAGTCCATGAGTGGACTAGGATTGAATTATGCCAATGTCCGGTGATGGACAGAAGTCAAGCATATGGCGGTTTAGTCTAGTATGGACTAAGATCCGAAATAGAATAAAGTCTGAGGAGAGACATAGACTTGGTGCCTACTAGGATCACAACCTAGAAAGTTGGGCTAGTGACACAAGTTGTGTCTTGTATGGGTGATTCATGGCCCCTCGACTCTGGTCGAAGTAGTCAAGAAAGGGTGCCATAATCAAAAACCAGATGAACCACTTGATAAGATTTTGGGATTAAATCTATATCAAGTGGGGGAGACTGGCTTATATCATGATCAAGACGTGATCAGTGAGAAGGAACAAGGAGGGAGATGCAACGAATTGGTTAGAAAGAACCAATCGAGCGTGCTCCATGTTCCGGATGCAAAGAGATCGGTTGGAACATTTTGTCAAAGAGACAAGATGTCAGCACCACTGGATTCGAGGACGAATCCTTATCAAGTGGGGGAGACTTGTCATGTCCCCGATCCTGGATAGGATCGTCCGGACAGACCATTGTGTGAGGAGACGCAGCAGTTAGGTCATATGACCTAAAGACAAGTGTGTCATGATCCAATATTGTGGTTAAAGGAATCAGACAGCTGAGACTTAACCAAAATAGGATGGAGACAAGCTTAAAGGAGTAGGTCGTGTGTTTCTATAGCTGGACGAGGTCTGGGTGAAACTCGATCAGCTAGGTGAAGCTGTGATGTGGTGCATGATCAGAATGGATCATGGGAGAACTAAGTCTAGGTCTGGAAATAGACCAAGGGACTTAGAGGGATTGAATAAGATAAAGATATCAAGCTGTACAAAGTGTATCACAGCTGGGTGATGCGAGCAAGAAGCTCGACCAGCTGGACGGAGCTCACTTAGAGCTCAAGTAGAGTGTGTCAACTCTCTGAGCTGGATGGACTAGCTCACTCAGCTGGGTCAGCTGGGGATCAGCTCAACTCAGCTTGACTGAGTGTTCGGGTCTCGGGCAGTTGGGCCAGGTCCGGACAGTGGTCGGGCCATGCGGGCAGCCATGTGTGCCGCTGGGCTTGTGGGCTCTTGGGATGGGGCCAGGAGCTTGGTATTCCGTTTGGGCTTGATATGGACATGTCCAAGGGTGGTTTGAAGAGCCCAGGACGTCCAGGTAACTGCCATAGGCAAATGGGTGTGATCTGGACCATTGATTAAATCAATGGCCAGAAATGAAACCGAAGGGATGCAAGGGTTAGAAGTAACCATTCCTTCTTCTATAAAAAGAGGGCAGGTCCGTGCCTTTGCAGGCACGCCAGGCATTCATTTTCCTCCTACACCCTGAAACACAAAGAAAAACAGAAAGAAAACAGATAGTTGGTCGGATTCAACATCCAAGAGCAAGAGTGGTGTGTAGGCCACAAAGAGGCAATTGTGGGAGAGATCAAGGGGGAAGTTATGAACGACTTCCTGATGGCTTTTGATCCATTATGATATCATCCAAAGCATACTCCAGAGCCTGCGAACACATGCAAATAGTGAGAGAAGAAGAGGGATGGTCGGATTCCACTTTCTATGGCCAAGATAGCCTTGAAGACAGATGTGTGTAGAAAGGCAGTTTCATGGAAACTGGAGGGGGAAGTGATGCACGACCCATGGGTGGTGTTTGATCCTGGATGAACACACCCTAGGCTTCCTGTGTGTCATGGTGACACACACAAATGGTCATAAGAGAATGGAGAAGGCCGAACTCCACTCTCAAAGGCATGAACAGCCTTGAAGGTGGATGCAGTGTAGAAGTGGTTTCATGGAAGTTCAAGGGAAGAGATGTTGGTGCGACCCATGGAGAGATCTTATCAAATACTGGAAGTATATGATAAGTCTTGATAGAGACATGCCTTGGTGGGGCTTGGCCGAACCTGATATGGGAAACACACGATCTTCTAAGATCAAGTATAAGGTAATAGATTTATGTTTACTTTCCGGTTTATGTTTATGTCTCTTGAGGTGCGAATGAGGCCAAGTATGGCACGCCCTTGAGACTATATATTGTGATGTATTGTAGGGATACATGACCTTCAGGAAAGGGGTGGATCATAGTGGATCTAATTCATCCATGTGGGATGGTAATTAGAGGCTATGCATCGGTTGGTGACTCATGGTGGTTCATGAGTAAACCGGATATATGGTTTTGCATTACCAATGGCTTCAGGCCGTGGCAATGAGGTAATGGGATCATATGGAATGCTAGGTATCAACCTTGTTGTTGGTAAGCCATGTGTAAAGGATTGGCTGAGAGCCATGAAGAAGAGTAAGATTAGTACTATGTGGTGTGTACCACAAGTATGGAGCCTGAGTGTGATTATGCAAGGAAGGCCGTGTGTGATCGGATCATTGGTTAGTAAGGAAGACCTGATCCTTGGTTGATGGATCAAGGTGTCTGAGCTAAGTGATCAAAGGATGCACCGGTTGTATGAGCAAGACTGATCGGGTTCATTGGGACATGGTTCCATGGCCGGTTAGGAAGTGTGAAGACTCATCAGTTCTGAGTCATGTGGGGTGGTTGGTTGATTGACTTAGGATCTGATGGGCCTTGTTAGTCCATGAAAGGACTTGGTTCCAGGGGAGCACACGCCTGAAACATGGTAGTACTAAACCAGGCCTTGGCGGTTCAGGTAAGAAGTCCTTGGCCATCGGCCGGACTGGTCATGGTCGTGATATATATGATCCAGAGGGATTCATTGAGATCTGACCATGGATTATTCTTAGTGATGATTTATCATGATATATCATGAATTTTATTAGGTTTTATCTAATGGATTTGATGGTGGTTAGTTATGGCCGGTTTGACTGAATTTGGCCGAGATCTATAGGATCAAGGCCGGTTCTGTAGATTCTGATTATGGATTCTTCTTAGTTGGGATTTATCATGAATTGTCATGAATTTTAATTAATTTTTTGAGCATGTTTGCTTGAGGTCGTTTTTGTAGCTGAAGACTTCCGAAAGGTACTTAGTCTGTGGGGATGGTTGGCTGAATGACTAAGTACCAAGGAGAAGGTTTTATACAGGTATGTGGAGAGTTGGACGAGTGGACAGGGAGCTGGGCAAAGCTACCTCACAGCTCGATCAGCTGGAAGAGAGGGGGGAACCTCAAGAGAGGTGGTTCAGCTCAGCTAGTTGGATGAGCTAGCTAAACAGCTAAGTCAGCTGGGACAATGAGCTAACAAGCTCCGTGGATGTGGCAAAGGTATGATCTATCAATATTGCATAGATCTAGATAGAATGGTTAGGTGAATGGAACCTCGAATTTGGTATGACTTGGTCTAGGTTCAGTATCGACCTTGGAGCTAGCTGGCAGTTGTGTTTACTGGCCAGTAGCTGAGGTGATCTGACCAGACAAGTGTTAGATTGGTTTTAGACCAATGGTTGGTAGATAATATTCCGCTGTGCATAAGTTGAAAGGATCTAAGCTAGGAAATGACTAAGGTAGCCTTGAGCTAAGATCTGAGTTAGCCCTCGCCTATGGGCGATGTTTTAAAAAAAGGGCAAAATTTTTAGAGGTTCGGTCAGGGAATGGACCGAGAGACATGAGGCATCGACCGCTGGCCTGAGAGGCCAGGATCGGGTCTAACAAGTTGGTATCAGAGCATGCTTGATTCTAGGGCTGTTGGGTTGTGGTTGTTCATCCACACATCCGGACAAGTGGATGCTGATGAGATACTCTGCCAGTGTTGTTGCCGACTCAGCTGGAGAAGGTTAACAATGGAGCTGGATTGTCTGTAGGTCAGCTCAATCCTACTGAGGTTTGGATGAGATGAGCTGAGTTGCATCTGGAAAGTGGACTACCTGAGTGTGCTGGAGCACATAGCTCAGATGAGAAGTAAGCATCTCTCAGGTAGTGTGTACTTTGTTGAGGCAGATGAGTGGAGGAGCTGGTTGGTTCACAACTCAGCTCAACTCACTGCTCAGAGATAGTAGGTTCAAACCAAAATTATTTCTGAAAACTGAGATGACTTGGAACCTTAGCTGTGGTGAGCCAAGTGGGAATTGAGGTTAGGTTGGGTTTCATGCTTGTGAACGGGGAAGTTCCAAGATGAGCTGGCTTAGCCAAGATGCACTCCCCAAGGACAAGACACTGGAAACAGAAAGGTTAGTTATCTAGTTATTTGGAATTAATAGACGGATTGGATGATGGACGCAATGCAAGATCTTTGTATGGACGACCTGGACGAGGAAAGTAACATGGACCAGAGGGTGGCTCAGGTTGAAAAAAACGTGCAGCACTCTTGTAGGGGTTAGTGTTACTCCTTGGTGGCCGTTCAAAACAAGTGAGCATATGCAGTGTTCATGTTGGTCTAAGGGAGACGTTACCTGGCTAGTACATGAGTGGACTAGTGATCAGATGGATCAGCTTGGACTCAGTGTAAGTCAAGGTAGGATTCCTTAAGATTGAGTGAATGGGAATGGATCAATTCCAAGAGGAATTGGAAACACAGTGTTAAGTATCTTAGTATGATGAGGATTGAGGTATACTATAAACACTTTTGTGAATAGTATGGGATGTTCACAGAAGTGTGATGCTTTGGAGAATGGTATGGGACATTTTCCAAATGTGTGATCAATCCGAGATCCAACTCATCTAAGAACTTAATGATCAGAAAAGGATTGTTCCAGATGGGAACGGTGGGTTGTCCTTGCATAGTGAACGCGGCTGGTGGGCAGAGAACGAGTTCACTAGGTTTAGTGAAGGACATCCCTGTGATGATCACAGTCAGGGTAATGCATGCGGATCTGAGTATTGATCACAGTCAGGGTAATGCCTGCGGATCTGAGTATTGATCACAGTCAGGGTAATGTCTACGGATCTGAGTATTGATCACAGTCAGGGTAATGCCTGCGGATCTAAGTATTGATCCTGGACAGGGTAATGCCTGTGGATCTGGTTGTTGTCCGCCTAAAGAATCACAAGGTGATATTAGGTATGGACTGGCTTGGAAAGTATCGGGCCACTCTGGACTGTCACCGGGAGCGCGTGCAGTTCGAGAGTTGGTGTGAATTCCCGATCGGGTTCCAAGGTATATGTCCGATCTCTGGATGCTTGGTGGTGTCAGCAATCCATGTGGAATGGATGCTGAGGAAGGGTTGTAAAGCTTATTTGGCCACAAACGCCACTAAGGAGGTCGTAGGGGGTGATGACCCAGATGGGATTCCGCTGGTTCGAGAGTCCATGATGTGTTTCGGGTGCTACAGGGCATTCTCCCTGGTAGGGATGACCCGTTCATAGTAGATCTGGACCAGGGACGGCCCCAAAGATTCAAAAGTTCCTTGTGTATAGCTCCTGCCGAGATGGCCGAACTGAAGTCGACCCCGTCCGGGAAGGGACCTGGGTCGCATTACAACCAAGTCTGAGATTGACCTATGGTTGGGATAAAGACGATCAATTCCAGTGAGGGATGAAGATCGCATTACAACCAAGTCGGAGATTGACCTAGGGTTGGGATATAGTCGATCAAGTCTAGTGATGGATGAGGGTCGCAGTACAACCGAGTCGGAGATGGACCTATGGTTGGGATAAGACGGTTGAGTCCCGGAGTGGACTAGGACCGGAATATGATCAAGTCCATGAGTGGACTAGGATTGAATTATGCCAATGTCCGGTGATGGACAGAAGTCAAGCATATGGCGGTTTAGTCTAGTATGGACTAAGATCCGAAATAGAATAAAGTCTGAGGAGAGACATAGACTTGGTGTCTACTAGGATCGCAACCTAGAAAGTTGGACTAGTGACACAAGTTGTGTCTTGTATGGGTGATTCATGGCCCCTCGACTCTGGTCGAAGTAGTCAAGAAAGGGTGCCATAATCAAAAACCAGATGGACCACTTGATAAGATTTTGGGATTAAATCTATATCAAGTGGGGGAGACTGGCTTATATCATGATCAAGACGTGATCAGTGAGAAGGAACAAGGAGGGAGATGCAACGACTTGGTTAGAAAGAACCAATCGAGCGTGCTCCATGTTCCGGATGCAAAGAGATCGGTTGGAACATTTTGTCAAAGAGACAAGATGTCAGCACCACTGGATTCGAGGACGAATCCTTATCGAGTGGGGGAGACTTGTCATGTCCCCGATCCTGGATAGGATCGTCCGGACAGACCATTGTGTGAGGAGACGCAGCAGTCTGGTCATATGACCTAAAGACAAGTGTGTCATGATCCAATATTGTGGTTAAAGGAATCAGACAGCTGAGACTTAACCAAAATAGGATGGAGACAAGCTTAAAGGAGTTGGTCGAGTGTTTCTATAGCTGGACGAGGTCTGGGTGAAACTCGATCAGCTAGGTGAAGCTGTGATGTGGTGCATGATAAGAATAGATCATGGGAGAACTAAGTCTAGGTCTGGAAATAGACCAAGGGACTTAGAGGGATTGAATAAGATAAAGATATCAAGCTGTACAAAGTGTATCACAGCTGGGTGATGCGAGCAAGAAGCTCGACCAGCTGGACGGAGCTCACTTGGAGCTCAAGTAGAGTGTGTCAGCTCTCTGAGCTGGATGGACTATTTCACTCAGCTGGGTCAGCTGGGAATCAGCTCAACTCAGCTTGACTGAGTGTTCGGGTCTCGGGCAGTTGGGCCGGGTCCGGACAGTGGTTGGGCCATGCGGGCAGCCATGTGTGCCGCTGGGCTTGTGGGCTCTTGGGATGGGGCCAGGAGCTTGGTATTCCGTTTGGGCTTGATATGGACATGTCCAAGGGTGGTTTGAAGAGCCCAGGACGTCCAGGTAACTGCCATAGGCAAATGGGTGTGATCTGGACCATTGATTAAATCAATGGCCAGATATGAAACCGAATGGATGCAAGGGTTAGAAGTAACCATTCCTTCTTCTATAAAAAGAGGGCAGGTCCGTGCCTTTGCAGGCACGCCAGGCATTCATTTTCCTCCTACACCCTGAAACACAAAGAAAAACAGAAAGAAAACAGATAGTTGGTCGGATTCAACATCCAAGAGCAAGAGTGGTGTGAAGGCCACAAAGAGGCAATTGTGGGAGAGATCAAGGGGGAAGTTATGAACGACTTCCTGATGGCTTTTGATCCGTGATGATATCATTCAAATCATCCTCCAGAGCCTGAGAACACACACGAATAGTCAGAGAAGAAGAGGGATGGTCGGATTCCACTTTCTATGGCCAAGATAGCCTTGAAGGCAGATGTGTGTAGAAAGGCAGTTTCATGGGCACTTAAGGAGGAAGTGATGCACGACCCATGGGTTGTGTTTGATCCTGGATGAACACACCCTAGGGTTCCTGTGTGTCTTGGGGACACACAAAAATGGTCATAAGAGAATGGAGAAGGCCGGACTCCACTCTCAAAGGCATGAACAGCCTTGAAGGTGGATGCAGTGTAGAAGTGGTTTCATGGAAGTTCAAGGGAAGAGATGTTGGTGCGACCCATGGAGAGATCTTATCAAATACTGGAAGTATATGATAAGTATTGATAGAGACATGCCTTGGTGGGGCTTGGCCGAACCTGATATGGGAAGCACAAGATCTAATAAGATCAAGTATAAGGTAACAGATTTATGTTTACTTTCCGGTTTATGTTTATGTCTCTTGAGGTGCGAATGAGGCCAAGTATGGCACGCCCTTGGAGACCATATATTGTGATGTATTTTAGGGATACATGACCTTCAGGAAAGGGGTGGATCATAGTGGATCTAATTCATCCATGTGGGATGGTAATTAGAGGCTATGCATCGGTTGGTGACTCATGGTGGTTCATGAGTAAACCGGATATATGGTTTTGCATTACCAATGGCTTCAGGCCGTGGCAATGAGGTAATGGGATTATATGGAATGCTAGGTATCAACCTTATTGTTGGTAAGCCATGTGTAAAGGATTGGCTGAGAGCCATGAAGAAGAGTAAGGTTAGTACTATGTGGTGTGTACCACAAGTATGGAGCCTGAGTGTGATTGTGCAAGGAAGGCCGTGTGTGATCGGATCATTGGTTAGTAAGGAAGACCTGATCCTTGGTTGATGGATCAAGGTGTCTGAGCTAAGTGATCAAAGGATGCACCGGTTGAATGAGCAAGACTGATCGGGTTCATTGGGACATGGTTCCATGACCGGTTAGGAAGTGTGAAGACTCATCAGTTCTGAGTCATGTGGGGTGGTTGGTTGACTGACTTAGGATCTGATGGGCCTTGTTAGTCCATGAAAGGACTTGGTTCCAGGGGAGCACACGCCTGGAACATGGTAGTACTAAACCAGGCCTTGGCCGGTTCAGGTAAAAAGTCCTTGGCCATCGGCCGGACTGGTCATGGTCGTGATCTACATGATCCAGAGGGATTCATTGAGATCTGACCATGGATTATTCTTAGTGATGATTTATCATGAATTTTATTAGGTTTTATCTAATGGATTTGATGGTGGTTAGTTATGGCCGGTTTGACTGAATTTGGCCGAGATCTATAGGATCAAGGCCGGTTCTGTAGATTCTGATTATGGATTCTTCTTAGTTGGGATTTATCATGAATTGTCTTGAATTTTAATTAATTTTTTGAGCATGTTTGCTTGAGGTCGTTTTTGTAGCTGAAGACTTCCCAAAGGTACTTAGTCTGTGGGGATGGTTGGCTGAATGACTAAGTACCAAGGGGAAGGGTTTATACATGTATGTGGAGAGTTGGACGAGTGGACAGGGAGCTGGGCAAAGCTACCTCACAGCTCGATCAGCTGGAAGAGAGGGGGGAACCTCAAGAGAGGTAGTTCAGCTCAGCTAGCTAGATGAGCTAGCTAAACAGTTAAGTCAGCTGGGACAATGAGCTAACAAGCTCCGTGGATGTGGCAAAGATATGATCTATCAATATTGCATAGATCTAGATAGAATGGTTAGGTAAATGGAACCTCGGATTTGGTATGACTTGGTCTAGGTTCAGGATCGACCTTGGAGCTAGCTGGCAGTTGTGTTTACTGGCAGTAGCTGAGGTGATCTGACCAGACAAGTGTTAGATTGGTTTTAGACCAATGGTTGGTAGATAATATTCCGCTGTGCATAAGTTGAAAGGATCTAAGCTAGGAAATGACTAAGGTAGCCTTGAGCTAAGATCTGAGTTAGTCCTCGCCTATGGGCGATGTTTTTAAAAAATGGCAAAATTTTTAGAGGTTCGGTCAGGGAATGGACCGAGCGACGTGAGGCATCGACCGCTGGCCTGAGAGGCCAGGATCGGGTCTTACAGTCATCGACTCGGTCTTCGGGTTAGACGTTATGCCGCCGAAGAAACGACTATCTCGCGAGGAAAAAGGGAAGGCTGTTAACATCTCTTCGAGTTCGATAAGGGACGAGACGGCGAACGATACTCCATTAGATGATTTCAATTTGCTGCATCGAGAAGCCATGGGAGATACAGTAAACATGAGCTTGGAGAAATGTCTTTTAGTCGCCGATGCGCATAGGATGTTTCGCAAGGAAGAGGGCGATAAAAACGAGGATGCTCGCTGCGATCGAGAAAACGACGGTGCGAGCCGAGAGATTTCGGGGAACGACAGACCAGACGTGCCGACACGCAGTTCCCAAGTCACGATAAGATGTCGTTGCAGAGAGCGTGCTGATCTACCAGATTACCAACCCGAATGCTATCATCCCGGTGGAATCTTTGAAGAACTTTCTACGATTCTTCTGAAGGACAGTCCTGGGGGAACGTGTTCGGGACTTGCTCTACCCACAACAGTGTGAGGCAGCTACTGAGGGAATGCAGGGGTGTCGGGGTGACCTATCTCATTCCCTCTAGTGAGCAAAGGCCGTGGTCACCTCCGGTGGGATTTCAGTGCGTGTACGAGTCGTAATTTAGTGCGGACACGAGGCTTTGGTTTCCCATACCCCGGCTTATTACGTCGTACACGTTTCGTCGGGATGTCACGATAAGTCAATTTCTGAACGGATCATTTTGCATGGCCGATGGATGCCGAGATTGACATATCGATGAGTGTAAGGGTCTTCGAGGAATTGACCTTTCTGAAACCGATGCCGCGGGGCTTGTTCTCGGTTAAGATGCGTCCATCCCATTACATCTTGACTGGTCATCCGAAAAAGACAAAGAAGTGGCAGCACTACTACTTTTACATCAAGTCGGACGAGCATGCTTTTGAAGAGCCGTCTAAAGATGATTTCCGAGTCCTTTGGGCCCGCAAAATTGGTAGATCGTAGCTGTCGATAAACTGTGTCTCTTTCGGTCCTAACCGTTCTTTCTTTGTCTTGCAGTTTGTCATCCGAATACGATCGCATACCCGGAGAACTTCTTTGAGAAAGCCCAGGCTATTGCTACACTTAGCCACCGATGGCCGGACCTTAGTCTCGATTGGATACGTCGTTTTCAGGATCGAATAGCGAGAGGTACTTTATCTCTCGTAGAATCTCTAAAGGGCTTTTGTCGGCAATTGATGTTTTTTTTTTCTCGCTTGGTGCAGCTGACTGGATATCCAATCAACCTTGTCTAGATCCCGGTAAGAAACCTCTACAGCTCTTCACGAGGAAACAGCAAAAACTTGTGAACAAAGTCAGGGAGATGGAAAAATTCCCCGATTTGAGCGCTTTCCTTAAAGGGAAACTGAAGCTCCTAACGAATAAAGCGTCAACTGCTGCCGACGACTGACGCAAACCCTTCTTCCATCGCGGTTCCAATTGTGACCGATGGAGACCTGGTCCACGACCCAGCAAATGCTAAGAAGAAGAAGAAGAAGAAGAAGAAGAAGAAGAAGAAGAAGAAGAAGAAGAAGAAGAAGAAGAAGAAGAAGAAGAAGAAGAAGAAGAAGAAGAAGAAGAAGAAGAAGAAGAAGAAGAAGAAGAAGAAGAAGAAGAAGAAGAAGAAGAGGAAGAGACTGCGGAGAAAGCGTCTGCGGAGAATGAGTTTGTGGAGGAGGAGCAGAGATCGAACGCGTCCTACACGAACCTTTTATCTTGGAGTTTGAGCTGTGCCGCCGTCGTTGATATCGAGGGCGTCATCTGGCGCTGGTGCGGCGCTAGTCGTTCTGTCGGTGTTGAACAGGTGTCGTCGATACCTCGCCGTCGAAGCTTAGACGTTTGCGGCGATAGGAGCGAGGATGGCGGCTAGGTCCGCGATTTGCTCAGTTGCCGCTATCTGGTTCACGTCCTGCTGAGCGAGACGCGCCATGATGGTATCGATGGAAGCTGGTGGTACTGGCGCTGGAGTTGCCGGTGTTGGAGTAGGAGTCAGCTCGTGAGTTTTGCGCTCTTCGTCGGAGGTGGAATCGAGTTGAAGTCATGGTCTGTTGGGTCAGGTCTTGATTTTTGTTGGGCCTTGTGGAGGGATCTCCTACATATATATAACACAATGATTCGCTACAATTCAGCACCTAGCTAGCAATATATATTTTGACCAAGTTTAGTATTAACTAAGACGCCACAATACATCACACATGAAATGCATCGAAGGAAGTCAGATGCACGGATCAGTTTCACGCATGCCTCTCGAGCCTGATCTGTGTTCGTATGAATTAACCACTACAAGAAAGTCGAGTATTAATAGCAGGGCAGGATAGCATTTTTTCGATTGTGCTATGGTTAACATACCTCTTAGTTTTAGATAGTGTTTGTGAAATGCAAACACTATGTTTGATCAGTCCGATTTTAATTTTGGAAACGCTTTTTAGAAACGTAGTATACATAGCACCATCAGGTTTGAAACGCTATGCATATAAGGCGGGAAAAAAATTATTTCCCCTCTCACCCACATTTTACTTTCCCTCTCACTCCATTTCATTTGTCAACCCTATAAAAACCCTAAACCCTAAAATTTAAACACCACCCACAAAATTCAAATATTTTCTTATTTTAATCTTAAATCTTAAGTTTAAATTTAAACTTTGACATTTTAAAATTTTAATTTTAAATATTAAATCCAAATATCAAACCATAAACTAATGACCAATATCATACCCCAAATTAATCTTACCCCAAACTTTAACTAAAAAACATAAAACTCTAATCTTTTATTATTTAACTTCAAATCTTAAATTTAATCTGAAAATATAATCTTGAATATCATTATACTCTAAACCCTATAATTAATATATAAATCTTAAAATTATTTAAATAGGTACTTTACATAAATGTATTTTTATAAAATATCTTATCAACCATAAACCTTAAATCATACACCTAAACACCAAACTTAATATTTTCAAACTTAAAACATAAGTTAACATATAAATCTTGGAAAAATTTATAACTTTTCAAATCTAACCCCCAAACACTATATCATAACCCTTAAAATTAAACTCTAAACTCTAGATTATACACATAGATCATATACCCCAAGTGATATACATAAACACTAAAGTTAGCATTTTCAAACTTAAAACCTAAATTGAAATGTAATTCTTAAACAAATTATAACATTTCAAATATATTTTCCAAACTTTAAATCTAATCTTCAAACCCTACGTCGTAATCTTTAATCCAAACTCATAAACCTTAAACTTAAGTTCAAATCCTACAAAAACCTCAAACCTTATTAGATCATAAATTTATATAGAGTGTTGTACATAACATATATATGTTACAAAAAAAAGTTACGAACATATATATGTATTTTCTACAATTTATAAACATTAATAATAAATTAATATAAAAAAGAGAAAGATTCTACTGGTCAATCTAAAAGCACACGGATGACTATCCCCACCGTTGATTAAGTTGAATCCAATGGACTAAAATCATTTTTCCTTTTCTCCTCTTTCGTCATTTACATTACTTTGTTCTTTCTTCTCTAAACACTAAATTTCTTCTTTACTAGTTCCACACTCTCTGCTCATTACCTCTTCTGCCCATTCGTCTTCTATTCTAGTTGCTATCACGGGAATTTCCCTTCCCAGGCCTAACGTGCCATAGCCGTGTTAAATCTCTCCCCTTCTCAGCCATGACGAGCTGCCGCCGTGGCGACTCTCTTCCTTTATCGGCTGTGACCATCTCTTCTCATCCCTCTCAACGTATGACTTTTTCATGTCTTCTCTTTCTTCTGCTTTCAACTCTCTCTTTCGTTCATGAAGTTACAGATCTGAACAAGTTATATATTTTCATAGTCCAATTGTAGTGAGACAGAGAGAACAGATCTGGAGGCGGTGTGACAGAGTGACGTCTCTCTCTCATATAGGAGAGAGCGAGAGAGAAGAGAGGAGAGAGGAAGAGAGGAAGAGGAGAGAGAGAGAGAGAGAGAGCGCGAGGAGAGAGAGAGAGAGAGAGACGAGAGAGAGAGGAGAGAGAGAGAAGAGAGAGAGGCGAGAGCGAGAGCGAGAGAGAGACCAGAAGAGAGAGGGACGAGAGATGAGAGAGAGAGAGAGAAGAGAGAAGAGAGAGAGAGAGAGTGAGAGGAGAGAGAAGAGTATGAGAGAGAGAGAGAGAGGGAGAGGAGAGAGAGAGAAGAGAGAGAGAGAGAGAGAGAGAGAGAGACGAGGAGAGAGAGAGAGAGAGGAGGAGAGACGAGAGAGAGAGAGAGCGAGAGATAGAGGGGAGATGAGTGCAGTAGAGAGAGAGAGAGAGGGAGAGAGAGAGAAGAGAGAGAGAGGAGAGAGAGACGAGAGAAGTATGAGGATAGTAGGAGCGAGAGAAGAGAGAGAGAGAGAGCGACGTAAGCGGGCGCGCGGCAGAGAGAGCGAGAGAGTAGAGAGAAGAAGAGAGTCAGCACGAGAGAGAGAGAGAGAGAGAAAAAGAAAGAAAGTAGAGAGAGAAAAGTTAGGTATAGAGAGAGAGAGCAGTAAGAAGAAGGCAGAGAGATAGCAGAGATAGAGAGAGCGTAGAGAGAGAGAGAGAGAGAGAGAGACGATCAGAGAGAGAGGAGAGAGGAGCAGAGAGAGAGAAGAGGAGAGAGCTCTCTCTCTCTCTCTCCCTATTCTCTCTCTCTCTATCTCTCTCTCTCTCTCTTCTCTCTCTCTCTCTCTCTCTCTCTCTCTCTCTCTCTCTCTCTCTCTCTCTCTCTCTCCTTTGAATCTGATTGATTTGTTTTTTTTGGTAAAGGAAGTTGGAGGATGCACAAGAGGCTTGACTATGGAGGAGGCAAAGCGTGGTCTCGGCGGCGGTGGTGCAAGGCATGGTCTTGGCGGCAGTTGTTCAAGGAGTGGTCGTAGTGGTGGTGGTGCGGCGGAGACAACATGGCCTTTAGGGTTTAGATGCTGTGTTTAATTTTTTGGTTTAGGTATATTATCTTGGATTGGGTTTATTTCTTTTAAATAAAAGTTGGTTTTGTTTGGTATACCTCTCATAAGTATGTAACCAATTTCTATAAATAAGAATTTTATATATTTTTATCTATAATTTTTTTAATAGTATAAATAATAACAAAAATGAAACGCTATTAAAAGAATATTTAATTATATTCAGAAAAACGCTATAGTATAACATAACATGATAGCAAAACAAAAAAAAAACGCTATCTTAAGTGTTCGACCTATTATCGCGGCCGATGATACAACATACTTAATACCGCTATGGTAGCATTAGATAGCGTTTTCTCGATACTATTAATACTCGATTTTCTTGTAGTGATCGAAAATAATGACATTTTACGAAATTAAGATGTACTAACTAAGCCCTTTCTTTCATAATATTTCAGGACATGTAGTTATTACAAACACGACAAACAAACATGTCAGTTTCATAACTTTAAGACTACTTAATTTCTGTCTAATCAGAATTCTGAATTCCTAAAGAAGAAAAGTATCCTTGAAAATTTGTTACAGAATATACGATTTTTTATGTAAATTAGTCTTCTGTAGTTTTTTTTTTTTGAAACTCTGTCTTCTGTTGTTATAAACTTAATTTTATAAGTCTTTGTAGTTGATATGTTTTAAATAATCCAAACTTATAAACACTAAGAAAATTATATGAAAATGGAAGTTGTTGAGAATATGCATCTCTAACTGTAAAAGAAATTCATATTCCACGTTTCCGTCTTATTTGATTTCCTACCTTTCATAAAAAAGTGTATTTTATTCCTAAAACATGCCAAACGCACAGTGTAAGCTAAGAAATAATTTGATGAAACTAATAGGTTTCGCAAGAGACTATAAGGAAAAAAACCACCATCGAATATTTCAACCAAGTTACCGAGAGACAACCACTCAATCTGCAACTTTCGGTAGATACGGACATTCCACATTATCCGAATATTCCATTGATACATAGGTGATGATGCATAGCAACGAAATATCTAAAATTTTCTAATAATTGGAGCATACCAGCCTAAAATATTTATAATGTGACATCACATCAGATGTATGTATGACTTCTTTTGTTTTATTCATGTATGTATGTATGACTTTGCCCCTTTACCGAAGAATAGTTAATAACAATAATAGCATGACATGATTCTTCTTATAGTATCTCCAAAAGCCATCTTATTTTAAATTTTGGTAAAATTTCAAATATAAAGTTTGAAGATGTTTTTCTCCAAAAGCAAAACTTTATATTAAAATCTTAAAACTTTATATAATAATCCTAACGTTTAATAAAACTTGACTAAAAAGTATAATTTTTTACAATAACTATAAAATGTACAATAGAAATATTATAAATGAGTTTTTTATCTTTTATTTGTCAATTATGAGTTCAAAAATTTTGAAAACGAATATTCTTGTTTATTATCATTTCAACTTGTATTAATTAAATATTTTATATTAAATAAGATTAAAATGGTTTAACATGAAAGTTATTCATATTATTTGAAAATTACACAAGTAAAAAGATTAAAAAGTAAAGAATCTTAAATATAAGGTTTTGTACAGTAAGATTTCACTATATAAAATCTTAAAATTTAAGATTTCACTGCAAAACCTTAAAATTTAAAGTTTTATGTTTGATTTTGGAATGAACAAAACCTTATATTTGAAATTACAAGGGAACTTTTAGAGATGCTCTGGTGTACTTTATACATGCCATTTTTCGTTCATCACGAAGTAATATGTTTAGATTATTAATATATCGTAGACTATAGGTTTTACACTTGCGTCATTACATGACACGATGTATGAAAAATATATGTTTGTAAAGTCTTCTTATTTAATATCAAGGAACAAGGATCTCCTAGCCATAGCGTGGTAATAAAAGTAAAATTAAAATTAAATTTATGATTTATACAATAATTTCAAAATCATTCATTAACGGTTGCGACTAAGAAGCTAAGATTCCAGCTCATAATCGATTTATACGCTACTCGATCTCACCTCTCTCTCACTCGTTTGAATGATATCAAGATAACACTAAAGAACGCAAGAGATACACGATCTCTTTACCCAGTGTTCGCCTTCGATATGGAGAATTACTCACTGGGGCCAGACTCAGTCCAACAATCCACTAGAATGATTACTCTCAAGCTCAACAACCTGAACTCGATTTAACTCTACGCTCTAAAATGAGAATGATGATAACATCATAACCCCTTTACCCGTTTATATATACCAAGGGTTTACAACAATAACCGGACTTAATTAGACTCTTAGACCAACTCGGAATTAATCCTAAACCGGACTCAATCCGAGCTAGCCTAATCCTCTAAGTCCAACATAGACTATGACTCATCTCATCATTCACCTTAAACTAAACATGTATAAGTTATTGTTCACACTCAACAATCTCCACCATGAACATAACTTGATACATTAATACATTCTATCGCTGTGGATTACCTTCTGAACTTACACAGTCTGGCCGGTGCCAAAGCTCCTCAAGCTTTGAGTACCTTAAGCATGTCCACCGCTGAATTGAACTTGCTTACTGGTACAATCTTCGTCAGTATCTAATATTGGCTATATTGGGATTACTGATCACATTGGTGCTAATTTAAGTAAAGTGGAAAATTAGACTGTTAAATAAAACGAAAAGTTGTAGATGGTCGGTTAAATACTTAAATCCTAGTAATACAAGATAAAATAAAAAATTGTCAACCTAATCGCTTAAAGATGAAGTTAGGTTCAGACTTTAGAGATTCATCATCAATCTTCGTGCACAAATGCTATTCTCAAAAACAAATTTACCCCTTATCTGGATTGGTTGGCACTTTTTGAGTAAGAAATCATAGTTGCTACAGTTTTAGTTATTTTTTGTCAATTAGATGGAAATATATAAAAAATGTTCACACTTTTTCAGTAAGAAATCACTGTGAATAATTATTTTTGCTCCACAATAATATTTTAACCTCGAATCCTTTGCAGAAGAATTGAGAGTGACACATTTTATGATTGGTAAACTTCGAAAGTGATTCATAATAAAATTTGGCCGACAAAAAAAAATTATAACTACTTTACCAAAAAAAAGTATTATAACTACAATTTTTCTCTTTTTTCCCTCTACTTTTTTATTTTTTATTTTTTATTTTTTATTTCATATCAACTATTCTATTTTAGTCACTCCAACATCTCATTTTTCTTTAGCCAAAAGCCAAAACAGTAAAATTTACGAATCCGACATAAAAAGAAAAAAAAAATCTGTAAATTTCCGGAGTCAATTGTTTCCATAAGAACGATTTGGTAAGTAAATTAGTTTTTGACTTTCACTGGTTGTGATTAGAATATTCTGTAGACATTATTCAGTGAAAAAATAGTTTAATAAAAAAAATTAAAGCCTTCGACCTAAAAAAAAAAAAAATTAAAGCCATCATCACAGAGAATCTCTCTATATATAAACGTAAGCCTTGTAGTATTCTGTTTACTCATCTCACTGAATCTGATCTTAACAGCTGTCTTTTGCTCCAAACTGGTTAGTGTCTGATTCCCTCCCTAGATCTACTCTTCTCCGCACTATACGCAGATCTTTCACATCTGGGTCGCTCTTTTGACTCAAAGTCTCCTCCTTTTGTCTGGATTTGATTTTGATTTTGCTTTTTGTTTGTTGTTTCAATCAGAGAGAGAAGAAGTACGAACATGCCTCATGGGAAGTTAGAGAAGATGGCATCGATGGATGTTCATCTCCGTCAGTTGGTTCCTGGCAAAGTTAGTGAAGATGACAAACTTGTTGAGTATGATGCTCTTCTTCTAGATCGGTTCCTAGATATCCTCCAGGAGTTGCACGGCGAGGATCTTCGTGAAACTGTACGTTTTATGTATAACCCATTTGGCTAGAGATCATGAAAGTCACATCTATGATGATTCTTTGAATAAAGTTTTTGACTTTATTAAGTTTCTCTCGATCATGGGTTAGATCAGGGTTTTAAACTAAGAAAGCCTTGAACTTTTGGGTTTGATTTACAATTAACCCATTTGGCTAAAGATCATGAAAGTTCAGTATATGATGGCAATTTGAATAAAGGTTTTGACTTTATCAAGTTTCTGATCATGGGTTTGAATTACTATAACCCATTTTGCCAAACATCATGAAAGTTACATCTATGATGATTCTTTGAATAAAGGTTTTGACTTTTCAATTTTCTTGATCATGTGTTAGCTGAAGATTTGATCTTTTATTGCTGTGTAGGTTCAAGAGCTGTATGAGCACTCTGCAGAGTACGAAGGGAAGCATGAGCCAAAGAAGCTAGAGGAGCTAGGAAACGTTCTCACGAGTTTAGATCCAGGAGACTCCATCGTTATCGCCAAAGCCTTCTCTCACATGCTTAACTTGGCAAATCTAGCTGAGGAAGTGCAGATCGCTTACCGCCGTAGGATCAAGAAGCTGAAGAAAGGTGATTTCGTCGATGAGAGCTCTGCCACTACTGAGTCTGATCTCGAAGAGACTTTCAAGAAGCTTGTTGGTGACCTGAACAAGTCTCCTGAAGAGATCTTTGATGCTCTCAAGAACCAGACTGTGGATTTGGTTTTGACTGCTCATCCTACTCAGTCTGTGAGAAGATCATTGCTTCAGAAACATGGGAGGTTAGTTATTTACTTAAACCATGTTTCTTGCTTTAGATAGATGTATTGGTGTTAAACTGGACTTTCTTACAGGATAAGAGACTGTCTGGCTCAGCTCTATGCTAAGGATATCACTCCTGATGACAAGCAGGAGCTTGATGAGGCTCTACAGAGAGAGGTAATAGCCTTCTTCTTCTTCATATTGACTTAAGGTTTTAAACCAATCCTCAAAGTGTAATGCATTGGTTTTGTTAGATTCAAGCTGCATTCAGAACAGATGAAATCAAAAGAACACCACCGACACCTCAAGATGAGATGAGAGCTGGGATGAGTTATTTCCATGAAACCATCTGGAAAGGTGTTCCCAAGTTTCTTCGCCGTGTGGACACTGCTCTCAAAAACATTGGTATCGAAGAACGTGTTCCGTACAACGCACCACTGATTCAGTTCTCTTCTTGGATGGGTGGTGACCGTGATGGTAACCCAAGGGTTACACCTGAGGTCACTAGAGATGTGTGTTTGCTAGCTAGAATGATGGCTGCTACTATGTACTTTAACCAAATCGAAGATCTTATGTTTGAGGTTTGCTTTCGGTTCTTTCTTTTCCGGTTTAGTCTATTCCGGTTTAAGTCTTATGTCGTGCTTCTTTCTGTAGCTGTCTATGTGGCGTTGCAATGACGAGCTACGTGTGCGTGCTGATGAACTTCATGTAAACAGGAGGAAAGACGCTGCAAAACATTACATAGGTACTTAAAGGAACATGTCTTGGAGAATCTGTTCATGTGTGAGAGCTGATCATTCATTGTCTTGCAGAGTTCTGGAAGTCAATCCCAACAACCGAACCGTACCGTGTGGTTCTTGGTGATGTAAGGGACAAGCTTTACCACACACGTGAACGTGCTCGCCAACTGCTCAGCAATGGAACCTCTGATGTCCCTGAGGAAGCTACTTTCAACAACTTGGAAGATGTAATCATTTTCTTTTTGCAATTTAGAATCATTTAATTCCCGGTTTAGATACTAAACCGATGTTTTTGTTGTTGTTGTGTAGTTCTTGGAACCGCTTGAGCTTTGTTACCGATCACTATGCTCGTGCGGTGACCGTCCAATAGCTGATGGAAGTCTTCTTGATTTCTTGAGGCAAGTCTCAACCTTTGGACTCTCTCTTGTGAGGCTTGACATAAGGCAAGAATCTGACCGCCACACCGATGTATTGGATGCCATCACCACCCATTTAGACATCGGATCGTACAGAGAGTGGTCCGAAGAGCGCCGCCAAGAGTGGCTTTTGTCTGAGCTGAGTGGCAAACGTCCTCTCTTTGGTTCTGACCTTCCGAAAACCGAAGAGATCGCTGACGTTCTCGACACTTTCCATGTCATAGCCGAGCTGCCTTCAGACAGCTTCGGTGCTTACATCATCTCCATGGCCACAGCGCCTTCTGATGTCTTAGCCGTTGAGCTTTTGCAGCGCGAGTGCCACGTGAAACGGCCTCTGAGAGTTGTTCCTCTCTTTGAGAAGCTAGCTGATCTCGAAGCGGCTCCTGCGGCGGTTGCGAGGCTCTTCTCTGTTGACTGGTACAAGAACCGGATCAACGGTAAGCAAGAGGTTATGATCGGTTACTCAGACTCGGGCAAAGACGCTGGTCGTTTGTCTGCTGCTTGGCAGTTGTACAAAGCTCAAGAAGAGCTTGTGAAGGTTGCGAAAGAGTACGGTGTGAAGCTGACCATGTTTCACGGTCGTGGTGGCACTGTCGGAAGAGGAGGCGGACCGACTCATCTTGCTATATTGTCTCAGCCGCCGGATACTATCAACGGCTCGCTTCGTGTCACGGTGCAAGGTGAAGTCATTGAGCAATCTTTCGGAGAGGAGCATCTGTGCTTTAGAACGCTCCAGCGTTTCACCGCTGCAACACTAGAGCATGGTATGCGTCCTCCGGTTTCGCCTAAACCGGAATGGCGCGCGCTGCTGGACGAAATGGCGGTTGTTGCGACCGAAGAGTACCGGTCTGTTGTGTTCCAAGAACCTCGCTTCGTCGAGTACTTCCGCCTTGTAAGTACTCAGAATCTTAGAGTTCACTTTCAGACATAATGTTTCAAGAAATCGCTAGGCCGTAGTTAGTTAGATGAGATTGTTGATTAGGCGGACAATTTTTGAATAAAAATCTTAGAACATAGTTTCATTTAGGTCTGATTTGCTGACTAAAACATATAAAACGTACGCAGGCTACACCGGAGCTAGAGTATGGGCGTATGAACATAGGAAGCAGACCTTCGAAGAGGAAACCAAGCGGCGGCATCGAGTCTCTCCGTGCCATTCCATGGATCTTTGCTTGGACTCAGACGAGATTCCATCTCCCTGTGTGGCTTGGATTCGGAGGAGCCATCAGGCACGTGGTTGAAAAAGACGTGAAGAACCTACACATGCTTCAGGACATGTACAAGAACTGGCCTTTCTTTAGAGTCACCATTGATCTGATCGAAATGGTGTTCGCTAAAGGTGATCCAGGTATCGCTGCTTTGTACGATAAGCTTCTTGTTTCAGAAGAGTTATGGCCTTTTGGTGACAAACTCAGAGCTAACTTTGAAGAAACCAAGAAACTCGTCCTCCAGGTTAATACAAAAAAAACAGAGCTTTCTTGATTTTCTTGATTGGTGACAAAACTCGGAACTAATCGCTTTTGATATTTTGTAGACTGCTGGACACAAGGATCTACTTGAAGGAGACCCTTACTTGAAACAGAGACTGAGACTTCGTAACTCTTACATCACGACACTCAATGTCTGTCAAGCTTACACATTGAAGAGGATCCGTGACCCGAGTTACCATGTGACACTACGACCTCACATCTCTAAGGAGATTGCTGAATCGAGCAAAGAACTCATCGAGCTTAACCCGACGAGCGAGTACGCGCCTGGACTTGAAGATACACTCATCTTGACAATGAAGGGCGTCGCTGCTGGTCTACAGAACACTGGTTGAGTAAAAAAGACAGAGATGAGTCTCTCTGTTTCTCTCTACTTTGTTTTTTTTTTCTAATCTTCTTTCTACGGATTTGAAAATAATAAATTATGCGGTTGGATTTCTTGGTTTGTTTATGTAAATCCACCGTCAAAATGTTGATCTTTGTGTACGAATTACTCTTTTGAGATCATGAACACATGCTCTGTTTTTTTTTTTTCTCGAATGTATCAAAACAGAGCAAGGGAATCTTTTCTTGTTTGTTTGTCTTTTACTTAACCGTCCTCTTCACGGATCGTTACTCGTTACTATTTGATTTTGGTTTGGTTTCTTCTAAACCGGATGATAATAACTAGTTATTGGTTTAGTTTTGGCTCATATGATTTCGTTCGTCTCGACTCAATTACATACATGTCGGCTGAGTATGTGGTCCCGAGAAACGGCAGACATGTTTGAAAAAAGAGGTCGTTGAACAAGGATACTGCCAAACTGGTGCGAAGAAAACGACACGGTGTTTGGGTCTTGTCTATAGGCACGCCTTGCATTTTTCCGATTCGGTAACCCCCCAACGGTTCTATTTATTGTTGGGAATTTATTATAGTGTACATGTACAGTAGGGGTGGGCACGGATCGAATATTACCGTATTTTTCAGTATTTGTGATTTGCTTCGTATTCCACGAATATTTGATTTTCCGATTTGCTTTGCTTCGGAAAAATACGGATATTCGGTTTTACGGATATCCGGAAAATTTATGGATATTTACGAATATTCACGGATATTTACGAATACCTTTTCCACTACGTTTAATACAAGTAAATCTGAAAATATTATACAAATTTGTTCTTATAAAAGATAAAGTAAAACATTAATAAAACTGTTTATTTATAAATTCTTAAAAATTCATAAAAAAAATTCTTATAAATTAAATGTTTTAAGAAGAATTATAGTTTTTTATAAAGATCTTATAATTCTTTTCTTCATATTATATTTTTACAAGTAATTTTATAAATAAAATTATATAAGATTATACATTAAAAACTCTATTTAACTATAAATATATAACTATTTATATAAAAGTCGGAGCGGATCGGATATTCGTTTCTAATTTTTTTTAGTATTTGTGATTTGCTTTGTTTTCAACGGATAGTGATTTTTAATATTTGCTTTGCTTCGAAGACTTACGGATATCCGGATTTTTCGGATCGAATCGAAACGAGTAACGAATCGAATCAAATTTAACGAATAAAATGCCCAGCCCTAATGTACGGTGTACCTGTTATTTTTTTTTACTAAAACGTACTTTATGCGTAATTAAGTACGTTTTTGATTTAACTCTCAAAGGTCAAAAAATTCACACTCGCAAAGTCGGTCTTTGTTAACCACGCGCCTCCATTGGTTTTGAAGGAGGAAAAATAATAAGAAAATGCGAAATTTTATGATTACTAAAAATAGGCTTTTTGTGATATATTATGTAGACGAACAAAGATATGTTATCCACAAAAGAAAACAAAAACAAAAGGATGAATACGTGTCATTAGACGACGAATACAAGGCACCGACTACAGCCGGCGCAGTATAGCACTGGCCAACCACCGTAAAGTCCATAACCTCCCAACTTATTTCATTTTTTAAATAATTTTGGGTTTTAGTTATCTTTATTTTTGGGGGTTATATTCATAATTATCTTCCCTTTACAATAACTTATTAGTTAAAAACTAATCAAAAAGAACTTTGTATGGTGCATATTGTATTCTCTTTTCTTTTCAATCCCTTAAAGAGAGGGCAACCAACACATAAGAACAAAAGCATTAGCTAAAGTCGCTTGCATTAACAAACTAAAATCATTCTCTAATTAATCCGTATCTCCTTTCTTTTGTAGTTGGTAACGACTAAAGTATTTTAAAAATCAACTTTTAAATCTGTCACCTATCTCCGTTTTCTATGGTTGAAAGTTATAATAACAGTCAGTATAGTATTTAATAATAAATATAAAACTATATTCAAATTCGTTTTTGTCATTTAAATAGATAAATACATATTTCAGCAAACTCACATTTTCCCACAATATTTAAGATGTAACTATACAAATGAATTTGATTCGGATGAACGAAAATAAAAAGCATTAACTTAGTAGAAAATGAATAGAATTATATTTTTTTATTGATGAAAATGTTGTGAAAAAGAGGAGAATTGAAATGACAAGTTTCACTAATCTCTAAAGTAACAAGGTGGAAGAAAAAATGAAGAATCCAAATCATCCTCTGTTGCCCATTTTAGTAATAGCCCCTTCTTCACTCACATACATACTTCTCTTATGTACACAGAGCAATATCCAACCAGTAAACATCTCTCAATACCTAAACAAGTGAAGCTGAAGAAGGAGCCTATGCAAATCTCAATCTGCAGAGAAAAATGAATGGAAGAAGAAGAAGAACAGAGACAGAGACAGATCACAGGGCAATGAAGAGGAGGGGAATGAATGAACAAATCATAAAAGAGCTGAAAACTCTAGACTAATGGGTTCCCTGGTAATGAAGTTAAGTGGGATTATTGAGGGTAAAATGAGTGAAAAAGAGTGTATTAACTGCTATAGTGTCTCACTGAGTACTCTAACACTTCTTTGCTTGGACAGACAATCTCCTTTACACGAGTACCGTTCTTGTATATCTTCACTGTCGGTACAACCCTCACGTTCTCTGCATTACCTATCGAAGGACATTTCTCAATGTCCACCTAACCAATAAAACAAGGTAGACATTAGAGTCAAATCTCTTCCTAAGTTATTAGCAAATGTTCTGAAGTCATGTAACTTTACCTTGAGGAAGTGTATAGAAGGATAACGAGTACATAGCGAGTCCACAAACGGAGATAACTGCTTGCATTGATGATCAGAGGCCGTCGAGAAATGGATCACCGAAACTCCTGGTAGATTCATGGCAGCTTTAAACTGTTCACGGCTGTAAACTTCCTCAACTTCACCACCGAACTCCATATTCAAAACTTCTTCTCCGCGAGACTTCTTCAACGCGACTTGAGCATGAAACAAAGATTCAGCAACTTCCTTATCATGAGGTAGTTCCTTTCTCAATGCTTCGTAATCACTCACTGCAGCTGCCCATCTCTCCATCTACAGTTCAACAGAGAAAACATCAAGCAAACCCTTAAAGCTTACAACAAAAAATTACAAGTTGATAGTTAGTGTGTACCTTGCTATTCGAGGCAGCTCTACGAAGAAGAGGCTTAGTGTAACTTGGCTGGAACCGCAGCGCTTGGTTACAATCTTCGATAGAGCGTTCCCACATTCCGAGTTTGAACCAACAAGCCGCTCGGTTACAATACAGAATAGCGTTGCAGGGATCAAGCCTAAGGCCTTCTGCATAAGCTGAGCTAGCTTCCGTGTATCTCTCTGATTTGTAGAGATCGTTACCACGAACACGAGCCCTAGCAACCAATGTAACAGTGTTGTGTAACGTAGCAACTTCGTTGCTTCGTGGATCTATTTGGCTAGCTTTCTCAGCAGCCATAACTGCATTTTCAAACCTGCAAGAAGTCCTCATCATCATCTGTTCTTTTTATTAACTGATAATAGTTTTTATTTAATATTTTGGTTTGTTGAATCTCACCTTCCTAAAGCCATCTCGATTTGAGCTTTGACAAAATACGTATACGCTTCGCAGGCCATACCAGAGAACCGAGTGGGGGAACAAGATGCTGGAAACGGCTCTACTTTGGGAGCTTCTAATAGCTTTGATTGGGCAGCGTCAAGCCGGTGAAGTTTCAATAGTGCTTCTACTTTACACATACCTAGCTGCATTTTTTTTTTAAAGACCGATGTTCAAGAAATCGATAGGCGGTAGTTATGCGTTCTATATGAGATTCTTGTGAGTGCTTAAACTGATTTTTTTTTTTTTTTTTAAATGTTCGTTTAGATCCGATTTTGCCCACCGTCTAGACCGATTTTTAGAGCACTGTTTAAGACACAACGTTTGATTCTGGTTCCGACTCTATCTATCCGAGTTAAGTTGAGTTCTTACCTGAGGAGAAAAGTCTGCTCCAGAGACAATAGCTGCATCTACCTCCATCAAAACAGCTTTCCAATCACCTACCCTTCGAGCATCTGCGCATTTGCTCATATGTTTGTTAACAGCTTCAAGCTTCTGCAACTCCATAGGATCTGATGGTTTCCCAAGGAAACAAAGATGCTTCCTTGCACTATCAACCTGTCCTACTCTGCAACCAAGTAATTCAGACACACATTTAAAAGCAATGTTCCAGAAATCGCTAGGCAATAACTACGCGATTTATAAGAGATTATTGTTTAGAAGTAAGCCTAGACCGATTTTTTCATTTCTAGACTGATTTTTTTTTTAAAAATGTTCTATAAAACTCGTTGGAGCCGATTTTTAGGACACTGCATTGAAGTTTCAGACAACATAAAAAAAAAGCAAGAGATTTGTATCCTCGATGCACCAAGAAACTAACCTAATAAGCAATGAGGCCAAACGTTGATGAGCTCTTCCATAGTTCGGATCCAATCTCAAAGCCTCTTCACACTCCTTCACAGCTTCACCGACACGAGCCAAACCCGTCAGCGCGGCGGCTCGGTTGCTCCGGTAAGCAGCGTTCGCCGGCGACAAAGCTATCGCCCTATCGTACAGCTTCAACGCCTCGCCGAACAAGCCTTTCTTATACATCTCGTTACCCACTCTCTTCACTTCCTCTGCGTCCGAACCAAGAATCGCTTTCTTCCGTAGCGTCTCACCGCTTCTGACAGAACCACCGACGGTTACCGGAGCAACAGGCTTCGCCGGAGATACGCTGCTGCTTCCTCCGCCTCGCATTATGCTGCCGTGACCGTACGTCCCCGTGCCGGATCCGAGAACGTCGCTTCTGGAGCGGCTCTGCGTCATTCCGGTGATCTGGATCTTCCCGGAGGGGCAGATGTTTCCGGTGGGAAGCACATTCGCGGGAGAAGTGGCGGAGGTAACCGATTCGGATCTGGTTTGATTCCCGCTGCTCGAACCGGATTGACTACTACTACCACCGCGAACCGAACCGGATCTTCCGATAACCGGGGGATGTTTAGTTACAGATCCTGAGGAGCTAGAGCTGCTGCTGCTTGTTGTGGTTGTGGTGAGTCCACGTGGCTGAGAACGAAGCGGAGAAACCGGTGAACCGAGATCTAGCTCGCGGAAATCCGGTTTATTGATCTCGGAGGTTAATGAATCACGGGGAGGGACCGGTTTACCTGACGGTGACATTCTTTTATTTATTTATTTATTTATTAAGAAACAAACAAAACGAGAGTGATCGACGGAAACCTAACGGAGGTTTTCTTGGTATTAGCGATTTGGGAGCAATGACCGTCAATGGAGACGGCGAAGTGAGAAGAAGGCGACGAAGGTAGGAGGATTAGATACTCTGAACAAAGGCATGGAAGGGAAAGTGAAAGAGAGAGAGATGGAGATGGGGATCTCGTGATTTAAAAGGGTGAAGCAAAGAATGAATGTGAGTGCCTAGAGAGAGAGATAAGAGAGAGAAGGTTCACAGAAGAAGAAGAGTGAAGATGGAGAAGCAGAGCGAATATTATATATTAATTTATTTCATTTGACAAGGAAATAAATTAATTATTTTTCAAAAAATTCGGAAAGCAAAGGTATTATTAAATTAAAATTTGACAGGACCTTAAATTAACGAACCCTTTATATTATGGATAAGCAGAAATAGTATATTTTTTGCTTTTAAATCATCTTTAATTAATAATAATCGTAATTTTGTAAAAAAAATAATTAATTTGTCTGAGTAAAGTAACTTTCTCTGGGGACTTTTTATTATAAGGTGAATAAGAAATTTCGGAAATAACTATTATATTAAATGTACAAAATAACACTTCTTCTTCACCTGCTGCTTCACGAGACATGTTTATTTTTGCTTTAGTCTTTCCATTTTTCGCTTTATCGTTTAATCAGTAAATTTAGTTGTATAAACTAGTTAGTATATAACTATGTATATTGTAGATAAGTATACTTACAAAATCTGCTTACTTCGATACTGTTCGATTTTTCTTTGTACTTTGACGCTTACATTACAGAAAGCCCACTCGCGCTTATGGGGAATGACGTCTACGCTCTTAGACAATCTATTGTGTTGTGTCCTAAAAAGACAATATAGAGAGCAACTTTTATACATTTTGGCATATACGCTTTTGTTTACTTCTTGTTTAGTGAATTTAAAATTGATTATAGCAAGTAGAGAAAATTATGTGTTAAATACATTACCACTACGTACTTTCTCGTAGTTATAAGCTTCTTAGAGCATCATTAGTCATGAATAATATCGCTATCTTAATAAGAGTTTCTTTTTTTTTTTGCTAAATATCTTAATATGAGTTTATAAACAATATTTTTAGTATATTAATATAGCTTAGTTTTGCAATAAAAATAATTGTCTTGCAAAGCAGCACAACCATTTACAAAGGAACCCGTGACACATAGTTTCTCAAGTTTTTTTTTTTTTTTTAAGTTTCTTAAGCAATGACCGATTCTTTTTTTTCCTACCTTTTCTTTCATGCTTTTTGTTTATTTATTATTGTAGTATTAGAAACTATGGTAGATGGTTGACAAAAAAAATTATCGTAGATATATTCGTATATTGGATGAATAAGTTCAATGTATTAGCAACTAAATGGAAAATAGAATGTCATACAAGTCACACGCACATAAATACACTTTAAGGTTTCTTGTAAGAAGTTAACGGGAAAACGACATATTTCCACACCAGAACTATTATACGGTAACAAATGTACACAATTTTTTAACTTCGTCCTAATTGCACACCATTTAAGTATAACAACCTAATTCCACATACAATAAAAGCTTGAAACCCGTTTCCACACATACCAAGATTTTGCTTGGTTTTAATGGTTTATGACATGAACCGATAGTAAACCAGTTGTATCGGTTGATAATTTTGCAACCCGACCCAAACAAAGATCCGACCATTTTAAAGCTCCAAAATCGATTTCAATCTTTTAGAACCCTAAAATCTAAAAATCCAGAAAGTTTAGTTTGTTTGTATATGAATGTGTTAGTTTGTTTGTTCAAAATCATAAATTTAACATAAGAATAAAAAATAGATTTGGTCAAGAATGGTGAAAACAAAAAAACTGAAGCGGAGGTTAGAGATTCCTGGTAATTCTGCAGAGAAAGAAGATGAGGATGTTTGCGCTTTTTATATTAATTAAAGACAGAAGGAAAAATAAACAGCCATGGATGTAGCTCGATCCGGAGGTGAATTGAAGACGTTGTAAGGGTCCCAAACTTTGATTAAAGGTCCGGTCGTAAGGGTCCCTGCACAATTGTTTCTCTGTTCAAGTCTGCATTAACACTTTCATCTTCTTCCTCTTCGGAGCAATGACGTGAAGGAGCAGCGACGTTATTCGCGAGAGAGACAAAACAGGTCGGATTATTGGATTCAATTATATTGGGTTGATTTAATCTGGTTTATATTTTTAATCGGATCGTAACCGGATTGTTTTTTGTTTAGTTAAGTTAGTTATTGATTAAGTTTAGGGTTTAGAGACACTAACCAACTTTAAACTGTTTTTTGTTGGTATTAGTTCGTCCTTCAAAGTTTAGGGGGAATAGGGTTTGAACTTTTATTGTGTGTGGAAATAATTTGTTATACTTAAATGGTGTAATTAGAACGAGGTTGAAAAATCATGTACATTTGTTACTATATGATAGTTCTGGTGTGGAAATAGGTCGTCTTCCGGAAGTTAATAGTTAATACTACGAACACAAAATCCGATAACATGTTTTAATGTTTCAAAGTCAGTCAACTTAAACAACTTTGTATTGACTAGTTTACATAAGTTCATTGTATTAGCAATGAGATAAAAATAGTCTTTCATACCAGTCTCTCGCACAGAAAAACAATCCGCTGATTACTTGTTGTCAAAAAATATATATACTCTAATTTTCAAAAAAAAAAAAATACTCTCAAATCTCAATATATTAGATATTTTTTCTTCAAATGGTGAATAGAGCAGAAATGAAAGCTTCTATAAAGACGGATACTCCCAATACATTAGAACTCATTACCAATGGATACATAAAAAGTGTTTAGGACTCTCACGTTATCAAAAAGAAAATTAAAATCTTTAGGACTCTCACATGATAAAAAGAAAATTAATCAACCCTGAACAAAATGTTGGCCACTGATAATCACACGCATATAAATATTAAGTAGTTACTTACTCTCAATTCTTATACATTTTGATTCAATTTATTTTGTAAATAGTGTGAACAAAAATATTGCCGCAAAAAGTTAACAAGTATGATAGGTTTGGGTATGATCGCTATCAATAATTACATCAGTGTGATAAGTTACCTCGTAGTTTGCAAGGCATCTCTATTGGCTCTTTCGCACGAGATTTCTTTCTTCTTCTGGTTTCCTCGTTCCCTTTCTTTTTTTTTTTTTGTAAAAATCTTTCCCTTTCTTTATTCTATCTCTAACACACTTTCGTATACCCAATTATACGCTTACAATTACATGTACACCCAAATTAAACATTGTATCTAATTAATACGATTACATGTCGATCCGATCTTATATCAGAATTTGAAGTAAACTTAATACCTTCAGTTTCTACAGCTAGATTTTAAAGTAAATAAAAAATTAAGTTTTAAAAGTTCTACTATCCAAACGACAACTATATAAGATGTGATTTGTCCAACACCAACATATATACACTTATAGAAATCAGAAAATAATAACATTACTTCGTGACAAAGATATATGCAGCTATGTAGTCATTGCAAATTTTCAACAGCTGGAAACAGATTCTGTTATTAACATATGAGCTTCCAATTATAAACCATTTATGTCAAAGTAATGGAAGATCGAACCATTAAAGTGTGTGGTGTGTATATAAACATATATGTGTATATGTCAATAAACAAAAGCAAAACGTTTGAGTCGATTATACGCATGCCAAAGTACACCTTAGTTGATAATGGAGACGTTAGAGTATTTTCACTGGTATAATATTTGAAAATAGGGGTTTGAACAAGTTAATGAGATATTTTGATTAGAACGAAGTCATATAGTTAAATTATAATATTAAAAGGAAATTTGAATCAATTAGAAAATAGCAAAACGTTTCCATAAATTTTCATGAAACAGTCAAATTATTATATATTTCTGATTCTATTCATATCTTTTCTTTCTTTTAATCTTGAGATACTTTTTGAGAACCTTCCGTCAAAAATGCTCTTGCAAGTTATATTTTTTTATGAGAGTGGTACAGTGGGGTTTGGTATACCGACATTTGCATAGTTTTATATGTTCAATCCAAAAATTGTTTACAACAAGAAATGATCGAACCTAAATTTTTATGTCATCATCCTCCCTCTCCCAAAAAAATGTTTTCGACATAAACTATAACAATTAAAAACTATGATTTAATCATATATAATCCTCAATGTTATGTATTTCTGCATAATATTTTTGTGTCTGTTTACGTAAGGGTTTTTTAACGCCCGACCGCCCACGGTTAATGGACCACCACGTTTGCTCACTCGGTCATGGGTCCCATCCCATCCGACGGTCGGTTTGTAATTTTCCCAAGGCCCAAAAATCTTGTTTACTGACCCTACAATCACCACATGACTTTTTCCGGTGTTTTGGCCTCACTCGCACGATATCGCGGATCACTTCCCGATAGATCATCCATCCTTTAGCTACTCCAACACCCATTTTTTAATTACACCAACTCAAATACACTTAGTTCTGGAATTCTCTCTGGATGTGCTCCCGAAAAGTTAAGTGCACTTTGATGATATAGATAGCCAAATCAATTTTTTTAATACTTTCCACATATCATAAGTTTTCTTAATTAATGTTTTGTTTAAGCATATAATATACCGAAATCTTGTGTCATACCTCATATGCTTCGAACTAGACGTTTTAATGTTCGTATACTTTGAAAATATGCCATCATGTATAAAATAGATGGTGGTTTCGTTTGGAACAAGTTAGGTTGTTTAAATAAAATGAAAAGAAAAAGCTAATAATAAAACTTAATTGAAAAGCCTCTTTTCTATATATTCTTTAATCTCGTTGACAACTGGGACAATCTCCGACTCACAAGTTCTCAATAGTGATAAACATGAATCTTGATGTCGTCTTTTCATTAAAAAAAAAGGCAATTGCGTAACACGTCAAACTAAATTTTATATTGAATGATTATGAATAATTCACTAGCTGCTGCATACTTGGCTAGGACTGTACGTACATACGGCTTGATTGAACATAGTTTACTATACCAGAAATCTGTCGTCAAAATTAATGGACTGGTGGTGAATGTATTGAGTAACGACTTTATAGGGATGGAGAAATATGCGTTTCTATATATCTTTATTGGTTGTACTAAGAGAAAGTGTTCTATGAATCTTGAATCCAGCTTAGAGATTTCATTTAAATGCAAGTGTCCTATAAATCTTGAATTGTTCATTGTCTATAGCTGTTATGGCTATGAATTATGACAACTAAAATAGCGGTAGTGTGCAATCTACACTCTTTTTAATTGTTGAAGAGGGAATTTGAAAAGCGAAATAATATGGGTCAATTTATTTTGATTAGTACAACTATGTACAAAGATCATATTAATTCGCCATGATTTCAAATTATAAACATCTTGTTGGTTTTATATGGCTTAAGTCAAAACCTATGGTGTGTGTTCTTGTTGTCTTTTGACAAAAGGTGGAGTGTTTACATTTTCAAAATCTCAATTATATTGATCTGGACTGGACTAATTACATTCCACTCGCTACTACATCATCGGTGAAACTAGATTGACCTCTGGTCGGATTGCATTTCTAACTGATCTATTTATGGAGAGAACGCAATAACACATGCCACAACAAGCCATGTTACTCGTCTCTTTCCCTTGCCCACAGAGGATTGATAAATTAATCAAAAACTGAATCCTCTCACCATGTTTTCTTTCAAGCATATAAAAGATTGATATATTGTTTTAAGAGTGCATTCCTCTTTAGGACACTTTTTTATCTTTTTTGACACTTTAAAGCACAATACACTTGAGGCACACTTTCAGAGAATTCAATGGATATATTGAACAGAAATGTCCCTTGTGCAACGAAAGTACAAAACAAATTAAATTTGTTTTTATTCAGTTTAGTTAGGATGCAAATTAGTTACTTTCTTTTTTTTAGTTAGAACTTAACTTCTGAACGTCAATATTTTTATTTTTTATTTGTTTTTTCTCAATCTTTTTTTTTCTTTTGCAAAGTTCTTACGTTTTATTTGTTTTTTCTCAAAGTTTAAGATATTTGAAGAAAATTTAATTATTACAATAAATTTTAATTTTTTTTCTCTATATTTTAACATCCATGTTCATATATATATATATATATATATATATATATATATATATATATATATATATATATATATATATATATATATATATATATATTTTAAAAATTCTATAAAATGCATGGACATAAGAAATGTGGATGGAAAATTGTGGACATGTAGAAAAATACATGAACATAAATAGATGTGGACATGGATGGATAAAAATGTAGAAAATCTTTTAAGAAATTTCATGAATAAGGTTTCACGAACTAAGTTTTCTTAGACAATATTCTTATATTCCCAATCATCTTATATAACTTCTTAGTATCTTTGTAAGATGTGTGGATGGAAAATTGTGGACATGTAGAAAAATACATGAACATAAAAAGATTTGGACATGGATGGATAAAAATATAGAAAATTTCTTAAGAAATTTCATGAATAACGTTTCACGACCTAAGTTTTCTTAGACAATGTTCTTATATTCCTAATCATCTTACATAATGTCTTAGTATCTTTGGACAAGTGCTTTATGGATACCGTTTAGTGTTTGTGTACATGTATTTTGTGTAAACCACTCTGGTGAACTGACTTTTGTGGATAATCTATCAATCAACACTATTTTGATGATGACTTCATAATATATTTTCCTAATTTTTTGTAGACAGTAAAACAAAGATGTATTAAAATTGGTGGTTAAGCGTGAAATGTGAACATTTAATTGCTGCTGCAACTAGTATACGACTTTAAACACAGATTTAGTCAAAGTAACCTGCTCACTAAAGATATCAGCTTTACAAACTTTATCCTAAGCTATGACTCGACGGAGCATAAATAAGGAGCAAATCTAGAACAAAACACCAAATCTGATTATTTTCTAAGTCATGATCCAGAGACAAATTAAGCTCTCAGTCAAAAACCAGAATCAAAATTCGAAAATGTTACAAGAAGCCAATCAAATTAAGTAAGAAAATAACACAAAACACTGACCTTTTTTGTGAAAAAAATGACAGAGAAGAGACTGGCGAAGTTAGGCTTCATGTCTCTCTCTTCCCTAAGCTGGTACAGCTTATGATGAAGCACGAAGCACCAAGAGCAAGAGCAGGTACGTCCAGCTCAGTAGATTCACCGCCGGTGGTTGACAAGTCTCGATCCGACTCCGGTGTTTGCCGTCGAATTCATCGTCAAGATCAAAGAAACTCAGATCCGGTCACAGAAAATTGTTGTAACAAGGTGAGTCTTTAGCAAACTTCATCTTCTTCTTATCCATCACTAATACTCTCCCAGAAAAAAAATAAAACAAATCTCAGAAGTTACAGCTCTCCTTTACTCCTCTTCCCACCATCACCTCCATCTCTCCTTGTGTCATAGAAGCTACAGTTCTCGCTCCTTTCTTCCTCTTCCAACCATCTCCTCCTCCTCTTCGATCTCTCGTTGTGTCCACACTGCTACTCCGGCGAATCTGTTAATTGTTTCTGGTCGTAATTGATACTCTTTGATTTGGGTTCTTGTAGGACATATCAGATTAAAATCAAGATAATCCCAAATTGAAAAATTAGGTTCTTGTATATGGGAAAGTGGTTTAGATTCAAGATAGGAGAGATAATGGAATGTCTTGAGAATGAACAATTTTTTATTCTATGTTTATCTAATTATGAGACCAGTTTCGTTCAATAAGAAAAATAGAAAAACGTATAGTTAGTTTGATATGGGGTAGAATGGACAAACCACACTCAAAATATGTGTCACATATGAGATGTGTATCAAGGTGTAAATCATAAGTCAAAATGTGTCTCCTAATGTAAAAAATTCTTGTTTTAAACCTTGATATACTTACCCAGTAATTAGAATTGTGTAATTTTATTATAGTGATTGAAACTTTTGTCACTCTCCACTTCTGTCCACTTCAAATTTCATTTGCTCTCATTTGTAATTAAATTTGCTTTTTTCATATGTTTTATTTTTTGATTGAGTTAATTTTTAAAAGACAACTTCAAATAGAAAAACCAAGTATGATACAACTAGGAGAAGTACAATTGTGTAAATGTTTTTGTTCCCAAAAGAGAAAGAAAAAAGAGAGTTAGTGTATTCGTACCAGTTAAATAAAAATATAATAGTGAAAGCAAATATAGTTTTGGTCAATGATGACGCTTGTCCTTCAAAAGTGGCGTCAGAGACTCAGAGTACGCATTATCACTGGATTATCTCAGACTCAGTTAGATAGATGTGATTACGCTTCTGCACACTGGCATTGACCACCCAGAATACAATATTAACACGTACACTTATTAATTTAATGATTATTTTTGTAGTCACTTTTTCATTTTTGTTATTTTTTTAAAAAATATTTCTATAAACTTCAAAAATAAAAAATCGAAACCATATCAGGCACTCCTACCTGTATTGTATATGTATCATTTACACATATCCACACAATAATGTAATAAAAAAACAAAAGTGGAAAATGCAAAAAGAAAACAAAAACAAAAATAGAAAATGCAAGTTCCAAAGGAGTGAAACTCAGACATCATCCAAAAGAGGAAGCTATATAGATGCAAGAAAACGAAGTAAATTCAGAAATCCCAAACGGTTTCACTCGCTCTTATTAGAAGGGTTCTATCATATCTTCTTCCCTCAAATACTATTCGTACGGACGTGTTTTATAATTTTCACGAATACTATTAAATACTTAAAAAAGAATTTTATAGTTTGGATTGGGGAAAATGTATCTATTCAGAATTGAGAGACTAATCGTAATGAATGCTCTTTAGATTCAGCACATGGTCATGCCAAGCCACCCACGTGGAACATAATGACAAAATAAAAATCCAACCATTTTTCACTGTTATCAAAACGACAGAAAGTACATCAATAAAACTATAAAACGGGACGTTGTTCTCGCCTTAGCCAACCAACTACGCGCCGTTAACGATTTCTCCAAAACAATGTTTTTCTTCTTTTCCTATCGGTACGATGACGTGTAAAAATCAGGGGCCTTATTGTCACATCGAACCAATGGTCATTAGACACGTCACGATAATGCTCCGTTTCACTGCTTCTCTTCCATCGAACTCCTTTAGAGAGAAAAAAGAGTGTCGTCAATGGCGTTGTCGTCGGTGTGTTTAAACCCAATCACTGCCACGCCGTTATCCAGAACTAAACTCCATTTCTCAACTTCGATACGAACTTCTCGATCCTTCTCTGTCTCTGCGACTATGGCTTCACCTCCTAAGAAAGTAAGACGATCGTTATCGAACTTCTTCATATGCTTATCGATCCTGTAACTGATTATTGTTTCAAATCGTGCGTTTAGGTTTTGATTCCCATTGCGCATGGTACGGAGCCGTTTGAAGCGGTGGTGATGATCGATGTGCTGCGGCGAGGCGGCGCGGATGTGACGGTGGCGTCCGTCGAGAATCAGGTCGGCGTTGATGCATGCCATGGAATCAAGATGGTCGCCGATACGCTTCTCTCTGATGTTAACGACTCCGTTTTCGACCTTATTATGCTCCCTGTACGTCTCTGATCCAATCTGGCCTCGCTGTGTTCATTCTCGTGAGCACGTAACTGAACAATTAGGGATTCGATTGAATAGCAAATCTGTTTATATGCATTATATCTGGTTTATATGAATTCTTTAGTATATATAAATGATTGGTTGTATAATTTTCATAGTATGCTTTAGAATTTTGATCATGAGTAATGTTCTTTCTTGGGATATGTTTGGTGAAGGGAGGACTTCCTGGGGGTGAGACTCTTAAGAACTGCAAACCTTTAGAGAGTATGGTAAAGAAACAAGACACTGATGGAAGACTCAACGCTGCTATCTGTTGTGCTCCTGCGTTGGCGCTTGGTACTTGGGGTTTACTAGAGGGTAAAAAGGTATGTATGCTGTGATCAGTATTCAATAACTCTTCTTTTTCTTTCTGTCTGGAGTTTGTATTTGGGTGTATGAATTACATTTGTTACTTGTAGGCCACATGTTACCCGGTTTTTATGGAGAAGCTAGGGGCGACCTGTGGAACAGCTGTTGAGTCAAGAGTGGAAGTAGATGGAAGGATAGTGACTAGTAGAGGACCTGGAACCACCATGGAGTTCTCTGTCATGCTTGTGGAGCAGCTGTTTGGGAAAGAGAAAGCTGCTGAAGTCTCTGCACCCTTGGTATATCTTCTTGATTCTTCTATCAAACATCACTTGTAATACACATATTGGGAACTGGCAGATTAAGTAGCTGTTTATAATTTGATGCTCGTATTTGAACTGAAACTTGATACAAGTGATTTTAACCTTTTTTCCACTTCACTATTTGTTTGGTTCCCTTGAATCTGGGGTCTGTAAAAGTCTGAAATTTCCAGCGTTAGTTCCTCTTCCCAGAGCTCATTGTCTGTTCTTGAGAGATCACATGCAATTGAAAGCTATAGGATACAGGAACTTCTTATTTCCACAAGGAAAAAAACTATTCCTTGGTAGCATAGTACTTGCTTATGGTATCCTCTTTCACCCTCTTCTTCTCTTTTTTGATATCAGGTGATGCGTCCCAACCCTGGTGACGAGTATACCATTACCGAGCTTAACCAAACGAACTGGTCGTTTGACAGTACCCCACAGGTAACTTTCATTTACCGCCCAGCTACTTGGTTGACACCCTCCACATGAGTTCTATTTTGATGGTTAATTCGATTTTTAATGTGAGATAATTTGGTATCAGAAGCTATTTCAGGTGTTTATATGATGATTGGCAAAATTGCTCACAACTTTTCTGATGAACTCATGTATCTTTTTCGTTCAACATTGACTGAGAGTCATTGGTTTTCCTTTTCAGATTCTTGTACCCATTGCAGATGGCTCGGAGGAAATGGAAGCTGTTGCTATCATTGATTTCCTGAGGCGGGCGAAAGCAAATGTGGTCGTTGCTGCGCTTGGTAACAGCTTGGAAGTTGTAGCATCTCGTAAAGTCAAGCTTGTTGCAGATGTGCTTCTCGATGAGGCTGAAAATAATTCATATGATCTGATTGCGTTGCCTGTGAGTGCTAACTTCTTCAAACGCCGAAAGAATTTAATGTCAAGCAAATTGAATTTAAACCAACATGATGTACTTCTTTTATTTCACAGGGTGGTCTCGGTGGTGCAGAAGCATTTGCAAGTTCGGAGAAGCTAGTGGATATGTTAAAGAAGCAAGCGGAATCAAACAAACCATATGGATCAATTTGTGCCTCTCCTGCTCTGGTCTTCGAGCCACATGGTTTACTCAAGGTACAAATAGAAATCACAGTAGCATACACATCGTTATAGCTAATAGTAGACACTCAGATGCATGGGATCATTACTTTACTTCAATTTTATGGATGTTTGTATAGGGTAAGAAGGCTACAGCTTTTCCAGCAATGTGCAACAAACTGTCTGACCAGAGTCACATCGAGCATAGAGTCTTGGTCGACGGTAATCTCATAACGAGCAGGGGTCCAGGAACCTCGTTGGAGTTTGCACTCGCAATTGTAGAGAAGTTTTATGGACGTGAGAAAGGACTTGAGCTCGCAAAGGCAACACTTGTGTAAACTCAACGAGGTGAGCGTCTTAGGGAAAAGTAATTTAACAATAAAAAGGCTTTATAGTACAAGCTATCAATGAGTGGACCCTTTGTGCTGAATGTGATACTTGATAATGTTTTATAAAATAAAAAAGGTTACTCTGTTATATTTAAATCACAAAACAAATTGAAACAAATTAAATAATAGCTGGAGAAATGTTGTTATTAACCTAGCTTTTTTTTCTGTAACATCTATACCACAAGATGAAGAATCCAATGACTCTCTGTACCCAACGATGAAACTTGCCATGATTCCAAGGTTGCTCCATTTCCGAGACTCCTCCAGGTCTTCTTCCTTCAAGAACACGTCTCCTCTATACTTGTTGATCATCAGGCATTCGAATGGATACCTGAAGAGGCTGAGATAATGGATGAACTCCCAGTAAACGGGGATCCTGTCCTTCGCGATGAAATAGCCAGAGAAGAGGAAGAAAGATCCCATGAGATCTGAGATCCCTTATTTTATATTGTACTCTGAAATATATTTTTTGAATTTTCAAAGTATATTAAAAAAATATTTCAATTTAAAAATAAAACATCGCACAAGATTAAAAGCACAAAGTAGCATTCATTAAATATTTTACTAATCCATGTACATGACTTTAAAACCTAATAAATGTTTGTGGTTAGTTAAATAATTAATAATATTTTTGTTTAGAAAATACTTATTTTTTATGTGCATAATTATTTAAAATATCCCTTATATAATAAAACACAAGTCACTTGACCACTAAAACTCTAACACATGACATAGCAATAAAATTATTATTTTTTTATTTTTTATTTGTTCATTCATAAAAGTTATTTTTCATTTCATATTTTTCTGTATTTCAAAGAATTTAAGTTCCTATTTTTTTTCTCATAATGTACATCCCACGTTTAGTTAAATTGAAAATAAAGTATATATTCAGTGATAGGAAAAAAAATTAAAATATATTCATGTTACTTTCTTCGTAAACTACGACTAGTATACTGAATTGAGGACTAACTTAATATTGAAATTAATAAAAATGAAAAAATTGTAAAACAAAGAAATTTGTATATTTTTCTGTATCAAGCATCAAATAACAAAAGGGGATATAAGCCTTAGATAGGCTGTCCACGTCAGACAGAAAAACAGCCTATCATGTTATAACGTTTGCCAAGTCATAACTGATTTCAGATATTGGGCTTCAAATAATTTCTGAATCTGTCAAGATGATCTCAGTGGCCCAGCAAGCCCACTGATCTCAGTGGTCCAGCATCGTAACCTTCACCTCACCAACGCGAGATCCCTCTTCTTCATTTTCTCCAAACCTAATTTCGTAGATCGTTCTTGGAACCCTTTCCTCTTCCTTTCTTCGATTTCGTTTCACGATCTGATCTACGATCAATCAATACACACTCCACTTCGTTTATCCCTTCAATCTCATTTATGGATTCTCTTATCTTCTCTCACTCCATTTTTCTTTATAAAACTCTTAATCCAAGTTTTGTTTCAATCAAACTTGGTTGTCTCTTCTCATTAGTCTACTGTGATGAGTTCCTACGGAGAATCGACGATTTCCGGTAATCCTAAGTCGAGTAAAGCAAAAGGCGACAATGCGGACTCCTCTTCCGATGCGAGTAAACACATCGGAAAACTGGTGTTTCTTCCGGCCTCACCATCGGCGATCCCAAGTCGGAGAAAGCAAAAGGCGAAGCGGCGGTCTCTTCTTCCAGTCCGACCAAACCCATCGACAAAACCGGTGTCTCTTCTGGCCTCTCCATCGGCGATCCACACTCGAAGAAACCCAATGGTAAGTTAACCCGATTCGTTTTCATTATTATTTCATTATAAAGTCTCCAAGCTTCGTGTTTTCTCAGACAATGACATGAACAGAGATGATTTCCCATTTTAGTTGATTGTAACTCTGCTATTTCTTCTGCAGGTCCGATGATTCACACCGCGTAGACCGGTTTCTCTTCCGGCGTTAGGGGCAAAGCCGCTGTCTCCTCCGGTGTTAGAGGCAAAGCTATAGTCTCCGAAAATGTTGGGGACATGATGTCTTTCAGATACGTGACATTCGGACCCCATGAAGGCGAGGTGAGATTTCGGTTGATCCACTTTTGGGAGGCTCGAAAGGCTCTGACAAAGATACTTATCGGTCTAGAAATGCTTCTCATCGACGAAGAGGTATAGACCTAAATCTTCTTTACATTATTAGTTTAAAAATTCGTTGGTCGAAATGGTAAGAAATATTTTTTAGAATCACACTTATCTGAATAGTTGTTTTGTTCTGTTAATGAATTCATATCAACTGTTTGCTATTTTTTTTAAATATATATATTGCTGTATTGCTAATCATCGGCTTCACATTTTAATGAATTCATATAAACTGTTTGTTATATGAATCCAACATACGAATAGTTGTAATTACTTTAGTAACACCAGAAATGGATTAGATTAGATTTCCAATTGTTGTTAGCACCATCACGATAGTTTAGTTGTTGATCATTAGGGGTTAAATATCTTAAGTATTTAGATTTATTTCTTCTAATATTTCCTCTCTAGCTTTTCTAACTAAATCTCTTTAATATTGATAACAGGGAACTGTTATCCAAGGCTTCATCCCATCTGGCCGGATTGATACGTGTTTGCCACACATGAAAGCTGGTGCCATCTACAGACTGAACAAGTTTTTTGGGTCTAAGAACAAGACTTTGTACCGGGTAGCTGACCCAAGTGTCACTATCACCTTTTCATGGAACTCTGTCCTCTCTGATCTAGAGGACAGTTTGGTTCGTTTCCGGTTCCATGGATATGAGGAATTTGAAGCTGCCTGCGACCTGAAAGGGGATCTCTATGGTAAGTTCTCACCATTGTTACACTCCATCACTGTTTGTATTGGATAATGATTTAATCTAAACTTAGATATTATGTTCTCATTCGATCTAATATATTCAGAATAGTTTGCCTAGGGCGATGTTTTGATCCTGTCTTAGATTTTTAGGTTTCATTGCTGGGTTTATAATATATAAAGCATTGAGTTTGATTGTTTTCTCTTGCAGATTATGTTGGACACATCAAGCTTGTGAGTGGGCAGGTTCTCAATAATAGTCTTGTGCTGGATGAAGCCGAGATAGTCTCAACCCACCGAGTTTTACTTCATGTCCAAACACATGAGTAAGCTACTCTTTATCTTCTTCCAGATTCATTTATTGTTTCTCTTACCACACGCGTTTTGGTTGTGACAGTGGTCCGGTGATGAAGCTGTGCCTTTGAGACAAGGCTGCCTTAGACTTCAGTGAAAAATTTAAAGCATCTAGAAGCACTGCACGTGTTATTTTGGTCACCACTTTAAACCCGAAAAGATTTGGAGGTTCGTATTACCAACTTTTGCTTATTGTTTTAGTAAGTCACATAGAAAACTATCTCGGAATCTTATCTGGTTAGTCAGCTTTGAGTAAGTAGTATTTTGTCTGCATCAAAGTTTTGTCATTTGCACTTGAGAAACTATACGAATAAAGTGCTGGTTTTTTTAAAATTACTACTAAAACTGCATTTGATTGTATTTGGAGCATATTTGCTATGAAACATTTGAAAAATCTGAAGAATTGAGAGTTGAGTAAGCTCGCTATGATATGACAAACAAATATTAGAGATATATACATATTTTCTTCATTACATTTTACTATAATTTCGCTACTGTACTATGACATTGGTTCTGTTTTAGGCACCCTATCTCTCTCTTATATGGCACCATCACGGGTATTTTATGGACAGTGATGTCCAAGAAACCCGGGATTATCTCACTTGGTAAGCATTCCTGTATTCAAACATAATTTGATGTTTCCCACTATTGTAATGTATGTTTTAACATTTTTTTCAGGTTAAAGTTAAACTTAGATGTTGCCAACAAAGTTAATGCCGACGTAGTCACTAAGAATGAGAAAGTGACCATAGGAGAGCTCTTTTCCTATATGAAGCAGGCAGCTGTCAAGGTAGTACTGTCCTAATGGATTACACCTTCCTCATGATTATCTTAGTTTCTGATTTATTTTCAAAAACATTTTTGCAGGTAGCCTGGTTTGAGTGCACAGCAACCATTGATGATGTTGTGCACGGTTCTGGATGGTATTATATAGGCTGTGGTGAGTGCCACACAAAGGCAACCAAAAGGCCTACCACCCTTATGTGTAAAAAATGTGGGAAAAGTGAAGTTGGTGTGCCATAGTAAGTAGTTTAATTTTAATCATACGCATACTCTGATGCAATGGTTATTAACGTCCTTCTGTCACAGGTACCTGTCGAAGATCTCAGTTTATGACAACAATGACCAAGCCGTGTTTGTTCTCCTTGGTGATGCTGGTCAGGAGTTGACTGGAAAGAAAGCACCCGAGTTGGTTGAGAGCTATTTTGAGGTAATTACAAACATGTCTGTCTTTGTTATCTGAAATTGTATTCTCAGAAGATAGTTAAAAATGTATAATAACAAGAGGAATTACTTATAATGACTCTAATTATTCATCAAACTACTAGACTAACTCTTATAACTTTGTAATTTCTAGAATAACACAACTATTAAGTAAAAAGACAAATTAATCTTGACTCTAATTACACAAATATTTTCTCTCTTTTTTTTTGGTTAAAAGATTTTATCTTTTCTAAAAAAAAAACCTTTATCGGGTGAAAACGACGAACCCTAACTCACATTCACCTCCGCCACCTCCATCTTTCTCGTTTTCTATGGCATCGGGATGTGAAGACGAGCGAGTAAGCGATTGTTAATCAAGCGAAACTAGCGTGTGAAATGGTTAAAGTTCCGAGCAATGCCATTATCGGGATCTGCAAGTATCTGTTTGCCGGTGGAGTGTGAGTTAATACTGCAATTTTTTTTTTCATTTTCTTGAGTCATATTCTGTGTTTTTGTGTTAAAATCTGGGTTTTTGGTCGGATCAGGTCGAAGAGTGATGTACTTTTCTTTTCTTGTTTGATTGACATTGATGATCTCTATTGATGATATTTTTGTTTTCTGCCTAAAGATTGAAGTATATATATGAAGGATTGAAGGTTTCTGTGGATTGATCGAAGGGAATTGTGCTAATTTTGTTTGTATTGTGCTTCGATCCATGTTCGGTGGATATTGTTATCTGTTCCTTCTGCTCATTTAGTTGGTCTCTTATTCAATTGCTTACATTATCTTCTTGACAAAGACATCTTTTACATCTCCTATGTGTTCAGACAAACAAATCTCCTTATCAATAGAGATGAATGGTCCATCGCTATTGACAGTGCTGCGTCTCTATATCAGGAAGGACCCAAAAGCGTTGTACAGAGGATGGCCTCCATCTGTTATTGGAGTTGTGACTCCATCTTCTTCAAACTGAACTGCAACATGTATAAATATATTACATGATGCATCAAGACTAACGTTTTTAATCTCAGGTTCCTTACGTTGGCCTTGAACTTTGCAGTTTACGAGTCTCTAAAAAAACTGGTTGGTCAAATCAAAAACAATAACTCGGAGACTACTCGTCGTCATCATCATCTGCCTTGAAGTAATCCATAACAAAACCTCGGCCAAAGCCTGAAACTCAAGAAAAGTCAGGGAAGGCCAAAGAAATGCAAAAGGAAGTGAGGAAAGAAGAAGCAGAGAAAAGAGGAGAGGAAAGAGTTGTTGCATTGCTTCTAATTTGAGACGCCAATGCTTTGGCATCTATTTCTTATCTCTGCTTCTTCTTCTTTTATGAAAGCATGATGTGAACAGAGTTGTTGCATCTGTTAATGGAAATTAAGCTTCAGATTGTCTGTTTTCAAAAAAAAAAAGCTTCAGATTGTCTTTAAATTATGGTCTCCAATATTTGTTGAATTCAAAGTGCAACTTATATATGATGAGGATGAAATATGTGCGGATTTTCAGAGTAAAACAGTGGCGAGTTGTGCATGTATTTACAACATGTTTGTGGTCGGATACAAGACTAGAGCATATTGTACTTCTTTTTGGATCCACTTCAAATAAACACTTTTTTTCAAATTTTCATTTTCCGCATGGACGAGAATGATGTGTTCCATTACTCTCCCCTCAATATGAATTAAAAGATGCAGTTGTAAATCACCATGAAAGGGGACCACATATTGTTGAATGAAAGGTAACAGGAAGAAGACGACAAAGAACGTAAAACCTAAATTCTAGTAGCCTAAACCAAGGTCCCAAATTGGTTTAAATTAATTTAAACCGAAAACAACTTTTAAACCAAATTTTAAAATTAATTAAAACCAAATTCAATCAATCCAAACCGAGATCCAATTTAAATTAAATCGAAAAATTCGAATTGTGACCCATTCTAGTAATTAAAACTTATTTCAAAAGTCTGTCGTCAAAGACATCAATTTTAAAAATCTGCCACCAAACTAATACAAAAATCGATTGCAAATTTAAATCTGGTAAACAAATCTGTCATAAAAATATGTCTATTACCAATAAACATATCTGTCTCAAAACTTTGACTACTCTAGAAAAAAAACTGATGATTTCAAAAAATCGGTTATAACATTCGACAGACTAAACTGGATAAATCTATCGACAATTCTAAATTGGCCACACAAATCTGCCAGCTTAAAAAATCTGTCGAAACAGAAAAGTATGCCGCCAAGTACATTGGCAGATATAAATTTAACAACAGTTTAATCTAGCAGATTTATATTTCGATAGATTTGTTTTTAGTTAAATAAATCTACCGTCCGAGTTTTTTGTAATATTACTTTTTCTTTATAACTATAGATGAGGTTATTTTCGACCATTAAAAAATTCTGGTAATTTTAAACTTTTATGAGTTATCCTAGTAATTTCTAAAATAATTTGAGTCATTCTAGTAAACTTCCCTAATAACAATTGTATAACATGTATGTTAGGCCAATGAGAGTGTATGAGATGATCACTTAGTTTCGGTGCCTCAGGCTCTGATTGATACCATAGGACAGACTCGGAAGTTCATTGTAAAGTATCAAATCTTAATTTGACCGGGAAGATACAATCTTTGACTATGACAAAGGTGCTCCCTCCTGAAGCTGTAGAACCTGTAGGCGAGATAGAAGAAGAAGTTATTGTACCAAATGCCCAAGAAACTTTGCAGATGGGTGTTGCTGATGATGGTTTCTTCACTGGTTTTGAAGAGTCTGTAGGTGAGAGGGAGAAAAGGGCTGCTAATATGGTTGAGGCAGAGGAGCCCAAGCGAGCCAAATGTGGCTAATATGCCTTAAGTGTTGAATTTTTGTTTAGTAAAAGACTATGCTTTGTTTCCTATCATTTCCAGACTGTTTCTTCAACATTTTATCTGTTTTGGTTATAATCTCTTTGGATTATACTTATGTTGGTTATCTTTTGGATATTAAGTAAGTTTTGAATAGTTTGAATCTTTTTCTTCTTACTCAGTTTTCTGATCTTCTTACACTTTTGTAAGACCTTTGTTTGATTCTGAGCAAACAGGAAATGAACTTGATTATTATCAACACCGTCACTTTTATTCAGCTTGTGTTTGACATATAAACAAGTAAGGTAATATATTGTATAACAATAATTCTCTCTATATTACTCACTTTGGGAGAAATTATATTTGCCTTTCTATCAACCATTGATTTTTTACATTTCATTTCCAGAACTATTTTCCATGTTTTGAATTTTATTTTGCTAACATACCTACAAAACTCCAACAATAAGCCCTTTAGATGTCATATCTGTTAATCAATGGAGGTTTAAACTTGGTATCAATTTGTTCACAACCATAAAAATTTAACCATTATTTATGATAATTTAAACTGTTCGATTTGTTTTAAAAAAAACATAAAAATTTTTAATTAACCAAAAATAACATATTTTCTTATAAATACATTACTCCCACTCCAAAAAAATCCTTAAAAAAATTTAACCCTAAATTATACAATTTAGTAACATTTTCCGCACGTAGCGCGGAGAAAGAATCTAGTTTTATATAAAAGTAACCAAGATAATCATATAAAGCCAATTCTCAAAAACAAAGAAAACAGATAATCATATAGACGAAAGTAAATGTGGCTTATAGGAATCGTTTTGATACATATACTACGTTTTGTATTTATCTTTTGTACAGAAAACTGAAATACATTATATGTATTTTATATTAATCTTTTGTAAAACTACGTCACCATAACCTACTCTTTTAGCCCTTATATAACGATAAATTTTATGTGGCAACTTAATATATATAATACATAAATACAATATACAATAAAATAATTTAATTACAAAAGAGACAAAATTTAAATAAATGAAAAATGAATATCATAATTTTCTAAATTACCCACGTTCTTTTTTATCCCAAAAGTCAACTTCTGAAAATTTTCAACTTACCACCATTTGATGATAAAAAGATGAAGTAGAGAAGTAATCAAAATAATTCTAAATTGTTAGATTGTCCTTTCAAGTTATACTGGTTGATATAGAAACTTCTAGTCTCAAAACTTACAATTTGGAATTTGAATCACATAAAGCTGATTGGCGCAAATCAATCAAATGAATTGAGCCTTTCAAGCTGCTATAAACTAACATATTGCAATGGGTAAGATGAAATTTTGCTGATGTGATTGCCTCTGCGAGAACAAATGCGTTAGTTACACACGATTAGTATCCAATCAGCAGAAATAAATGATTCTCCGTCATTGATTCTTTATTCAATATATATATGGTTCCATTTTCAATACTGAATTGTTTTATAATCAAATAATTCTTCAGTATTTTTTAAATCAACCATAACCAATAGATGATTTATGTATAATATAAAAACCACAAATAAATCACTAAATGTCAGAACATCATCATATTAAATTATCTTATAAATTATGTTTAACGAAACCAATCTCCATGAACAAACAATAAATAATACCATAAAGATCCACGAAGATCGGTTTTCTGCCTAAAGTTTAGAGCGGTTTGGAAATACTCATGTTGGTTCATAACTGATTCTCCAATGATCTAGATTTTATACTTTATAAAAAAAAATGTCAGTTTATGTAAGTAGCCTATGTTCGGAGATGTCTGGTTAAGATTAATTAGGGTTTGAATGTGAGATGTATTGAGAGGAGTATTCAAAATCAATTTCAACCAGCTAGTGAAATTTATGTTACCGTACTTGCAATTTCAAGTTATTCAAGAATATTTTCTAAAAGAATATAAATACTTAATAAATGCCAATATATTTTTTGTTAGCATGCATGCGTGTGTATATAACTTATAAAGGTATGTTCTGCCAAATATGAACTTTTGTCCTAGAAATGTACTTTAATACATTCAAACTTTGATCATCTTCTTCCTGGTTCTTGTTCTTCGCAGCTTCTTCTTCTTTGATCATCTCAGCGGCAAACTCAGCATCATCGTCTTCCTGATTTGTTGCAGCTTCTGTTTCTCTTATCATCTCAGCTGCTGTCTAGAGAAGGATTAACGGTAATCAAATTTTCGATGCCCACGCCTCAAGCTCAGCAGCTTCTTCATCGTCATCTTTTTACAAAAAAAACTACAGAGAGTTTTTCTGCTTTGAAAAGGACAAGAGGTTGAGCTGAAAATTAGAATGGTTAAGAAACCATTCTCACTTGAGAGAATCCCACTGAATCTCTTCTTCCCAAACCAAAATGGCACTTTGAGAATGAAAGAACGAAAATTTGTAAAACCTTATTCATCTTAAAGAAAAGCTTTGAGTCAATATTGAAAGAGAGAGAGAGCAAGAGTGATCTTCTCCACATATACTGATAATCTTGACGAGTTTGCATAAGTAAAAACGCATAGCATAAATGTAGTAAAGAGTGAAAAGAAGGTGAAAAGCATGTTTAACATTCTATATGGCAATCAGCAGAATGAATCCTGCAGAACGTATGGGGAATCTGTTGTCCTCTGTTCTTTGCCTCTCACAGAAGAGAGACTTAACATGTGTTTTTCTTTTGTGTGCGTCTCCTTTCACAGTACATATAAATTCATGATGAGTACAATATATAATTGTTTATACATGGTTATATGTTATTGTTTTCTTTTGAAGATATACATAATATAGAAACTTATCTTCAAACATATTTATATGTATATTCATAATGTTTCTTATTGGTTCTCAATATTTCTCTAATACTAAGTATACCTAAAATTGGACAATAATCAATATATGTACTCTAAGGAACTACAAATCAATATATATATATAGAGAACATTTTCTCCCAAAATTCTTTATTCAATATATATGGGTTCAATTTTCAATATTGAATTTTTTTAATATAACAATACAGTACTTCAGTATTTTTAAATCAACCATAACCAATAGATAATTTTAGGTATAATATAAAAATCACAAATAAATCACTAAATGTCAGAACATCATCATGTTAGATTATCCCATAAATTATGTTTAACGAAACCAATCTCAATGAACAAACGATAAATAATCCCATAAAGCTCCAGGAAGAACATTACCAAATAAAATAATTTTTAGTATCCCATAACGAAATTAAATAATTTTTAGTATCATGTTCATCATCAAATTGTCTCTTAAGAACATTACCAAATAACTTCTTACAATTTTATTTTGTCGGGGTTTTTAAGAAAATAGTATTACTATCAAATAATTATTTCCAGTTAATATTAAATATTTTTAAAGGTTTCTATTTTCAAAATTTCGTTTTTTCAATATCACTAATATTTTAACAATTTTTCATTATTAATTAAATACTTTTTAGTATCATGTTTATCATTAAATTTTAAAAGTAAAACTTAGTGTTAAATAAACTTTTACCATTCTCTTTTGTCAGGATTTTTTTTTTTTTAAAATCTTATTTGGTTAAGATTAAAAAAAAAAGAAAAAAGTATTTTACAAATCTCTTTTATTTAGGATTTTAGGAAAAAAATTATTTTCACAAAACATAAAGTTTTTATTGACACATTAACAATCTAATTTTTAGTGGCACATGTCACAATCATATAAGGTGAAATATTTGAACTTATTTATGGTTATAATTTTTAAACACAAAATTATCTCTTAAAAAAGCATTTAAAATATTTATAGTATTGTGAATTTTCAAAAAAAAAAAATTAAAGTAATAACGAATATATATACTTTGGTGAATAACTTTTATCATATATATATATATACTCGGTTTAAAACTTTTGAGAACATAAACAATAATGTATCATGGTAGTCTTTGAATTAGTAATTGTAAAATGAGTATATGTCCAGGGGAAAAACACCTAGTTGATCTTGTAATCCAATATTCATCAAAGCAGTTCGTTCTCGTCAACTCGAATATGTTTACGTAATTGTGTTCTATGGATTTTGTACCCTAATTTTTTTCTCTAATTTACAAATACAAATACTCTCAAATATTTAGTGTGTTTTAGCATCTACAACTTTTTCTCAAATTCTTAGCTGCGACCATGCTCTATCCATTACAGTTCCTACAACAGTTACTATCTCCCTTTAGTATATAAAAAGAGACGTGTGTTTATGTTTTGTATTTTTATGCCTTTTTTTCACAAATGTAACAGTCTATTTTATTCTGTTGAGGTGAGGATCTGTTTTGTAAAGACTGAGGATTACAATGGGAAGTTAACAGCTGAACTTGTTGTCCCTATATTTACATTGGTCAACAAGTTCGAGTTTCTGGTAAAACAAAATCCATTCGTTATTTATGTCCGATTCTCGGATTCGGATCGGATTCGGTTCGGATTTGGTTTATTTTCCCAGCCCTAATTGTCCACTTTGTTCGTATAGTTTGTTTGTATTGTTCGGTGCTTTACTAGAAAATTTATCTAGCTGTAACCAAATGATATGTGTGATTCCTAGACAGTAGGGCTGGGACGGATCCGGATATCCGGGATATTCAAGGTATCCGGATCCGTTGGATCTGTGATTTTAATATCCGGATCCGGATCTGTGCCTTCCGGATATCCGCATTCCGGATACCCGTCTAGATATCATGATATCTGCGAGTATCCGGATTCGGATCCGGATCCGTCAAAATAATTAAAAAATAATAAAAATATTTTTTAAAGTATAAAAAATCTATAAATATTACATAAATTATATATTTTTAAAAATTTATAAATGTATTTATGTATATAATATTATTAAAATTAAAATGTAATATTATAAGACTAATTTTATGTATAAATATTAATAAATCAACTATAATTATTAATAAAAATTTAAATTTATATATATTAAAAAAACGGATCCGGATCTGGATATCCGGACCTAAAATTCCAGATATCCGGACCTAAAATTCCAGATATCCGGATCCGGATCCGGATTCGACGGATTCGGCATTTTACTATCCGGATCCAGATCCGGGCGCCCCGGATATCCTATTTTCGGAGCGGATCCGGATCGGATCTCGGAACGGATCCGAATCTCGGATCGGATCTCGGATAATAATTCCAGCCCTAGTAGACAGGGTTAAAGCCCATAAATAAAGATTAAAAGCATCAAAAAGAAGAAGTTGAGGGTCAGTTAATCTTTTAGTGCACTTGCTTGAGCTCTTATAAATGTTTCTTATGGGTACTGAGTTTGAATAACATTTCATTCAAAGTAAAGGGCATCTCAACTTTAGGTGGCATATGCATTAGGGCCTGTAGAAGTGATTGTTAATACAAAGAATTGGTTTAATATTCTCATTTTAATTTTGAAATTAATATATTTTAAAATTGAAAAACTAAATTCTTAATTTAAATAACATAATATTATCATCAATTATGAGAATTTAAAATCACACACACACACACACACACACACACACACACACACACACACACACACACACACACACACACACACACACACACACACACACACACACACACACACACACACACACACACACACACACACACACACACACACACACACACACACACACACACACACACACACACACACATATATGTAAACTAGGTGTTTTTCTGCAGCAAGCGCAAGCAATACATTTTAAGTTAAATTATATTTTAAAATAAAATTTATTAATATTTTAGATTTTATTATTTTCTTACTAATATTTTAATATAAATTTTATTTAATTAAATGTAAAATTAAGATAAAATAATTATTTTTTATTTTAAATTATATTTAGTATTATATATATAATAATAATTTTAGCTAGATTTTAAATATAATTTTTGGTTGAAATACATTAAATAAATTTTATAAAATTAATTTAAATTTAATATAAAATTTTATAATCATCAAGAAGTAAAACTAAACAGTATTTCTAAAATTTGTAGATATATAAATGATATTATGATTAAAAACTTATAATTTTTAAAAATTGTATAATTATAAAAAAGAATTAAATAATATTACGATATTCATAATTTTACATTTGTATATATTTATTTTAATGTTGATGTATGAGATATTACCACATTTTAAAATGTTTACCAAAAATTCAAAGCAACATTAAATGTAATTATCCATGTCATATTTAATCATAAGCCATGTCATCATTTTTAGTATGTCATGTCATATTTGTAGTGAAAGTGATTGTAGACATGGCATGTGTGAAATCACTATGTAAATAATGTCTAGGGGATATATATAATTTTTGAATTAGAGACAATTTAACACTATATTTTTAATAGTAATTGATATTTAAGATATAATATCTATTTTGAAAAAAATAAAATATATCTTCTAAATCAAAAAATAATTTTTAGATTAAAATAAGAGAAATTAATTCAATAGCTCTAGGGCTGTTCAATACGGTAAAACCGAACCGTACTGAACCGAACTGAAATAGACAATATGGTTTGGTTTTGGTATATACCATATAAACCGAATGCATGTGATTTTATAAAAACCGTAGGATTTGGATATGGTTTGGCTTATAACCGATTAAACCGAATAAAACCGATCAAAAGTAGAAACATGTAAATATGTATCTATTTTATAACGACACATGAAAATATGTTTGTTATATAAGTTAATTTTTGTTAATAACAATTACCATATTTTTATAGTAATAAAGAAACTCTAATTTGTAAAACACTTGAACTATAATTAAATAACAATACATCGCGATTGTGGCTTCTTATTTTCTTAGTCTTCCTTTTTTAGTTTTTTGCTTTATTTTAGCATTGACTAAATTGAAGTGAAGGTTGTAAATTTGATTGATAATAATTAGTGAAAATTCTTCACAATTTTTTTCTTATCAATAAACGAACAAATTTTTGTGTTCAATCGAAGAAGCATGAATTTGATAAACAATAAATATGGAAGAGTGGAAAAACTTTTCTTTCGTGCTTCTGTTTTGTTTCTTATTTTTACTTTCAAATTTCTGAACTTTGATTCTGATTCCAAATTTGATTATTTTATATGATGGTAGAAGCGTGTTTACTTTTTTTGTTCATTTATTTGAATTTAATAAAATAAATGTGTTGATAACATGATTCTAAAATTCATATAATATGATCTCAAACTAAATAGTTATGTTTTTGTTATAAAACCGAACAAAACCGAAAACCGATGGTATATAAACCGAACCGAACCGAAGTAAATATGGATTTAGAATGGTAGTTATATTTTAGTAACCGAAATACCGAAAAAACCGAACCGAAACCGAACCAATATCCGGATTGAAGACCCCTAAATAGCTCTAAACATGTATTTATTCTCAAACTAGCACACAAGGAGCAAAGTGACCAATTTTAGCATGTCTTATAAATAAAATAGGTTACTCTGTTTCTATATAAATCACAAAACAAATTGAAACAAATTGAATTATAGCTGCAGAAATGTTGTTATTAACCTAGCTTTTTGTTCTGTAACATCTATACCACAAGATGGAGAATCCGAGGACTCTGTACCCAACGATGAAACTTGCCATGATTCCAAGGTTGCTCCATTTCTGGGACTCCTTAAGGTCTTGTTCCTTTAAGAACACGTCTCCTCTATACTCATTGATCATCAGGCACTCGAATGGATACTTGAAGAGGCTGAGATAATGCATGAACTCCCAGTAAACCGGGATCCTATCCTTTGCAATGAAATAACCAGAGAAGAGGAAGAAAGATCCCATGAGACCTGAGATCACTGATGTCCCCATGATGAAGTTTGGTACAAGAGCACTGAAACATGCAACAAATGAGTTTGACATGAGAAGAACAATCCATATCACCAATGAGAAGTAAAGGAACCCGTCTAGCTCTCTTCTAAGACCGACCAGCCAGTAAACCGGTGTAGCGAAGAGCATGCTTATGATCAACAGGAAGGGTATGAAAATGAGGGTATCTGCTAAAACATAAGACAGAACTCTGTAAGCCCTTCTTGATGTCTCTCTCATTAGGATTCTCCTGTCTTGCAAGAATATTGGAAGTCCCTCTGTTGTGGAAGAGAGCAGGAAAGTGAGGGTAAAGGCGAAAAACCCGGTTCGCAAGACTCTTCCTTCTTGCTTTTGGTTTCCAACGTTGAGATAAATGGAACCAAGTATTAGACCGGCTATGGAGGCTTGTAAAGCTCTGGTTGTGAACAGTTGCTTGGTTCTGAAGATGTTCTTGCAAGATCTTTGCCCAAGTATCTTCACTTCCTCTAACACCGAGTTGCTGTGAGAGTCAGATTGATGAAACTCTCTTCCTGCATTATTACTCTTCCATGTTTTGCCATGACCGTAACACGAGATCTCTCTGCAGCTCTGTGTCATGACCGGCTCAAGGCTCCCTGCAATATCAATAGCGTACTCCAAGACATTCACACGGCGAGGAATCTGGTGACCAGAGAACTTGATCTTCTGGTAAAGACTATTAACCGATCCGTTCTGAACAAGCAGTCCACTAGAGAGCAACACTATCCGGTTTATCTGCTCGAGAATGCGAAAACCGGGCTGGTGAATCGTCAGGACAATGGTTTTGCCTTGTTTGATTGTCATATCTTTGAGAAGCATCACAACTTGAAGAGCTGAAGCTGAATCCAAACCAGAGGTTGGCTCATCAATCAATATAACGTTAGGATCATGAACAAGCTCAACTCCAATAGAAACCCTTCTTCTCTCCCCTCCAGAGATCCCAGATCTTGATCCTTCCCCGATCCTCGAATCCGCGACTTGTTCTAGACCTAGTTCTTCCATCAGCTTCTTCACTTTCGCCGCCGCCTCTTTCCTGTTAGTCTTCAGCCTGAGGAGTGCGCTGTACGTCAGTGTTTCTTGCACTGTAAGAAACGGAAACAGAGCATCTTCTTGTGGAACAAACCCTGAAACCCTCCTGTACTCAGGACCATCCATAGGCCTCCCATTGACAAGCACTTGCCCTGAGACTTTCCCCTGAGAAACTTTCCCAGCTAGTATCTCTAGTAACGTTGTCTTCCCAGCTCCACTAGGACCTGCGATAGCAGTAATCTCTGCGGATCTTGCGTCACAAGAAACATCCTTCAAGATAACCTTTTCTTCCTTCTCATTCAACAACCCACATAAGTTTGAAAACTTTGAAGTGTTTCCACCTATTCTATATGATAGGTTCTTGGTTTCTAGTCTATAAGAGATTTTCCGGTTACTGGAAATGGGAGCTTTCACCGGTAACTCCATCTAAGAAAGAAAGTGGGAGAAAGAAAGCATCAAGCTTTGAGAGATAAGAGAAATCAAACAAAATTGAGCAAAGAGTGTGAGATTAAGTGAAGGATAAATGGTAGAGAGGATGAACTAACACACCAAACTTTAAGGAACCTGCTTTATTAGTATTCAAACATTTTGAAAGCTTAAGACTTTAATAGAGGTCTCTTGTTGCCTTCCATGAAAACCTCAAAAGCATTGACTGAGACTCAAAATCAAAGATATTTATTATTCCAGACTTAATGGATTTTAGGTTCTTTAATAATATTTGATATGGTTCGATAAATTCTTATGTTCATAAAATGTCTGCCTTTTGTATTTTATATATTTATTAAAATTATAATCATTTTGTCTTTTTCTATAATTGGGAGTTGAACTTGTGAAGAGGTAGAAGAAAATAATTAGTTAAAAGGGGATGGTTTCTTGTTTAACAAGAATTAACAAGGGGGAAAAAGAGTCAAGAGATTGGTTTCTTATGGAGATTCTCAAATACGGGTGAGCAGAAATTTGACTGTAAAAGGTTTGTCTTGTTGGTGAACTTGTTTTAGCTAATTTCAATCTTTTATTTTTTTTTAAAAGAGAGGGAGCTTAGTTGGGTGGTTACGTACCTACAAATCAAGACGTGTTCGGTAACCTCTGAGCCATTTAGAGGGTTCACATAGGCAATTATGGACATGGTAGGGAATTAATTTTTAAAAACAAACAATATATAATTATAATGTTAAGGAAATTGCTAAGTGACAATTAGGCGGTTTTAAACTTAGATAATTATAATACTGTATATTTTTCATTTTATAGGTGTAATTAAAATTATTTTAGTGAATTATAATAAATTAATTATACAAAAACTGATAAACTTGTGGTTTTTCACTAATATTATTGTTTGATTTGAATGATTTACAAATTTAGATTAATTTAAACTGTTTAAATATGAATTTTTTTTTAAAAAAAAAAATTGTTTTGGCTATAATGATATGCGGCTTAAACCAATTTTAGAACATTAGATAATTGTATCTTATCTTAAACCTTGATGTTCTTCCTTAAACTCCCCTTTAATTCTTAAAAAGTTACAAAATAGCAATGAGGTTAGTTGATTTATTCGTACAGACTGTAGTCACAATATGTGTTGTTGGTAGCTGAACTTTGTTAAGCACATCAAGATTTTGTTTTTTTACATGATGAGAGTTAGACTCTTTTCAGGAGAACCTTTCATTTGATGGAAAGTCGGTTCCTTATGGCCCAAAGTATCATGAGGAATGGGTAAGGACAATGCTAGAGCATGTGAAAAAGCACGGAGGCAATGCCGGGCATTTCAACTCTGATAGAAGCAGGAATGACTAGAGGCGAAGGGAGAACGTTAGAGGGATACCAAAACATGGGTTATAATGGAGCTCCACCACTAGAACAGTGTATGGGAGGCTCTGCACTGCCTCACATGAGTAACAACCCAAACATGCAGCCTCACATGTCAGCGCCGAACGTGAATCAGAACCACACAGTGTCCTCCACCACCAAACATGGATCAGAACTATCAGGGACCACCACCATAACCGAACATGAACCAGAACTACCAGGGTTCACCACCCCCAAACATCGCTCAGGACTACACGTGGTCCTGGTCCACCACAGCCGCCACCAAACATGAGTCAGAACTACCACAGAGCACTATCACAGACCGTCAGTGGACGATGGTTTGGAATCTACCATCTGAACGGTGGATACCAACAACAAGGTCAAGGTGGTGGGATGCAGCAGAGCAGCCTTACCCAGTCCAATAAGGACCAGTACCATCGTTAATACGGCACTGAAACTATTCATTCATTGGTAGCTTACCTTCTTGGGTATTCATTCATGTATAGAAGCTTTTCAATACGGCACTGAAACTATTGTGGTCAGTGTTCATCAGTTGTCACTCTGGTTTGAGTGAGAGACTGGAGTTAGTTAAATGACTTCTGCATGAGTTCAAGCATCACTCGTTCTGTTAAGAATTGGTTTGTTTATCATATCTTTTCAGTCTTGTGTCAGTATATAGTGGAACAAGAAGTAAAGGGGCAGCTCTATAAACTATGAGTTGACAAGAGTTAATTAAAGTCCATAGATTTCACGGCAAAAAGACCAAATCTTGATGAAAAATCGTTTCCTCTTTGGTTCTTGGCAGCTTGGATCTGATCAGCAAGCGAGATATCTCCTCTTGTTCTCTCTTTCCTTATCAGCTCCAAGTCCAGTTTCTCCAGCTTGGCTGCAACAGAAACCACCCTGTCCTCTCCAACAGCGATTTTACCAAGACTTGTCTTCTTCTTGTGAATCTGACAAGACATAAAAAACAAAGCATTAGTTTCTTGTTTAGAATGAGGGAGGAATAGTTTTTCTTTTTCTTTACCTTTGTGAGTCTCTTCTTCAGTTTAGAACGTGAGGTAACAGTTGCATTCTCTTTGTTCTGCTTTGGTTTTCGAGTCTTTCCTCCTCTTTGGTCTTTTTTTCTTTCTCCAACTCTCCTCATCTTCTTCTCTGTCTTAGCTTCTTCTGCTCTCATCTTGTTTTCTTCCTTTGCTCTTGCTTTCTCTTCAGCCAATTGAAGCTTCTGCTCAGATGAAATCTCTATTGTTGCTCTCGCGTAGCTGTCCCAATCGAGTTCCACTTCGCCAATGCCTCCTCTCCTCGCAGCTTCTGCAATGCTCTCTGACCACAATGAAGTAAACTTCTCCTTTAATCGCTTGGATCTTGACCTTTCAGCCCAAATTTGTTTCATTGAAACTCTGATCTTCTCCTTGGTTTCATCACTGCAAAGAGACAAACTCAGCATTTTTCAATTGTAGTGTATCTACATTTAAAACAGTTACACAATACCTGTGTGGTTGTTGATGCTCAGACATCTTATCCCGAACCTGATAAAGATGGTAAAGAGTTCAACTTTGCCATATGGGTTAACTCATCTTAACGTGTTGAAAACAGATTTTGAATGAGTCTTACTTGACATCACCTTGGGGTTTCTCAAAGCTTCAATAGTTCCCAGCTTGATTCGTCTTCGAGTGTCTGTTAAAGATGGTTGATGAATCAAACAATCACTTCACAAAATCCCTCAAAGGACAAAAAGATGAACTAATCCAATCAAGTCTACCTTGAGTGTGTTTAATTCCTTTGTTCCATGGAACCTTTCCTTTATTAGCTAATCCAATCTTCCTTCTCCTCTCCTCTTCCTTCATCTTCCTATCAGCTTCAGTCTCTTTCTCCATAGCCTGCATCTTTAAAAGTCTTGGCTTGCTACGAATCTCACACACATTGTACAATGACCCTACACTAGCAGCAGATTTCAACTCCAACCCTTTGATAGAATTCAAAGAACTTGATGATGTTCTGAAGATGGTGGGTTCTTTGAGATTCAAGTAAACTGCATTTGGGAAACACCAAATGCATCGAATTGGGTATTTCATCTCCATCGTTAGCCCTCTGCAAAATACACAGTACTTTCAAATTTATCTTTAAAAAATCTTCGAAATCGAATTAAAATTAGGTCTAATAAACTCAAATCTGAACCCCCAAATCTAACAACAACCACTCACAAATGTAGCAACATTCCGCCAGGGAAATGAACCGGAGATAGCAAAACGGCACGAAGTTTCTCCTCTCAGTTTGATCCGCTTCCGGCGAGTCCAGTCCCATTGATGGAGAAGAGTGGGCAGAGCGGGTGACAACGGATAAGGGAGCATTGATGGGCCGTAAATAGACCTCGTCTTATTTTATTGACCTAGGCCTTTTAAAAAGCCCAATTTAAGTTTATAAATACCCCAATCATTCCGCGTTTTTTTCTGTGTTTAATTGCAACTCTGTTTCGTGTATGCTCTTTCTCTCTCTGGCTCGACTAGGGTTAAGGATTTTAAGATCTTCTACACAGGAATCTTCGATCATGGACATGTTGAAGAAGCGAAGACTCGATGACAACGGCATCGGTATTTCAAACGGCGCCGAATCGACTCGATTGACGCCGCATGACGCGAGGAAGCTCATCGAGCGATTCTCCGCCGATCAGCTTCTCGATATCTTGCAAGAGGCCGTTTCTCGACATCACGACGTTCTCCAGCTCGTCAGATCGACCGCAGACTCCGATACCACTCAGAGGAAGCTCTTCATCCGCGGCCTCGCGGCGGAGACGACGACGGAAGGTCTACGATCGCTTTTCTCCACCTACGGAGATCTCGACGAAGCGATCGTGATTCTCGACAAGGTGACTGCGAAATCGAAAGGTTACGGTTTCGTGACGTTCAAGCACGTGGACGGAGCTCTTCTCGCGTTGAAGGATCCGTGTAAGAGGATTGATGGGCGCGTGACGGTCACGCAGCTCGCGGCGTTTGGGAGTCAAGGTACGGTTGCTGCTCGTGTTTCTTCGGATGTGTCGAAGAGGAAGATCTTTGTGGGGAATGTGCCGGTTGATATGCCTGAGGATAGGTTGTTGAATCTGTTTCTTGCTTATGGGGAGGTTGAAGAAGGTCCTTTGGGTTTCGATAAAGTTACTGGTAAATCTAGGGGCTTTGCGTTGTTTGTTTATAAGACTTGTGAAGGCGCTCAAGCGGCACTTGCTGATCCTACAAAGGTGGTTGATGGAACGCATCTGCAGTGTAAGTTGGCTATAGATGGTAAGAAAGTGAAGCCGTTGGGTCAAGATGGTGGTGGTGGGCCTGAACGTATGGTGCATCCTCCTCCTGTACCTTATCGTGCTTACGATGGTTACTCAGGTGGACCACCGTCACATCACATGAATTCCACACCATATTCTATGGGTGTTGATTATGCTGGAGCAGGTGACTATAGAGGTGCATATGCTGGTCATTACAATGGATACAGTGGTCCATATAGAATGCCACCAAGTTCGATGTCTGGTGGTGATTTTCCTGAGAGTGGGCACTATTGGCATTCATCATATCCTGGACAGCATCCTCCTGCTGGTTCCTCAACAGTGCCAAGCGTTCCGCCTGGAGGAATGTACCCAAACGGTCCACCAAATTACTGAGCGGTGAGACAATTTTTCACTCTATTGAGTTTTTTTTTTTGCTTGATCTGGCTAGTGGTAGACTTGCGTTTTGAAGTATTCTTCTCAGGCTTTAGCATAGATTTTCTTTTTTTTCTGTTGCTGTGCTTAGTTTTGTTTGCTAGCTATAAAATCTCTGCTTTTCCTCTCGGTTGTCCCTTTGGGTCTATCTGCTTGTGTTCATGTATTTACTTTGTTGGTGAACAGTTGGGTAAACTTAGGCTTAAATACCTTTCTTTTGGACATCTGCTTTGACTTTGAATTATTAATATCAAAATCTGCTAGTCTATCTGCAATCATCTTCATCATCAGTTCATATCTATAACACATTGTTCATTTGCTCCATGCGTTGCTTGTGGAGTTGTTGTTTTCTACTTCAGTTTAATCTCCCTTTCCAAAGGAAACTTGTTTGTTAATGCTAATGACCAAATTGAGTTGTGAATGGATGTTTGAATCAGGTTTGTGACAGGGTGAAGATGCTTTTGTGTGCTTAGTGGTGTAGCGTGATTGCATCCTCTTTTAAAAATCTCTGGATTGATGAATGTATTGCTACTTTGAACTGTCTCTCTGCGCTTGAACTGAATGTGGGCCTTGGCCTCTGAATGCCTAGTTTCTCTATGACAGATCAGCCTAGGATGTCTTCCTTATATTTTTTCTTTCATAGACAAATGTTAGCACAGATTGGTTTTGTTTGTCAGATTAGTGAGTTTTCAATAATATTGTCGTACTTGTCTCTTCTACATTGTTTCCTGGTTATTATTCCTTCACTCTTGACTCATGTCTCACTTGTGTGTGATCTTTGAGGACATTTGGTGAGAATCTTTTACATGACATAAATATAATGTTTATTAATGTCTTTGTGAATTGTTTCTGACTGGTCTATTCATAGATTAAACTCAAAAGTGCTGAACCATGTGTTGCTTTAGCAGCTTGAGATATATGAGGAAATTGTATCTTGCCTCTCCTGATTTCAAAGCAGACTTATGAAGTTCAATGTCAAAACCGGACATGATAGAATTTTCTTGAAGAGTGTGCATTTTACGTTGGCATTGTTTGACACACGAAAGATATTCTGCTTCACATGATAACAAATCTAATCCGTCTCTTTTGTGATAAATGCCAAATGAAGAGAGTTACTCTCCATGATCGTGTTTTGGTTTTTATGTCAGAGATTTTTGTCATTTTTCTTCTTCCTGATATGGCTTCGTTTGTTTGGGTAAAATACATATCCCATGGCTTGTGATGTTAAGAGTGTTTGGTTGATTATTCTCTGAAGACAAGACTTTAATCTTATCCCTTGCTTCTTGTCCACAAATTTTTGTCTTGTGTGTCATTGTTAGTTATCATTCGTTCAAACTAACTTGTTACCACTTAGTCTATTTGTTTTACTCTTTATTTCTTTTTCCTTTCTATTTGGCGATTTTCTGGTGCAACGGAGGTGGTGTGGCAATGAGACAGTAGAAGAACAATGGCGGAATCATTTCATTTTATCTTCTAATTTAATATGTGTCGTTTACACATAATACGATAGTGACATGTATCATAAAAAAGTTAGATTGTGAATGCGTTAATAAAAACCTGACATTATGTATAAATAACTTTTTGCTTAATTTCTAAATAAAAGAGATTTGTTAAATATTTTTCCTTTTTAGTCTTAACCAAATAGGATTTTTTCCTTTTCTTTAATTCTGACCAGAGAAAATTGTAAAATTTTATTTAATAGGAATCTTTACTTTTCAAAATTTAATGATAAATTCTGATACTAAAATTATTTAATTAATAAGAAGATTGTAAAAATAATAGTGATAGTGAAAAACGAATTCTGAAAATAGCAAATTTTAAAAATAATTAATATTAACTAGAAATAATTATTTTTATAAATCCTAGACAAAATATAATTGTAAAGTATTATATAATATTTTTTTTTTTTCAAAACTCTAAAAACTGTAAAAAAATATTTAATAGTTGTTTTCCTTTAAAAAGAAAATCCTGAAAAAAGAGATTTGTATCATACTTCTAAGGTCCTAAAAGCAAAAGAGATTTGTAAAAATTTATTTGATAGTATTTTTAAGAGAGAACCTGATGATGGACATGATACTAAAAATATTTAATTATCAAACGAAGTGTAAAAATAGAATTGATACAAATTGTAAAAATAGTAATTTTAAAACTATTTATTAGTAACTAGAAATAATTATTTGGGTTAATTGGATCGAATCCTATCTCATCAGAATGCAGCTGATTAAATCAGTTATTACAAGCTTTACAAATTTTTGGATGGCTGCATTTAGATTACCAAGTGGGTGTATGAAGAAGATAGAAAGAATTTTCTCTGCATTTCTCTGGTCTGGCCAGGAACTTAATGGGAAAAAAAGTAAAAGTTGCATGGCGTGAGGTCTGTAGAAATTAAGATGAGGGAGGGTTGGGATTTAGGCCATTGAAGGAAGTAAAATTGGTAAGCTGTCTCAAGCTAGTGTGGAGGGTGTTATCTGCGCATTCACTTTGGGTTAATTGGATCAAATCCTATCTCATCAGAAAGAGCTCTATCTGGTCAATAAAAGAAACCACGCAGACAGGATCATGGATGTGGAAGAAGATCTTGAAATGTCGAGAACAAGCAAAACTTTTATATCGAGTTGAAGTGAAGGATGGAAGAAAAGCATCTTTTTGGCATGAAAATTGGTCTGATATGTGATAGAGGATACATTGATATGGGAATACCAGTCAATGCAAAAAGTGGAAGCCAATAGAAATCATCGAAGAAGATTGCATAGTGTTCCTATATTGAACAGAGTTGAAATGTAAATAGAAAGATACAAAGCTAATATTTCAATGGAGGAAGATGTCTCTTTATGGAAGAACGGGAATGGGAAGTATAAAAAAGTTTTCTCCTCTAGTGAAACATGGCAGTGTATTCGTGAGAACCATCAACGTTGTAGCTGGTATCCTGCTGTTTGGTTTAAACATGCTACGCCTAAGTATTCATTTATACTTTGGATGGCAGTGCATGGAAGACTCGGAACTGGTGAAAGGATGCTGCGTTGGAACGAGAATGTTGATTGCTCTTGTATCTTCTGTCAAGCGCCTATTGAGACTACTGGTCACTTATTCTTTGAATGTCATTACTCTGCACAAATCTGGATGCTTTAATGAGAGGAGTCATGGGGAGTAGATACACTGTAAACTGGGAGAGCCTCATTGACATCATTGCGGGGGGTTCGAATTGGAGTAAAGTACATATCTTCATAGCAAGATATATATTACAGTCTTCGGTCCATGCAATATGGATTGAGAGAAATAACGCAGACATGGAGAAAACCCATCTCCAGTGAATCTTTTGATCAAAAGGCTTGATAAGAACATGAGGAAAAAATTCAGCATCATAAGAAAGAAGGGAGACAAATACTTGGGAGAAGGAATGGTAGCTTGGTTCGCAACAAGGATGCAAGTTTAAAGGAGGATAGAAGTTTTAACTTGTTTAAATAAGAGATTTATATAGGTCACATTTGTTGTACAAAGGACATTTTTTCTTTTGAATTCAATTTAATATTCAATTCAAAAGAAAATAATAATAATAATTATTTGTTACCAATTTATTTTTTTCTGAAATTCTAAAGAGAAGATAATTCTAAAAGGTTATATGATAATAATTGTTTTCCTAAAATCCTAAACAAAAGGATAAAATAGTATTTGATAATATCTTTTATTATTTTGAATTGTAAGTAAAAAAGAGATTTATAAAATTGAATGTTTTGCCTTTTAAAAATGCTAACAAAAAGAAAATTTTAAAAACTTATTTAATAAAACATTAAATTAATACATAAGAAAGTGTATAATGATATCACTGACTCGATTAGCCTTATTTAACTTTAAAGTTTTTGTGTTTCATTCTAATTCTTAATTTGGGTTGGATTCGGTTTATAATAATTATAAGTACCAAATTGATAACTGAAACTTCTGTGTAAAAACGAATTTTTAATTATAAAATAAATCTCACACAACAAATACAAAAACAATCATAAAACTACGATAAAATGATTTGTTATTTTTATGTTTTTATTAAATTAAATCATCAAGCAAAAACATGTTGTAACGCACGTGCTCATATCTAATAAGAAATAATGGAACAAATTTTTCTAATATTGTGTAACATCGTATCAAAAATAGCTATTTAAAACTGAAGTAACTTATAGAATTTATAACAAAAGAATATACATATCCGTATAGAAATTTGTATATAGTGTAACTATTGCAATCAAGTTACTCCTAGATATGAATGATTTCTTTTATTAAATAAATTTCTAAATAACCAAAAATTTGAATAATTTTAGGGCAATTGCACTTGATATACAAGAAAAAAGATTATTTAGGTACTCGGTTATACACTGTTAAACTTTCCAGATATCCCAAAAATGACCCTATAACGTAGACATAATTATACATCCGTAGGTTTCAAACGTTTTTCTTTATTTTGCTAATTAAATCTTCAAATTTCGTTTTTATCTTTCCCTAGCCTCTCCTTCGTGCCTCCTCTCCTTTTTGCTGTGTGTTCTAGATTTTCGCCATGGTGGATCTAAATCGGAACTTCATGCGTATGAGGTTCCCTTGGAGTACCGGCGAGGAGTGGTTTCGTCAGAAAGTTTAAGGAGCCTTTGATTCGACTTTAGCTACTCAAACGGAGCAGATCTGGAGGAGATTTGATTCTTGCTTTTGCCGGTAAGGATGGTTGAGCGTCACTGCCTCCTCCTCCTCTCGCCGGCCATGCTTGTACCCGTGCGACTCAGCTGTGCTCGTCTCAAGGTCCCTTTGAGCTTCTCTTCTCTGATTAGATTAAAGGCGGTGTTAAGGCTCACCTCTCGGAGAACCTCAGCCTAGTTCAATCGACGACATCCCAAGGTGTATCATCGACGTCTGCTTGAGGTTCCTCTTCTCATGAGCAGCTCCGCTCCCTCTTCATCTTCATCGATCTATCATCTATCACCCTCCACCGAGGTTGTGGCGGTGATGGGAGAAAAGCAGAGGAAGAAGCTGCTCCTGTTGTATGCTTCTCAGACCGGAAACGCTCTTGATGCAGCTGAGCATATTGTCCGCGAAGCTGAATGTCGTGGTTGTCCTGCCTCTATCGTCTCCACCAACGAATTCGACCCAGTATGTGTGAAGAATCTATTTGATTTTAATAACTTCTTACTGAGTTACTGTCTTATGTAGATTGTTTGCTTCCTTTATCGGTTGCTTAATATTAAGGAAACCTTTACAATTCCTCTGTTTGATCACTTAGAACCGATGATTGTTGATATGTTCTCTTTATACCAGTAATCACCTCCTACATTTGAGTGGTTCTGTTGATTGAATTTTGACTAAACATATAAAAGTGTTTTCCTTTACAATTCTTATTGAAAGTTGCCATTTCTTTGCTGCAGAGTTGCTTGCCTCATGAGGAGGCTGTTGTTTTTGTCGTATCCACTATAGGGCAAGGAGACTCTCCTGATTTTTTAAGGTTCGTTGTCAATTTTCACTACCAATAATGCATCTTTTAGTTTATTGTGTATCTTATTGTTTGTTCCTTGTCTTTTTTTTTTTTTAATTATTGAAAGAGTTTTGGAGGTTTCTTCTTCAAAGAAACTTGGGAAACTTTTGGTTGCAACGACTTCGCTTTGCAGTGTTTGGGCTAGGTGATTCTGGTTACCAGAAGTACAATGTAAGTTCATCTGCCTCTTCATGCTTTGCTGTTTTTCACAAAACTGGAGAAGATGACCATGAATGGAAGAGGCTCAACAGAAGCTCACCAGCAGTACAGTCTGATTCAAGACTCTTATTTGACAGTGGTGTTGGTTATTATACGCACAAACAGCTGATGCAACGTTTCCATTTTTCTAAAGGTGATTGTGGAGGGTTGATGAAAGAAGGGAGATAGTGCTGTCTACTAAAAGACAGAGGGATATCGAGAGACTCAACACCAAACATCCTAGTTTACAACAGAGCTGTTCCAGACTTTACATGTTTGTGTTATCTTATAATTCTTGTCTTTCGATATCCTTTATAATTGTCTTAACTCATTGTGCTAAAGAAGGTGCAATATGTAATGTTGTCTCTTGAACCTTTGTAATATGTTGACTGTTTCTATAAAGTTCGCCACCTTTTTAAGATAATAAAACTTTTTTATCAGTTCTAAAGGCAGTTTAAATTCACTTAAGGATCATATCAGACTGTATTTCTTAATACAAACGTTGGGTTTACTTTGTCATTATACCCATTTTAAAGGACTATGTTTTAAAAATTCAGAACTTGAAATGGTAGGGTTTCAACACGATAACACGTGCTTTTTTGCTTTCGAATTTATGCTCAACACGATAACACGTGCATCCAACTTCGATTATGTATGGGGGCTGGAATGTAAATTCCTTGCATCTGTTTACACCGGATACCTAATTAAATTTTCTGTTGCATAGATACGCAAATATCTTATGTTTTATGGTTTTCTAGCCAAATTGGCCATAATTTTAACAGAGATTATGGAAACTAAAAAAATATGTAGCCATTTTAAGAACATCCTTCCAAATCATCATTATTTACTATTTTTCATAGAGAATATTGATGGGGAAATTTCATAACTACACTTTGTGTGGTACCACAATTCAACAATATCACCAATAGAGATACATTTTCACAAATACACTTTTCATTAATGTGTAAAAGACAAAACTGACTCTACCTTATCTTCTCCTCCATCAGATTTTTCTTCTCTCGTTTCTGTCATCGTCGATGTCTCTCCAATCTCGCGTCGTCAGTCTCGCCGCCGTCGTCTTTCTCGTCGACGTCGTCGAATCTGTCGAGATCCACAGTCGCCGAGATCCATCATCGTCTCCGTCGAGATCTATCGTCGTCTTCGTCGAGATCTGTCGTCGTCTCCGTCGAGATCTGTCGTCGTCTCCGTCAAGATCCATCGTCACTCTCTCACACAACCAGCAACAAGAGATTACAAGAATCACGATTAAAACCTCAAAGATATTGGCTTCTCACCACGATTCACACATGTATGTTTCTAATTTGTATTTTTTTGTTGGATTCAAGTAATTTTTTGGATTTGTTCTTTCTGATATAAAACAAATCGTTTAGAATATGTAGATCTAAGGGAAAGAGTTTCAATAGTAAACATTGAGTTTTCAAAAAATTATAAACCTTTATAAATCTGGGTTCAAGTGATTTTATGATTTTTGTTCTCTGTTATCCGAAAAACAAATAAAATTGATTTAGACTTGTCATTTGAATAATTCTGGTTAGGAGAAAGATTTTTGGATAGTCAACATTGCATTTTAAAGAATTATAACCTCTTATAAATCTGAGTTTTAGAATATTGTCGATAGTACAACTCAATGCATTACAAGGTTTTATAAAGAAAGTTTGTAAACAAGAGTTGATCATATATGTCAATAAAAACAAACAAATGTGTGAATTTGAGAAGTTTCTTCTTTTATTATCCTATATTTTTGGGAACCGAAATTCACACCGTCAATTTCCAATAAAGATTTGTGGAGGAAAACCGAGTTAACCCGATCTTCCTTGAAGGTCCCGGATATCTGCTGGGCCGCACACGAAACAATCAAATAAAGTCGCGAAAATAGAAATCGTAAAAGTTGAGCGAAAGAGATCTTATTTCTGAATTCTCGTTTGAGCGTGTACAACAAGAAAAGAAACCGGCCGTAAGGGCTGTCGAGGAGTCCGCTAGTCTGGTCGTCTAAGTCTATCCTAGTTGAGTCGCAGCTCGCTAGTGAAAACATAAAAGAATGCTAAATCGCTCTAAGTGCTAAGTGCTTGAAAGTTTGTGATCTGGTTTGCTTCTTGCTCAAAGCTCTCCTTATATACTCCTCCTAAGACGGTCTATCTTCTCGCGGGCTGAGTCGGGCTTTTTCCATTTTCGTCCATCTTCGTGTTTATCGGGAAACTTGACATTTATCTTCTGGAAACTTGACATTTATCTTCTGGAAACTTGACATTTATCTCTTATGTGAGGATAAAGATAAACCGTCATAGTTTATCCTTCTTTTTCGGAAAATCGTACGTGGGCCGTTTTTGGCCACGTTGGGCCGTTTAGGCGTTTTTACGGTTTTTCGAAAGGACGGTCTCTGAAGGTTTCGGTGTTTCCGAAGGAACCTTAATTCCTCGTATAGTCGAGATAGTGGTGTTCCAGAATAACCGTGATCGTACCAAACTTGTGTAAATTGATCCGAACAAGCTAAGACGGGATCGAACCGGGCACGATAGGACCGAGACCGGGACGAGGGCAGCGGACCGACGCCAGGCCGACCCGCGCGACGGGTGCCGCCGGCGCCAGGCCGGGGTACCGCCGGCGCCAGTCCGGCCCGCGTGACGGGTGCCGCCGGCGCTATCACCTGGCCGCGTCCCTTTTGCCGCCGGCGCCAGCCGTCCCGCGTCCCTTTTTCCGCCGGTGCCATCCGTTGGTGCCGCCGCGTCCATCCGGCCCTCGTGACGGGTGCCCGCGGGCGCCAGGCCGGCCCGCGTCCCGTGCGCCGCCGGCGCCAGGCCCGTGTGCAGCGGCGCCATGCCGGCCCCCGTGACGGTGCCGCCGGTGCCAGGCCGGGGTGCCGCCGTCACAAGTCCGGCCCGCGTCCCGAGTGCAGCCGGCGCCAGGCCAGCCCGCGTCCCGCGTGCCACCGGCGCCAGGCCGGGGGTGCCGCCGGCGCCATGGCAGCCCGCGTCCCGCGTGTGCCGCCGGCGCCTAGGCCGGGCGTGGCCGCCCGGCGCCCAGGCCGGCCCGCGTGATGGGTGCCGCCGGCGCCAGGCCCGGCCCGCGTCCCGCGTGCTGCCGGGCGCCAGGCCGTGGTGCACGCCGGCGCCAGGCCGGTCTCGCGTGACGGCGTGCGCCGGTGCCAGGCCATCTTGCCGTCTGTGGGTTTTTCGTTGTTCGATCTTTCCCCCGTCAGTCGTTTGCGGGAAATCTTTTGAGTTTGGGAAGGTCTTTAGCCGTAGATTTCGAGATAATCGTTTCTAATCCAACGAAATTCCGCGAGTATCGGGATTTGAGATGGACTTGGATTTGTAGATTTTCCGTCGTCGAGGATGCGAGCAATGTGGCTTCGAGCTTTAGATGTGTTAAAAGATGAATCTTTTAAACAATCGGGAAGGCTTTACGGAAGACTCATTGTAGATCTCGGACGATCCAGACATGGGTTTCAAGGGACCAAGATGCCGCCATTGCCCGAGATCATGAGATGATCGCACGGATGGGCGCCAGGACCCTCGTCGTTGGCGCCAGATGGGAGTGGACGAGCCTTCCGTGAGTTTTATCGAGCGACGACCCGTTTCTTGGATTTGATCGTCGCTTGGCTTTTCTTTCGAGGATTTTCGGGTGACGATTTCGTCATGGACCGATTTTGACCCCAACAGTTAGCCCCCCAGCTAGCTAGGAACCGTAGAGCCTGTCGGATCTTAGCTTGCGGTATAGCCGTGTGGGAAGGTGTTGAGACGTAATCGTTTGCCGAAAATCGGGGTAAATAGTGAATTTACCTCCTTTATATGGATGGAGTAAGAAATCTCATTCTTACTTCATCACAAGATTTTTACTCTCTCTCTCAAGAATCCTTTCTCTCTCTTTAAGAACAATGTCTTCAAGATCCTCAAAGAGGAACTCTTCTTCCCATTCATCCTCGGATGACTCTCCTGCCTATGTGACGGTGAAGCAGGAGGAGTTGGTCGAGGAGGAAAAGAAGAATGCGTATTACCGAGTCCTTGTAGGTTCGCCCCCAATAATGCCAGAGATCCCTGTTCCGAGGAGGCCTCTGAGGCAGCCCGGTGCTCCTTTTGCGCCGAGCTCGGTTTCTCGTAAATATCTCAAGGTTCTTCGAGATTTTTACCAGGTTCCTGAAGGAGTCAAATTCCGGATTCACGTTGGTAACGAGAGTGCAAGGAATCCTCCGCAAGGTTTCTTTACATGTTACGAAGCTTTCTTCACGTACTGCCGTATGTGGTTCCCGATCCCTGGTGCCATTGTTCGTGCGCTTCACCGCTTCGAACTTTCGATCAGCCAACTCAGCGTTCCTGCCTTGGAGAGTTGGCTTGGCGTACTGATCGCTAGCTACGAACTCGGGATTGATCTTGGTCCCGGCGATTTCGAAGGTCTTTGGGGCACTCGGCCGACGGGGAGTGACGGTTACTATTCCATGCTGCCTAAGAAGGATATGGCCGTGATTCAGGGGACTACTTCGAATCCCAAATCGTGGCAGGAGCGTTTCTTCTTTGTCCAAATAGATGGCGAGTCTGTCGAGGAGAGCTGTCTCCATCTATTTCCGCGAGCATGGAACTTCAACCGAGGTAATACGACGAAAACCCTGTTGTCTATTTCACCTTTTCGGAAGTGCGAGTTTTGGTGAAAAAGTTTCGCTTTGTAGGAAACAATCCTACTGCGCATTTGCCTGGTGACGTCTTTTTCAAGAGAGATCTTCTTCGTCAAAGGCCGTTTTTCTGGAAATCCTTCACCCTCGAACGGATTCGAGACGCGGTTAGACTTTATCGGTCCCGAGATCCTGTCCCGTCGTACGACGCCGAACCTGTCACCGCAGCTCCTACTCGGAGGCGCAGACAGAGGTCTCGTAAGGGGAAGGAAATCGATGATGGGGAAGGCTCGGAAAGTCCTTCACCGTTGGGAGAAAAACCTAGTTTTGCTCCAAAGGAAAAAGGCGGAGCCAGCGGTTTTCCACCTAACAACTTCTTTGATGGCCTTCCTCCGGAGTTTACTACTGATGAGTCGCTGGAGGATGAGGAGAAACAACGGGTTTTTGCCGAGGGCTCCCAACGTGTCAACGAGGTTTGGCCCTTCGAACTTTTTAACCTTATGTCCGAATCTGTATGTAAGCATTCTTGCTGATCTTGAGTTTATGCAGGGACTAAGAGTGTTTAGCGAGGCGCTTGACTCGAGTTTCCGCAAATCTAGGATTGCTAACTTCAAGGCCACAGAAGCAGAGCGAGAGCTTTTCCGGTTCCGACAAGAGGTAAAGGCGCAGAATGCGAAGCAAGCTGAGCTTCACGCTCGAGCTCTCGTTCGGGCGGAAAGGAGAGGAAGAAGGATGGTCACAGCGGAGGTGGCAAGACGGGCGGAATCGTTTGCTGCTGAGTTTCAATGTTTTAAAGAAGCTCAGGAGTTTGTTGGTGATTTCCGCGAGTGCCGGGGTTCGGTCGTAAACCTTCACAAGTCTCAGAACCCGGATTTCTCCTTCGATTCCGAGATTGCTGAAATGAAGGATTTCATGGCCGAGTGCGCTCATGCTGAGTCCTTGGTTCCTCCGGTAGAAGAAAGAGTCCGGAGACTATGGGAACCTATCGAGGTTTCCGAGGATACGATGGAGGCCGGAGCCGATGAGAACGCCGAGGGTGGTGGGAACGCTCAAGGCGTGAATGAGGAAGTGGACCAGCCTGCTAGTTCATTTGGGATTTCCGCATCCGGATTTCTCAATGTTGACTTCCTTTTGTGAATCGTATTTTTTGGCCGTGTGTGGCCGTTTTTAGTAATTTTATTCTGCGACCGTTGGAGGTTGCATTCTTATGTTTTGGGACTGGCCGTTGGTGGCTTTGAATCCTGCCGTCTTTTGCGGCTTTTATGAATATGAAAATTTGCGAGATTTTGTCTTTTGTTTTGATTTATACTTTCGTCAAGTGTAGAGGGAAGGATGCGAGTAGTCACTTCGTATCCTAACTCTTTTTTTTTGTCGCTTGGTCCGTATGCTACTTTTTAGTGAGCGTTTTAGGTGTAAGCGATAAGAGACATGTTTTGGGATCTCGTATACGATACTATGTCTGTGAGATGTCAAGATCCAGCAAGACTGGGTTTAGGGCAAGACCTAGGCTTACTCTCAGCTTTAAGGCTGTGCGATGACTGATCGGCTTTCGTTTTGCCTGTTAGTGATTTCTTCCTGATTCTTTTTGTTTAAAGTCCGCGACTAGTCGCCGGCTTATATGACTTGTGTTAAAAGAATCGAGCTATCTTCGGAGTTTATCCGAGACGCTAAACCAAAATTTTGGGTTTCTTGTATAGCGCGCTATGATATCCTTGTCGGATGTAAGAGGACCTTGTAGGTCTGACTACGAGTTTGTATTGAGTGAAACGTTTCTTGTGTGCGTCCGTCGGGGCCAATCGACGGGCGTGAGTTATTTTTAAGTCGCTGGTGGACTGTCTTTTGCGGATAATACGAGTTTTGTTATCTTTTTAAGAAGTTGCGACGTCTCGCGTTTCTTTTGAAGATATGATTTTCGTTTTTCCGAAGCGTTGATGCGTTTAAGTGAGCATGAAAAATAGAAAGAATTTTATTAAAAAATTTCGAGAAGTTAGAGTACATATGCGGATTTTTCGCGTTTTTGTGGGAGTATAGGAGTATACGCACCCAGTCCCCCCCCTTTTTGGTGAGGGGGATAGCTGAACTCGCCGGGTTTCGACGAGCTGCCTACGTACCTCTTCCGAGGATCAAGCCATCTCGTAGCTCTGATAGTTGCCGCAGACGTTTTTACTCCCCGTGCGTCGCCGTTCCAATCGTGCTGGTCGGATCAGTGGTTTGTGCGGGGGTCGAGCTGTCCGCTCTTACGGCGGTGGACTCAGAGGCTTTGTCGCCGTCTTGAATCGTTGCCTGTTCGGATGATTCTGGATTATCTTTCTTCGAGTCTTCGGGAATGTTGTGTGATTCCTTTGCTCGTTTCGGGTTGGCCGCAGGGGCGTTCCGATCTTTTCGCAGTTTGAACTCGTCCAGGTAACAGAGTCTTGATTGTTTCTGACTCCCCCATATGGCTGCGGTTCCGGTCGGAGTCGGAAACTTGATACCGAGGTGATATGTGGATGGTACTGCCTTCTTGGAGTTGATCCAAGGGGTTCCCATGATGGCGTTGTAGGTGGCCGGGTTGTCGCCTACTGCAAACTCGACGATTTTTGTAACTTTCTTTGCCATGACTGGGAGTTTAATTCTCCCGAGGGTCATGGTAGTGACGCCCGAAAACCCCGTCAAAGGTTTTGGCTCAGGGACGACTTCCCCAAGTGGGATCTTCATCCTGTAGAGGGTGTCGCGGAAGATGACGTTGACCGTGCTTCCTGTATCGATGAGAATGCGGCCGACTTCGAGATCCTGGATGACCAGGTCGATTACCAAAGGATCGCAGTGAGGTTTGTCGATTCTGACGGTCTCGTGTTCCTCGAAAGCGATTGTGTGGTTAGGAACATCGCTGTCTGGGAACCAGTTGGAACTTGTCTCGGCTTTTTGCCCGTAGGCTTTTATCGATGAGACAGAGTCTTGGTAGAACTGTGATCCTCCGATGATCATGTTTACCCTCTGGCGACTGCTGTTTGTTCCCTTGGTCGTCCTGTCTTCTTCCGCGCTTTTCCCCCGATTGGTTTTCGGTCGCGCGGTCCTCGGAGACAGTTTTGTTGGTCTTTGGGTGGTCGGAGTCCAGGAGCAAGTCCTTTATACTCTTGACCTTTGATAGTTCGCCGGTGAGGAGTTTTGCGGCGAGTCGGGCGCCGAGAACCTTGCAGTTCGTAGTGGAGTGACCTCTGGTCTCGTGGAACTCGCAGTAAGAGTTATCCTTGTACTGGTTCCTGGTCCAGGTGTTTCCGGAGGTTTTGCCTTGCTCCGAGTTGATGGCGTAGTTATGCTCGCCTTGGGCGTCTTCCCCTTCGTGATGGACGTACTTGTCGTTACGAGAGGGTTTCTTCTTGGACGCGGTTTTCTGCGGTCCGTGCTTCTGCGATAGAAGCTTCATCTCTTCTTCCATGATGATGAAGTCCGTTGCCTTGTGGAGAGTATCCTGGATTGTCCGCGGTTTTTCCAGTAGTATCCACTTTCGGAACTTCGACTTGTACCAGAGAGTTTTCCTCAGGGCGTCGATTGCGACATTGTCGCTGATGCCCGTTACTCTGGCCATCACCAGTTTGAACCTTCGCATGAAGTCGCGGAGTGACTCGTCTTCCTTCTGAGCTAGACTCCATAGATCCACGTCGGACGTTTCTCTGTCCATGAAAATGGAGTACTGTTTAAGAAGCGCCGAGGCCAGTTGGCGGAAGTTTCCGATGGAGTTCCTTTTGAGCCGGGAGAACCACTCGAGCGCAGCACCTTTGAGGTGCTCGACGAAGAGAAGACAATGACCTGCGTCCCGTTCGCGCTCCGGGAGTTTGCACCTACCCATTGCGATCTGGAAGGACTGCAGGTGCGACTTAGGATCCGTCGTACCGTCATAGACCGGGATTTTGATCTTCCCTGGGTCTGAGATGCGTGTTTCCGTGATCTGAGTGGTGAATGGCGTTTTCCGTGCTTCCTCGAGAAGTCTATCGATCTCGGGGGCGGAACTGGTCGCCTGATGGATTATTGATTTTACCGCTTTCACTTCGGCCACGGTCTTTTTGAGAGATTCGCGGAGATCATGGATCTCGCTATTGCTGCCGGCGTTCCTCCGAACCTGTCGGCGCTGGTCGCGATAGATCCGAGTTTGATCTTCCGCGAGTTCTTCCTGCTCCATCCAGTAGAGTTCTTCTTCCTCTTCTGTCATGGGCCTATCGAAGGATACCGTCTGCCGAGCGGACTGGCTTCGGGTTCTCCTGGGGTGGATGTCAGCGTCTTCATCGGAAGGATCCGATTGGTCGCTGATATCTAGATTGATGCGCTCGACGTCGCTTTCCTTGTTTCCCGTCGCCGGGAGTGGAAGGTTCTGCAAGGTCGTTTGCTGTTCTTTCGGAGCCGTTTCCTCGGGAGTGGGCTCTTTCGGGGTATCTTTTTCTCGTGCTTCGGGAGATCCGGAGTCGAGTCTTCTGCCGCAGCGTGCCTTGGTGGATCCGCGCGGCAACTTGCTCCTCGCAGTTAAGGTGTCAACCTGTTTTGCGAGCGAGGTTATCAGCTTGTCCTGTTGTTCCGCCCGCGCCTGGGCGGAGGTAAACAGTTCCTTCATCTGCCTGAGCGCCTCAGTGTTTGCATCAGCAGTGACTGCGGACGCATCTCCAGCTGGAGTCTTCTCAGCGTTGGCGTCGACGGGTGTTCCGTCTAGCGCTGGCTGATCCTTGGTGACGTCGGTAGACATGATCGCGCGTGTGCAGTTGCGAGATAGATAGATCCGTAACCCCCCCTCCTTCTAGCGCCAAACTGTGGGAACCGAAATTCACACCGTCAATTTTCGATAAAGATTTGTGGAGGAAAACCGAGTTAACCTGATCTTCCTTGAAGGTCCCGGATATCTGCTGGGCCGCACACGAAACAATCAAATAAAGTTGCGAAAATAGAAATCGTAAAAGTTGAGCGAAAGAGATCTTATTTCTGAATTCTCGTTTGAGCGTGTACAACAAGAAAAGAAACCGGCCGTAAGGGCTGTCGAGGAGTCCGCTAGTCTGGTCGCCTAAGTCTATCCTAGTTGAGTCGCAGCTCGCTAGTGAAAACAGAAAAGAATGCTAAATCGCTCTAAGTTCTTGAAAGTTTGTGATCTGGTTTGCTTCTTGCTCAAAGCTCACCTTATATACTCCTCCTAAGACGGTCTATCTTCTCGCGGGCTGAGTCGGGCTTTTTCCATTTTCGTCCATCTTCGTGTTTATCGGGAAACTTGACATTTATCTTCTGGAAACTTGACATTTATCTCTTATGTGAGGATAAAGATAAACCGTCATAGTTTATCCTTTTTTTTCGGAAAATCGTACGTGGGCCGTTTTTGGCCACGTTGGGCCGTTTAGGCGTTTTTACGGTTTTTCGAAAGGACGGTCTTTGAAGGTTTCGGTGTTTCCGAAGGAACCTTAATTCCTCGTATAGTCGAGATAGTGGTGTTCCAGAATAACCGTGATCGTCTCAAACTTGTGTAAATTGATCCGAACAAGCTAAGACGGGATCGAACCGGGCACGATAGGACCGAGACCGGGACGAGGGCAGCGGACCGACGCCAGGCCGACCCTCGCGACGGGTGCCGCCGGCGCCAGGCCGGGGTGCCGCCGGCGCCAGGCCGGCCCGCGTGACGGGTGCCGCTGGCACCAGGCCGGGCCGCGTCCCGTGTGCCGCCGGTGCCAGGCCGTCCCGCGTCCCGTGTGCCGCCGGCGCCAGGCCGGGGTGCCGCCGGCGCCAGGCCGGCCCGCGTGATGGGTGCCGCCGGCGCCAGGCCGGTTGCCGCCGGCGCCAGGCCGGCCCGCGTTCCGCGTGCCGCCGGTGCCAGGCCGGGGTACCGCCGGCGCCAGGCCAGCCCGCGTCCCGCGTGCCGCCGGCGCCAGGCCGGCCCGCGTGACGGGTGCCGCCGGCGCCAGGCCGGCCCGCGTCCCGCGTGCCGCCGGTGCCAGGCCGGGGTGCCGCCGGCGCCAGGCCGGCTTGCGTCACGCCAGGCCGGCTCGCGTGACGCGTGCCGCCGGTGCCAGGCCATCTTGCCGTCTGTGGGTTTTTCGTTGTTCGATCTTTCCCCCGTCAGTCGTTTGCGGGAAATCTTTTGAGTTTGGGAAGGTCTTTAGCCGTAGATTTCGAGATAATCGTTTCTAATCCAACGAAATTCCGCGAGTATCGGGATTTGAGATGGACTTGGATTTGTAGATTTTCCGTCGTCGAGGATGCGAGCAATGTGGCTTCGAGCTTTAAATGTGTTAAAAGATGAATCTTTTAAACAATCGGGAAGGCTTTACGGAAGACTCATTGTAGATCTCGGACGATCCAGACATGGGTTTCAAGGGACCAAGATGCCGCCATTGCCCGAGATCATGAGAAGATCGCACGGATGGGCGCCAGGACCCTCGCCGTTGGCGCCAGATGGGAGTGGACGAGCCTTCCGTGAGTTTTATCGAGCGACGACCCGTTTCTTGGATTTGATCGTCGCTTGGCTTTTCTTTCGAGGATTTTCGGGTGACGATTTTGTCATGGACCGATTTTGACCCCAACAATATTCTTTGTAAGGTTGTTATCGAAATACATGAACAAGTATCTTTAGACCATGATTAAAAGTTAACATCATCTTTTTATTTCGTCTTGCAGTTAGATAGCAATGAATTTTGCACATCTTTGAGATTGCCTCTGAGGATTTATGAAGCTGGAACAGAACCAGTAGACAATCCAAAAGTGATTATCCAATCGGTGTCTTTGTCAATAATGTGAAGTGTTTTATAAGAGATTATAAATGTAGTTTTTTAAGGGTTTATAAAATTATAAATTAGAGATTTGTAGAGACTTATAAAACATTGTTTATTCTTTGTTACATCTTGTGGTTAATACAATGTTTGGATTCCCTAAGGAATACAAACATTTCGTGAACCCAACACCTCCTGATCTTGATGACATGGATCTTGATGACATGGATTTTGACAGTTCAACAAGGATATAAAATGAAGGCAATAACACATGAAAGAAGATAAAATGAAGAGCAAATGAAAGATGAAGAGCAAATAAGAGTTTATAAATCATTTATAAAAATTTATAAAACAATTTGTAAAGTTTATAGTCTATTTATAAAGGTTTATAAATTATTTGTAAAAGTCTATAATCCATTTATAAAGGTTTATATAACAATTAGTAAAGTCTACAAATCATTTATAACTGTTTCTAAAAACGTTAGAAAAGTTTATAAACAATTTATAAGGGATATGCATACAGTTTATAAGGCTTATTGGTTTATGAATCACTTTGAAAGTCTCTTAAATTATTTATAAGAGGCTATAACAATTTATAAAGACTTATAAAAATATTTTGTAAGCGTTTGTAAAATAATCTTTATAAGGATATATTCAAAAATCATTTAAAAGAGTTCATATAAATCATTTTACAAGGTTTATAAGAACTTATAAATATTTTATAAACCATTTATAAAGGTTTATCATGGTTTTAAAAATGTTTATAATGGTTTATAAGAATTTATAAAGGATTCACAAAATACTTACATGTGTTTATAAAGATTTTATATAGAATTATAAGGGTTTATAAATGTTTATAAAGGGTTTAAATACGTTTATAAAAAGTTTATTTAAGATTTACAAGGGGTATGTATACTATTAATAAGGGTTTATAAAAACTTTATGAAAGCTTATATTCAATTTATAAGGGGTATTATAAGAGTTGTATAGGTTTATAAATCCACTAAAAGAGTCTAACCATTTAGAATGCCTTATAAAACAAACAATTTATAATGGTTAGTATGATAATTTATAAGGATTTATAAGAGTATATAAATAATGATTTATAAGGGTATGTAAATAATTTATAAGGGTTTATAAAAATAATTAATAAAGTTTATACACCATTATAAAGGATTATAAAACAATTTATAAAGGTATGTAAAATTTATACACCAATTTATGAGAGGTTTATAAGGGTTTTTAAATGGTTTATAAATCAGTTTATGTCACTTTTAAAACTAATATTATTATAAATCTGGGTTTTATGATATTCTGATAATACATCAAAAAAATTTATAAGTTTTTATAAAGTAGTATTTGAATAATATATACATATATATAAAGGTTTATAAAACAGAAAAATATCTCTTCTTAGACAATTAATAAGGGTTTATAAAGGTAAAATAAATCAGTTAGAAGAACTCTAAATCATTTAAAAAAATTATAACCATTTAGAAAGTCTAATAAAAGAATTTATAAGGGTTTGTAAAATATTTTATAAGGGGGTTTAAGGATATATACATAATTTATAAGGATTTATAAAACATTCATAAAGTTTATGAAAACAATTTATAAAGTTTATACACAAATTTATGAGGGGTTTATAAGGGTTTTTAAATAGCTTATAAATCAGTTTATGTCACTTTTAAAACTAATATTATTATAAATCTGGGTTTCATGATAATTTATAAGGATTTATAAGGGTATGTAAATAATGATTTATAAGGGTATTTAAAATTAATTTACTAGAGTTTATAAGTTGATTTTAAGTGATTTTTTGTCAACTGAGTGATAATATTTATGAATATTGATAGGGTGAATATCCAGCCTACTGAAAGCTAGGAAAAATGAATATAAGGAACTCAAAATGATTTATAAGCGTTTATAAAATGATTTATAAAGGATTATAAGTTGATTTTTATAATGTACTATTCCCCTTCTTGTTCTTTCTTTCGTAAAAGTTTCCTTTCATGTAATTCATTTGGTAACATGAGTATCTGCACAAAATATAAATCATTCAATGTCAACTTAACCAAGCTTAATTTCTGTAACAAGAAACAAAATGTGGTAAAAAAGAGTAGTCTCAATTACTTAGCCGCAAAATAACAGGACATTTCATGGAAAGAGCAAGACTATGAGTTAAAACGACTTCAAAACATTAGAGATAATTACTTGGAACCAAAATAACAGGACATTATTACTAACATAATCTGAGAACATCAAGGCTTCTCCATATCTCGCTCTTCTATAAAAGAGACGATTGGAACCAAACTCACTTACACGTCCAACTAATCTCTTTAACTATGCAACTCCTAAGAGAGATATACAATTGATTTAGTATAAGAGATATCTGAAGAAGATGAGAGAGAAGAGTGTATTAAAAAGCTAACTCTGAAACTTTTATAAATGGTTATAAATATGTGATTCTTTGATCACACAAATTAACCACGTTCTTGTTCAGAGTCTCTCTTGCTTCTTCAAACAGCTTACCAACCTCGTCGATCTTCAAAATCTGAACGCAAGCCAATCACATATTATTCCTACGCATCAGCACTCACTTTCAAAAACAAGATTCAAAAATAATATGCTTTCGTAACTCAACAAACTCATGCTCCATTTCCACTGCTTCTTTAGATATTATACGTAAAACAAGACATAAAAATGAATCTCATAAAGTACCAAACAGAACGTTACACTACCAAAACACCAACCTTCCACCATATAATGCACGTACTAAACCTTGCTAGTCAAACTACAAATAGTAGCGTTGTATTACCTCAAGAAAGTGAGGTACTTGATATGCATATCACCACACATATTCTCCACAACATCCTTAAAATCCAAAAGCTCACAGCACACCTTTGTAATTCCCTGCAACATTACCAAATCAACCAAGAGAAGAAGTAATCATGGAATAATCTTACTCTTAGGTTAGTATTTTCTCATGAATTAGTTATATATTAAGCTCTATGTCTTTTGATTGCTAACATATCAACAGTAAGATTCGAAAGGCCCATTTTATAAGGTCTTATAAATTTGAGATTTGAAAACTTCATGAGAAAAACTTCGTCTTCCTTCCCAGAAACATATCGATTTTGATAAACCAAGCTACAATTACAGAAAGAGACGAAAATCACCATCTATTATCCTCTTACCTTTGTTAGTGTTTCTTAGTCGTCGGAAGAGAGATTGTCTCGTTCGTCTGAGCTTGTAGAGCCTGCCAGCTTCGCCGGAGAACTCGTCAGCGTCGTCAGATCTCGCCGGAAAACTCATCAGCGTCGCAAGATCTCGCCGGAAACTTGTCAGTGTTCGTCAAATCTTGCCATGAACTCTTCAACGTCGTCGGATCTGGCCGGAGAACTCGTCAGTGGTGTCGGATATGGCCGGAGAACTCGTCAGTGTCGTCGGATCAGGCCGGAGAACTCGTCATTGCCGAAACTCTTCCCATATTTGATCACGTTAAATTTGAATCTGAAATTTTAAGAAATCGTGGGGAAGAAAGAGTAGTTTTAGATCTAATTAGTTAGGGGCATAATGTTATTTTGCCTATTAAAATTTTAAGGGTATAGTTGGTTAGTGTATAAATGAAAAATGGTATCATGAAAGTGGTATTTTTGGCAATTTCTCAATATTAATTTATATACTGTGAATGGATTTAGATAAGCCTAGAACCAAAAACTAAATTAAACCACGAAGAAAGAAAAACACAACCAAAACTGAATCAATGTTCACATATATCTTAGTGGTTTTTATTTCTCTAGAACAACGTTGCAAACTGAGAACCAAACTATCCAAAATACAATTTATATACCTAAATTTTAAATTCTAATTAATTTTAAATTATAAAATACTCTAAAAGTATTAATTATAAACCGAACTATCCAAAAATTGAATTACCCTGTTAATTTTAATCTGAAATATTTAAAATTATCCTAATTTTCTGATATAACCAAATCAGTCTAATATTTTTATCCAAAATATTTAAAATATCTGAGTGATCCGATATTTTATCCAAAATTCCTGAAAATGTTTTTACCCAAATTATTCAATACTATCGGAAAATGGATACCATACAAAAACTAAATTGAAATTTTATGGGGTTGTTAACATTATTATCTGAACTAAATCAAAATTTAAAATAACAAAACCGAAACCAAACCCATGTTTATAAATAACCAAGCTGTTTCTATCTCTTCAACTAAAAAAACTAAAAACTACAACCAAACCAAAAACAAACAAACAAACTGGAACCGAAACAAAAATGCTCATGCCTAGACATATTACTGAACAAACATACGGGTTAATAAATTTGTCAACAAAAAAAAAAGTTCCGCTCTTTCAAAACGCGGGTCAAAATCTAGTTTTACATTTATTTTCTCACTCTTTTTACCAACTTTATTAATTATTATTACTATAATATTTTGACAGAATTTATTTTACATACTAACCATAATAATTTGACATGTTTGAATGAAATTGATTCATTTGTGATAAGAATTTAAAACTGTCAACAAATAGTTTTTTTATTTGTTTTCATAATCAGTTATGTATAGATTTTTGGTATCATAAAATTTCGTGTGGGTTTCAAGTTGGGTCTTCTTAACTACTGTTGGATTCAGTTTTGATGTATATAAACATAAAAATATCTAAACACTAATGTATCTGAAACAGGATTGGATATTTGTACCAAAAACAACAATATTAACCTATTTGGTTCAAGTATTTTGATACTTAAAATATTCAAATACTTATACAATAAATTATGTGATGACACATATAATATATATAACACTACTCATGGAAAACAAAATATCTATTAAAGAAAGTAAAAATTAGCATAAAAAAACAGATACATAGAGTCATAGTCTTTGATATTCATGTATTTAGCTGAATTGGCTGGCAGCTTTGTATTTAATCAAAAGAAACTAATTTCAAAAAAATATTTATATGTATATTCATTAAACTCCTTATTTCTATATATATATTGAATAAATAATTTTGGGAGGAAATGTAAGTTATATATATATATATATATATATATATTGATTTGTAACTACATAGAAAAGACCAGGTCTCCTCTTCTCTTCTCTGCTGTGAAGTCAGAGAACAGAGATCCCCCATACGTTCAAGATTCGATTGCCATATAGAATCTTAAAAAAAAATTGCACCTTATTTTCACTATTTAGTACATTTACGGTATGTTTTTTACCTAATTCAAACTCAATTAAGCTATATGAGGAGGCAGTCTTGCTCCCTCTCTCAACTCAAAGCTTTTCTTGAATTTCAAAATGAACAAAGTTCTTCAAAGTTCGGTGGTTCTTTCACTCTCGTGCCGGTGGTTTGGGAAGAAGATGGTTCTCTCAAGTGAGAATGGTTAAAAAACCATTCTCACTGTCAGCTCAAACTCTGGTCCTCTCCAAAGCAGAGAAACACAAACACTCGGTAGTTTCTTGTAAGAAAGATGATAATGATGAAGAAGGTTCTTTTGAGAATCAGAGCCGTGTAAACTTTGTGCAAAAACGAGTTTTGTCTTTTTTTCCTTGTTTTCGGAAGATCTGTACAAATCTCAATGAATTTAAGAAGACTTGATTTATTCAGGGATTCTAAGGAACCGCTGAGGAGCTAAGACTTCAAACTCTTTATGAGAGGAACAAAGAAGCTGACACGGAGGAGCTGCTAAGTTTTTGTGAACAATATCATTTGGACATGAAATCCAAGATTCTTACAAAAGGAGTAGCCAGAAAGGGAAGGTCCATTGTTGATTTCAACTTCTGGAAGGCACGTGGGCACCATGCCTCCAATGTAAACGAGAAGAAATTGAAGTTTGAGAAAGGGGTTGTGTATGATTGTTTAGGAGGTTCTGTTTCAAGTGGAAGGACTTTCATCATTGAATTCAAACCATGTGCCTACACGGTTAGGTGGGATGAGGAAGGAAGCCGTGAAATGTGGAGGAACATGTAGAAGAAAGTAGATGGATGAGATTAGTTTATGTGATGTTTTAATTTTATTTCGTCTAATTGTGTCTTGTAATGGAACCCTAAAGTTAGTCTAATCTTGTTATCTTTTTTTTTGTCAACCCAACATTTCATTATTCCCTTTTTTAAGGACTGGCATCTTTAAATTCGAACTTAAACGTCTGTATCATATCTAAGATAACAAAAATTAATCCAAAATTAAAAGTGAAAGATAAGGTAAAGTTTGGTGCTTAATAATTGGAGGAGAAGAATATAGAGTATAAACAAAAAATAATCAATATAGAGTATAAACAAACTAAATGCTCAATATAGAGTATGTCAGTTACAAATTACAAAAAATGCATTACATGCAAGTCACAAGAAAATTAGTATCAACATACATGTGCATCAAATAAGTGCTGTTATTTCTATGAAGAGAATTCATTGTGTGTTTTCAGTTTATGTATTAATATATCTCAAATTTATTGGAAAAGAAAACTCGAGATAGGAACATTCATACAACATATATTTATTCACAAACAAAGCACTTGCACACTTAAACAGCATAAAATTGCCAAGAACACCATAGGAACACTTTTCAAATAAGAGTTTGAAAGAGTAGAGGAAAGAACCTTCAAAGAAGAGATTTTTTCAGCTCTCTCAAATAAGTAATTAGCAGCCGTGTTCTTGTGCAGAAGAAACATAATAATATCAGATTTAAGTAAGAGTTTTGGTTAACTAACCAAACAAAAACATAAAACGAAAATGAATGATCTGCATTATAGAAGACAATTTTGAAAATCTATTTTTCGGTTGGAATAGAGGTGAGAAAACTTCGGTTAGCTATGGTTGTATGTATAACATTAAGTTTGTCGATGCTCCAGAACTGTCTCACAAATATTTGTCTTGGAATATACAATATTGTTTAAAAAAATCCCTAGAGTATTGGTCAAGTAATATCTTTTTAAACATAAATAGTTAGCGATGGTTTACATTTCTTTCAAATATATACGGTATTGTAGGAATATAATATCTCAAGGAAAATATTTTTCAATTAATATCTAAAATATGGTATATATAGTGTAGTTAATACATATCCTTGATGTCCAAGTTAGTATATATAGTTTATTTAATGCATAATGAGTTGCCTAATTTATTCGTAGAAACAATAAGTCTTCTTCTAATCTTTTATGAAACGATTTACAAATATGAAATTTCAATGTTTTCATATAATATACTGTAGTTATTTATAAATTTCCCTCACATCTAACTCGGTTTATAAACCAATCAACACAAAATAAGAGAATATACTATATGAATTAAATGTAAATATTCTGAGGTATGTATACGTGAGTGTTGCACATTTGATTTATGAAAATCTGTTTAGTTTTTTTTTTATAACGCTGATTTATTATGATATTACAATTATGATATGAGAAAGATTACATAGACGATTCGACAACCGACAATACTACCTGCCTTATGAGATCTACGCCTAACTGCATCACCTGAGCCGTCCTATGAAGATCCACGCCTGACCATATTAACTTGCACCATGTTGTAGATCTTTTGTAAGCCTTTTTGTCCGTAATTTGCATAATTGTTTAATATACCGCTCTCTTCGGAACTTGAAATCTGGATTTTCTATAATCTAGCAAGAAATTGCATAGTCTGGGGTTCGAACCCCAGACCTGGGTGTAGAAACCTTTAAACCTTAACCAGTAGGCCAAGGTGCTTCCACAAAAAAAAATCTGTTTAGTTATGGATATGAATAAAATATGAAATCTAAACGAAGTCCTTTTAAATTTTTCTTTAAAGAGATCAATTTTAATCTATTTTTTTTAAAACCGAAACCCGAAGTGAAAACAATACTTACCTATTTTAAATGATTTCTCAGATTTTCATTCTATTTTTAATTAATTTTAACCACTTCATTTATTATATTTTCTAAATAAATCGACATTATTAATTACAGAAGTTCGACATTATTTATTATAGAAGTAAAAAATAGAACTTACGGCGTGAACAAAAAGTATTTCACCCAATATGATTAATCTTTGAATACCTACAAGTTATACTCTGATTAATTGTAAAAATAATCATGTTTCGATAAGAGTTAAAATTAAAATTCCATACTCTTATATGTCTTTCCTCTAAAACTAAATTAACCTTAAAAAGTTTCTTTTTCTTTTTATTACAACAAGTAACCCAGTTTTTATTTTGCACAACTATTAACCCATAAGCTTTTCGAAAAGACAAAACACCCTAGAAGTGGAAGTGCATTAAAAGCAAAGAGACATATATATCTCATCATCGAGTGTCTCTCGCCAAGTGCTTCACCACAAAAACTAAAAAAAAAAAACATCTTCTCTCCTGCAAAAAATGTTCAGATCCATGCTTGTCCGATCCTCCGCCTCGGCGAAGCAGTCGCTTCTCCGCCGCAACTTCTCTACCGGATCCGTCCCCGAGCGTAAAGTCGCAATCTTGGGCGCCGCCGGTGGAATCGGTCAGCCTCTGGCTCTCCTGATGAAGCTCAATCCTCTCGTCTCAAGTCTCTCCCTCTACGATATCGCCAACACTCCTGGAGTAGCCGCTGATGTCGGTCACATCAACACCAGATCTCAGGTATATCTACTTCTACCATCTCATCATCAGTTACTAGATCGTGACTTAGATTCAGTCACTGCCTTTTATCAATTTTAGGCTTAAGAGAGCATTCTTGATCTGTTTTCTGGGAAGCTTTGTCTTCTTTCTGCTGATGCAAAGTGTTCTCATTTCACCGAGATCTCGTGTTTTTTTTTAGGATTATATTGATATTGTTTGTGATGTATAGGTTGTTGGATACATGGGAGATGATAACTTGGCAAAAGCTCTTGAAGGAGCTGACCTTGTTATCATTCCTGCTGGTGTTCCCAGGAAGCCTGGTATGACCCGTGATGATCTTTTCAACATCAATGCTGGCATTGTCAAGAACCTTTGCTCTGCCATCGCCAAGTACTGCCCTCATGTAAGCACCCTCTCCCATTTTGCAGTTGATTTTTAGTAGTAAAATGGCTGGCCTTTGGGGTTACTCTTTAGTTTAATCATGCACTTATTAATATGCTTCGGTATGCCAAGAGTATGATTGTTGATATTTTATAGGTGTTCTTTTGTTGTTTTTTTTTTTGAAATTAAATGACTGAAATTTTGGAGTTGCTCTTTTTTTTTTTTTTGTGTTGAATCAGGCACTTGTTAATATGATCAGCAACCCAGTGAACTCTACTGTTCCAATTGCAGCAGAGATATTCAAGAAGGCTGGTATGTACGATGAAAAGAAGTTGTTTGGTGTTACCACTCTTGACGTTGTTAGGGCCAAGACTTTCTATGCTGGAAAGGCTAATGTCCCTGTTGCAGGTTCCCTCTACATGTCCTTTTTTCCTCTTCTTATCTGTGTGCTATGATGGATGTTGGCTTCGCACTTTAGCACCATGTCTTCAATTTTGAATGCTTGTTGTGTCTACAGAAGTGAATGTTCCGGTGATTGGTGGTCATGCTGGTGTTACGATCCTCCCACTCTTCTCTCAGGTTAACCGCTCACTTCCTCTCTTACTCAAACTTGTTATCTCTAACAGCGTTGTTTTAGCTCTGTTCGGCTAAGTCATTCTGTTTTGTAAACAATGTAGGCCACACCTCAAGCTAACTTGTCAGGTGATGTGCTCACCGCTCTCACCAAGCGTACCCAAGATGGAGGTACAGAAGTCGTGGAGGCTAAAGCAGGAAAAGGTTCAGCTACTTTGTCAATGGCGTAAGTCTTGTGCTCTTCCCTCTTCGTCATTATTCTCTTTGATTTATTGAATCTTGTAATCTGATCATTGTCACATCAGCTATGCTGGAGCACTATTTGCTGATGCATGCTTGAAGGGACTCAATGGTGTTCCAGATGTTGTAGAATGCTCATACGTGCAGTCCACAATCACTGAGCTTCCTTTCTTTGCATCAAAGGTAATTCTCAAAACTTAGCCTCAATGTACATCATACGGTCTCATGCCTCAGTTGATGAATATGATGGTTTGGCTATGTGATTCAGGTGAGGTTGGGGAAGAACGGTGTGGAGGAGGTTCTTGATTTGGGGCCACTCTCGGACTTTGAGAAAGAAGGCTTGGAAGCATTGAAGCCAGAACTCAAGTCTTCCATTGAGAAGGGAGTTAAGTTTGCCAACCAATGATATAAACCGATTTGACTCGGTTGTTTTTCCAAATTTTCCAGCTAGAGTTGGGGCCGTTGCCTTCTTCCATAAGATACATGATTGAGTCTTACTTTTGTTTTCAAACAATGTGTTTTGCGGGTAATAAATGTCACACACTATATCACAAACTGATAAGATTACGTGATTGTAGTTAGTCTTGGCTAAGAAGAAGGATCCTTTGGGACTTTGGTTAAAGTTTTAAAGTCACTCTCTTACCGGATATCTTCAAAACAAGATTTATTAATACCAGTTGACATCCCATGTCAGTGCTATTGCTTCGCTTATAAATAGTCGGAGAGATAGTGGCAAGCTTTTGACATGTCCATCCAACATGTTCCTTATCATCCCAAAACCTATAGGACTTTGTTCTAAGTTATCAGACCATAACCCATCCGATCGTGGGCTGTGACTCTGTGAGGCTTGTAGATTCTGCATCTGCTCTCTTACACCTCCCCCGTTACACTCAAATCACTATGTGAAAAGAGAGAGAATGACCGTGAACCGTGAAGATGTTGAGGTGGGGAGTGAACGTACTTACTGACACACATGAGATCGGATAACAAGAATCCATTGGACAAACTGATGTACTTGTAGAGTGGGTGAAATGGTAGGAGAGTATCATCAGTATCATTATTTCTATGAATATGGGCGTCCAGTTACATCATCATCATATGTCAAGAAATGAAAAATACAAAACAAGGTATAGTATTATACTGAAAAGGTAGGACATGGTCGGTGTCTCTATGGAGAAGTGGTTGGAAAGAAATTGATAACAAAGGACAAGAAAAATGAGCATAGCCTCATATGTATGATCCCGACATTTTCCTCAGTGCTCATGTCACTCTTTTTTAGTGGATCACCAAGAAGCAAGTTTTGGTTTCACGTTCACCAGCCGAAACCAAAGTGAATGACCACCTGTGAGCTCAGATGTCTTATAGGTCTACTTTATGATATTTCACTATTTCTCATGACGAACCCTTCGGAACCCCACTATCAATGGTACATTACTCCCAAGTTTTTCAAGAATATTTTCTAAAAATATTATTTTATAATCTAGATTTCAAAATTTTATTTTACACTAATTTATTATTGTAACTACACAAAAGTTACATATAAGATTGTGCAACTGATAATTCCATCTGCCTTATGAAAATTCAGATTATACCACTTCAAATGACTTGAATATGTTTTATTTATTTTCCGTTAATCCAATAATTATTTAATAAATTGCTTTTTTCTAGGATTCAAAATTCGGACTTCATAATGTAAAGACCTTAATAAACTCCCAGTCAAATATTAGAAGAGCTTCCACAATTTTATAAGACAACAGTGAATAAATTTAACTGAAAGTAGATGTACTTGTTGTATTTGTTATCGTTTTTTTGGAAATAGTTAATCACATAAAATAGAAATTTTATAATTATTTTTTAAAAAATTGTGTGAATAAGTTTATTAAGAATACACTATTTAGAAACCATTTACGTATTTGAAAGAAAATACGTGTGAATGTGTGATGTAATATACTCAGTAGTGACAAATAAAACACTGCCTAGCAAAAAACTTCATTTTTCCCATCAAAATATAGAAGTATACAATTCCAAGAACAGTTAAAAAAATATGATAATAACGTCATTTCAAAAAGAAAATGAAATAAAAAGCAGAAGTGTGCGACAGTGATGAGATGACATATCTTTTTATGACTACCAGACACTCTCTTCTTCTTCACCATCCCAAAACTTCATCTTCCTAGACATGCTCCAACAATGACCGATGAAGAAGAATCCAACCACCACCATATAACAGACGCTCCGTCGCCTCCTCCTCTCGGGATGAGACACCAATCGGCGTTGGAGCACGGTGGTTGCGGCGAGATAGTTGAGGTTGAAGGAGGCCACATTGTCCGATCAACAGGAAAAAAAGACAGACACAGCAAAGTCTGCACGGCTAAAGGACCACGTGACAGGCGCGTGAGGCTCTCAGCTCCGACGGCGATTCAGTTCTACGATGTTCAAGATAGACTTGGCTTTGATCGACCAAGCAAAGCCGTTGATTGGCTCATCAAGAAAGCTAAATCCGCCATTGATGGCCTCGCCGAGCTTCCTCCGTGGAACCCCGCCGATGCAATCCGTCAAGCCGCTGCGAATAAACCCAAAAGATCCAAAACCGTAATTTCTCCGCCGGGGATTCACGGTGGTTCCGGAGAAGAAACAGGGCATCATCATTCGAATTTTCTCCCAGCGTCTGTTTCAACGCCGCATTATCATCAGCCGCCACCGTCACGAGCCGATGCACAAAGCCAAGATCTTCGTCTCTCGCTTCACTCCTTCCAAAATGGTCCTCCTTTCTCTGACCAAACAGAGCATGCTCTGTTCTCCGGCCAGAGCAATCCGTTAGTGTTTGATTCATCGGCGTCGAGCTGGGACCAGTCGCAGCAGAATCATCGTCTTGTGACGTGGAACAACGGCGGAGCAGCTGATTCCGCCGCAAGTGGAGGAGGAGGGTTTGTATTTGCTTCTCCAACGACAACGACGTCGTTTCAGCCACAAAGTCAAGTTTTTTCTCAGAGGGGTCCCCTTCAGTCCATTAACACACCAATGCTTCGTACTTGGTTTGATCCTTACCATCATCATCAGTCCATTACTACCAACGATCATCATCATCACCATCCTTACCAATCAGCAATACCAGGCATTGCGTTTGCCTCTAGTGGTGAATTATCCGGTTTACGTGTACCAGTCCGGTATCAGAGTGAACAAGATGATCACGGCGACAACCCGTCATCTGCTTCATCTGATTCTCGCCATTGAACTGGATCCAAAACATAAGATTGTGCAACAGAAATGGTTTCCATTCATCAAAATGATAACTCGCATCCTTTTTAATGTTTCATGGAGCTTTGTGTAATAAGGAATGCGTTCTTGTTGTGTTGTTTACGATATCGACTGCTTATGTGTGTTATCAACAGTTCTAGGTTCTTGATTCTTTCATGTAACCAAGCCTTTGATGATTTGAATTCAATTTGTATCAGTTAGACAATTTTCTGTAAACTGTATTGTGTTTTTCTAGTCACGCAAGCTCACATCTTGTGTTGTTGTATCCTGATTCTGTAGCATATATGTTCTTGTATTATATAAATTTGTAATTCCTTTTGTTTGTGTTCGAAACCTCCTTTTAACCCCACTCGAAGCTAAAATCCCAAGCTTTTGTCCTTTATTCCATGTGGGTTTGATGCTTTACTCAAGAAATATCTCTTTTTTTATTCTGTCAAACCCAATGAGGAACAGTGCTCCATCAATCTACATTGAAATGTTAATACATTTGTTATTTAGGTTCTAGGTTCATTCCCACTGCTAATACTTGAGTGGCAAAGGGAATTTGGAACATAATTGCTCTTTTGTTTTCTTAATCACTTCTTTTGGCCCCATAGATGAAGAAGAGTCATTTTCCTTGGACAGAGTCTTGCATGTGTTGCTTTTGTGGAATTCAGGATTTAGAATGATGGATTTGTACAAAGATAAAAGGAAAAAAAAAACAATTTAATGAAAAAGAGCAAAAGAGATATTGATTGACTAGTGGCAATAATTAGGTCTGGGCACGGATCGGATATCCGGGTTTTTAAAGGTATTTGTGATTTACGTCGTATGTCACGGATATCTAATTTTTTGATTTGCTTTGTTTCGGTAAAATACGGATATTCGGAAAAACAGATATCTGGAAAATAAATAGATATTTACGGATATTTACGAATACTTACGGATATCTCATCTGTTTGGATTAATACAAATAATCTTAAAAATTTGATACAAATTTATTTTGTAAAATATTTTTTTGCATGATATAAAAGATAAAAATAAAAAGAAGTAAAAAATCTACATATTTTATAAATTTTTTAAACTTAGTTAACAATTATAATAACACAAAACTTAAGAAAAAAATATAATTGTCGTAAATTTTTTCTCTTCTTTTTATGTAATACTTTTATATTAGTAATAATGTGAATAGAATTTGTCAAATCATATGTTATAAAAATTATTATAAAATTTATACATTTAAAACTTTAAATATAATCAAGATATACATGTATTTATATATTGCCGGATCGGATATCCGCTTCCCAAAATTTTAGTATTTGTGATTTGCTTCGATTTTAACGGATACTGAATTTTAATATTTTCTTTCCTTCGATAGTTTACGGATATTTGGAATTTTCGGATTGAATCGAAACGAGTAACGAATCAAATCAAATTTAACGAATAAAATGCCCAGTCCTAGCAATAATGTGCCTTCCTTCTTTTAACACATACTATACTTCTAAGAAGGGGTGAAGGAGATCCATGAAACTTGACTGTGACATATAGTCTTTAATGAGTAAAGAAGAATGGGACATGAGAGTAGTACATGAAGACACCCCATGTTGGTCTAAACGAAGGAAACTTGAAAAGTAAGAGCAAGTCCCTTTTCTTTTCTTTTCAGATCAATCAATATGTTAGTCCAAAAAAAAATTGGCTAAACATGCAAATATCATATTATGAAATTGTTTGATTTACAAAAACAAATCTAAAACTGCATCACCTTGGCAAAAAAAAAGGAATAAAAACATGATGAGGCAAATATTAGATCAACACGATCAGTTTAAACCAGCCAAAGACTCATTAGATTTTGGAATTGCTTTTTGTGTCTCCTGGCAGTGATTATGTTCCTAACTTCTTTGTCAATGATCCTATGCAGAGCAAGACGTGACAAAGAAACAGCATTGTGAAGCAGGTTGTTACGCTGCCTCCAAATGTGAGTTATTCCATACTCATTCACATCCAGGAGAGAGTAACCCTTACAGGGTTAAAGTTAATTTAATTGAAAATGTGTTTGTCGTTACGCTATGATATTTTGGAAGACTTTAAAAACGTTCGCATGTTGAAGAGTAATGACATAAATTCAATTATATTTTTAGAAAATGATGAAAACCAAAATGGGAAAAAGGTCGTCAGCTTTAGAGAATGAATGGTCCCCTCTTTCTCTTGTCAGATCTCAAGGTTTACAGCTGTTTATGATTTTCTTCATTCCATTCCATACCCCAATGATCAAAACTCTAGATTGAGAATTTTTTGTTTGGTCAAAATTGGCTCATAACTTGATTGTGGGCTGTGTAGTTGTTTAAACCCAATCTTGTCAGTGTGACACCTTTCCTTTACTGATCATTGAAGTTACAATTTTTGATGTGTAATTAGAAGAAATATATTTGATCTACTTGATGAGATGAAGAACCGAGGATGCCAATATGAGTCATTTCCTCCATTGCCCCTATTTGTATAGGCATGATCTCCTATAAACCTCTTAAATCTTTATGCCTTCTTGATCTTACTATACTAAAAAGAAAATATGGTGAATGGAGAAGGTGTCCACATAGACAAATTAAATCTGCCAATCAAAAGATCCTAACCTGCCATGTCAGCTTAGCATTGAGTTATTTTAATTCTACCGACTATTTTGTGTTAGATTATTCCACAAATAAACTTTATCTCTAATTGCTCATTTAAAAAACAATTAAAAATAACTCTATTTGGCCCATATGAAACCCAAACTTCTGTCGAAATCTGATTTTCAGAGCACTATGTCATCTGCGATTCTACTACTTCGTCTTCATCGTTTCAAATTCCTCCAATTCTGTCTGTTTCTCATTAGTAATCACAACCTACTCCTAATTATTCATTTATGTTCTTCATTATCGATGGAATCCTTTCACTTCCCTCTCTTGCTCCTCCTATTTAAACCCATCGTCAAGGCTTTCATGGAATCATATTCTACAACCTCTATTCAACATGTTCAATCGATGGCCATGAAATCAGTTCAATCCTCCGGCAAGTCTCCTCTTGCATTGTATTTCAACAATCTCCCACCATGGAAGCCGAACGACACTTCCGTGTGACCATTTTTTGGGCTGCGAAATAGAGTTCCTGTTAGAGTTTTTATTCTTACCGAAGCTTGAAAGATAACTCCTCAGCCATGGCGAATACATAAGTTCAGAGGATTATGAACAGCCAATCGTCTGTTTCCTTGGATTTTTCTTTCTGTTGTCTATTTGTTGTTTCAACTACTTTCTCTCTATTTCCTGACAAATTCAATTTGTTTTCCGGTGGTTTCCAAGCAGCTCCAGAATTTGATTTTAGGTTTCTTCAGAGTGTAAGCTCCAAAACCATGAATTTCCATTTTAGGTTATTGTTGAGTCTTTTCATTCATCTTTTTCTCTGTACTTGTGATATAGAAAGCTCGATCCAGATTTGCTTGTTTCAGCGTAGAGATATCTGATGATTGAAGGAATAGTAACGTAAGTGATCATATATAATCTCTAACCATCTCTCTAATTCAGTCTCTAGAAAATAATGGGTCAGTTAATTATTTTGTCGTATCCTGCCATATCAGTAAAAAAATTTAAGCACTGATTGTTTTGTTTTTGGTATTCTTTATAGTTTCTGTGGACGTTTGAATCAAGAGAATCTAAATCTTTCAGATCACTATGATTCCTTGCTTTGGTAAGTCTATTCTGGCTCCATTTGTGTTTATTTATAATAATTTAGTCGTTTCCATAATATTTGAAGATAATTTTGATGTATTTTTTATGCACCAATTTATAAGGAAATAACTCCCCCAAAATAAGAAAAAGTGAGAAGATATAAGATGGTCTTTGAAGATCGACTGTGTTAGCAATTGGGTTCCGAGTCTAAAAACTTGATTTCTAAAACAAAATATAACTTTCTTTTGGTCCCGGCGGGGCTCGAACCCGCGACCTTCGGCTCATAAGACCAACGCTCTAACCAACTGAGCTACGGGACCTTTACAATAAAATTATGCCTAAAAAGAAAATATGGTGAATGGAGAAGGTGTCCACATAGACAAATTAAATCTGCCAATCAAAAGATCCTAACCTGCCATGTCAGCTTAGCATTGAGTTATTTTAATTCTACCGATTATTTTGTGTTAGATTATGCCACAAATAAACTTTATCTTTAATTGCTCATTTAAAAAACAATTAAAAATAACTCTATTTGGCCCATATGAAACCCAAACTTCTGTCGAAATCTGATTTTCAGAGCACTATGTCATCTGCGATTCTACTACTTCGTCTTCATCGTTCCAAATTCCTCCAATTCTGTCCGTTTCTCATTAGTAATCACAACCTACTCCTAATTATTCATTTATGTTCTTCATTAGCGATGCAATCCTTTCACTTCCCTCTCTTGCTCCTCCTATTTAAACCCATCGTCAAGGCTTTCATGGAATCGTATTCTACAATCTCTACTCAACATGTTCAATCGATGGCCATGAAATCAGTTTAATCCTCTGGCAAGTCTCCTCTTGCATTGTATTTCAACAATCTCCCACCATGGAAGCCGAACGACACTTCCGTGTGACCATTTTTTGGGCTGCGAAATAGAGTTCCTGTTAGAGTTTTTATTCTTACCGAAGCTTGAAAGATAACTCCTCAGCCATGGCGAATACATAAGTTCGGAGGATTATGAACAGCCAATCGTCTGTTTCCTTGGATTTTTTTTTCTGTTTCGTCTATTTGTTGTTTCAACTACTTTCTCTCTATTTCCTGACAAATCCAATTTGTTTTACGGTGGTTTCGAAGCAGCTCAAGAACTTGATTTTAGGTTTCTTCAGAGTGTAAGCTCCAAAACCATGAATTTCCATTTTAGGTTATTGTTGAGTCTTTTCATTCATCTTTTTCTCTGTACTTGTGATACAGAAAGCTCGATCCAGATTTGCTTGTTTCAGCGTAGAGATATCTGATGATTGAAGGAATAGTAACGTAAGTGGTCATATATAATCTCTAACCATCTCTCTAATTCAGTCTCTAGAAAATAATGGGTCAGTTAATTATTTTGTCGTATTCTGCCATATCAGTAAAAAAATTTAAGCACTGATTGTTTTGTTTTTGGTATTCTTTATAGTTTCTGTGGACGTTTGAATCAAGAGAATCTAAATCTTTTTGATGTATTTTTTATGCACCAATTTATAAGGAAATAACTCCCCCAAAATAGGAAAAAGTGAAAAGATATAAGATGGTCTTTGAAGATCGACCGTGTTAGCAATTGGATTCCGGATCTAAAAACTTGATTTCTAAGACCAAATATTATTTTCTTTTGGTCCCGGCGGGGTTCGAACCCGCGACCTTCGGCTCATAAGACCAACGCTCTAACCAACTGAGCTACGGGACCTTTACAATAAAATTATGCCTTAACACAAAATGAAGAAATTATTTAGAGTAGTTGTTGAATGCTGATGTTTATGACAATTATGTACATTAGTAGCAATAGGTAATCATCAGTTGTTTCATGTCATCTTTAATCTTCTGAAAGTTAATAAATTTCAGTCTCATGAATGAGATTACAAGTGTGCTCTGCTTTCTTTTTGCAACAGTAAGTAGAATCATAACATCCATAAGTAATAGAAGAAAGATACAAAAAGGGGTAAAGAGAAGATGATATACCAAAGGAACAAGAAACATAATATATAAGCTTTAATAACAGTGTTTCAAACAAACATAATCACTGATAAATCTCAGGAATTTAATTCAAGTTTACACCCTCAAATCCATAAGATTAAAGAGAGACAGAAAAAGAAAACACGCCATAGAACAAACTCAACTCTTGACACCAAACCTTTTGAACTACGACCAGCCAAACCAGTAATCGAGAATATAGACCAGACCCAAAGAGAACGGGTAAAGCAAGTATGCTATGAAACATGTCCAAAGAGGATAAGTTGTGCGGAAGCTAGCAAAACCTCCCATCACCAGACAAACTATGAGAATCACCAACACTTCTGATGAGAAGTTCCACGTTAGTCCTCTTAGGTAAACGATCGCTAAGAACACCGAGAGACAGAGAATGTTGTTCATTGTCACTCCACCACACAGCTCAGAGAAAGTCAAGGAGGCGGTTCTGATCTTTTTCCGAGAGGCAAAGATGATGGCAGAGACTGCTTCACTTGAGTTGGTGGCTAGTGGCAAAGCGATGAAGGAGATGAAGAAAGATGGGATCCCTGTGGCTGCAGAGAAGTTGTTAACTGTGTCCACTAAAGGATCAGCAAACGCAGCAGCAATGGCTGCTCCTAAGAGTAGCAGCAAAGCTGCTTTAATGGTAATCCATTTCGGATCTGCAACCTCCCCTGATTCCTCATCATTCTCACCATTCTCATTATCTCCCAACAGAGCATGCTCTCTCTTTGTTTGCTGCACAAGACACACAAAAAGTAAGTTCTAGAGAGAGAGTTTCAAATAAGGTATCATCAACAATGTTTCTATCTCTCTTACCATATGGAAATGGTCAAGGTACTTTATCGTTCGAGGACCAGCATCGGGACCAGAAGGACCAACAGCTCCCATTGCCTGGATAAGCCAACGCTTAATCCCACGGACAAACTCTTCTTGATCAACTTGCTCATCAAGAGTCTTGTCAAAATCTTGGAGAACTTTTCCCACAGCATCATCCTTGTCAAAATCTATATCCTCAAAGCTTATCCCAATGATAAGCGCCTTAAGCTCAGCTGCTGACAAGTGTCCGTCCTTGTTTGCATCAATTGTCTCAAACAACCTATTAAACAGATAAAACTTTTAAGCACATGTTGTAACCAAGTGAAGTAATAAACACATAAACAATACTCCACATGATTATGGTTGGTCTAGAGGAACGCGCCAGAATGATGGGTTGAGCAAAGCTAATTAGGAAACATTTTAATTGAGTAATTTTGTTCGGGTCAGCTTGTAATTCGAAACTTTCGGGTTGGGTTTATTAAAATTTATTTAAGAAAAAAAAAATGAAGTGCTAAAATATATATAGTTTATTTACCTTCTAATGACATGTTCATCAGGCTGGCCTTCATCATCAAGAAGCCTTCCCAAAGCATGTTGTTTCAAGTGCCTTAAGATTCCTGATATAACATGCTTGTGTTTTGCAAAAGCAAGCCGTCTCCTTTGGATCCACGGTTGAAAGACCTATTAGATAATCATCCCACAATGGAAGAATCAATCTCATAAACACCAATCTTGTGGAAGTTAAATCCTGAGGATATAATTTTTTTACCTGATATACGCAGTAAGAGATCAACATTAGAACCGAGAGGATAAGAGCAACCAAGACGGCCAAGTGTCTTCCAGAAGTTGAGTCCACCATCTGTGGAAGCTGAACAATGATGAACGGAATAACCGATATAGCCATTATTCTTGCAGCGTAGCTGGTCCAAACATCAACAGTTACACCAGAATCTACAAACACATAAGCAAACACACACACACAGTAATGTTTTTTTAAAAAGAAACTTTCTCTTGGTTGTTACATAAAACACTTTATGGTTACCTTTAAGATGGAAGCCTTTGGTGTCTTGGTTGTTAACAGCAATGGAATCACGAAGGTCACACTTGCCAACAACAGTGCAAGTTCCCCAAATAACAGTGAGAAGCATAACGGTGGAGCCAGCAAGCAAACCCATCCCCACAGAGACTTGGGTTTGCGCAGTGGCTGCGTCTCCAGAAAGCCCAGACACTGAAACAAAACACCAACACATATATACGATTCGAGACCCATCAAGACAAAAAAGAGCAAAGATCAAAAACTTTACACAAAAAGTTATATTGGCACAGGTTCATCAGTTACAATCAAAGTATCAAAGTCACTCCCTAACAAAGATTCAATTTTTTTTTTTCAAAATTCAGACAAGAATCTGTCTTTTTCCGACATAACTCGTGAAGCAGAGGACTTGTCGGAATCTAATATCGAAAGTTTTAATAGAAAAAGGAAGAACATTTTCACAATACCCATGATCAGCATAGCGTCAGGAAGAGCTCCGAGCATGGGAAGAAACAAACCACCGACGATTCCAGGTCCCAAGATCTCGAGCAAAAGCTCACTTCCGGCGGACAGATACGTCGCTGCCGTGAACATGAGAAACCCATAAACCAAGATCAAGAACACGTTCCCGAGCGCTGTTTTAGTACACGGCATGAACCCATAAGTCTGTTCACAAGCTTCCTCTTCGGCCGAGACCACTGTTTTGATGATCGATCTGGAGTTGATGAGAGGTTCGCCGGAGTTGACTCCATCAGAGATGAGATCAGTGGAAGATGGATTTAGGGAGACGAGTCGAGCGTAAGCGGAGGAAGTGAAGAAGAGAAGGAAGAGGAGAGAGATCAGAGATCTGAATCTCATCATTGGTTCTGTTCTGATTTGAGTAAAAAAGTCAAAGAGGAGGACGTTAAAAGAGTTAGTGTGGATGAGTGCGTATATATATACACATCACATGTACATGTATGTATGATTGGAGCTTTTACTGACTGAAGTAGATATACCTCGTGTGGGGCAGTCTTTTCTGGGGAGATGACGATTTGTTTGACTTTGAAGGAGGGAGAGGAAACTGATCATGTTTTACCATTTTAACCATAACCTCCCGTTTTTTTTTTTTTTGGTAAAAGTTCCATTTTCATTTACTTATTTAATACTTACCAAATTCGTGGTTATTTCCTGGTTCGTTTTTTACTTCTGTATGCATAATTTATCAAAAACAAACATTATTATTTTTTTATTTTTTTGGTAAAAGAAAATAAACATTGTTGTTCACTTGTTCATGTTAGTAACGTTATTGATAAAAATTACAATGACTTCGGCCACCTCAAAAAGTAAAAGACGACAAAGCATTTACTGAGAAACGAAATTCTTGGGCAGTAGTACTACTCCCCTACATGTTTTCCATAAATTTAACAATGAATTATTCAGCATTTTTTTTTGCATTATTCGGATATTGTAAACTCCAGTAAAAAACGAACCAGTAAATAACCACGACCAATGCCTCTACATTATTCTTTTTTTTTTAGATCAAACGGCTTTTCTATTACTCAGACTAGAGGTGGTTTGGGTAACCAGACCGGAATAAAACAACCAATAAAATACAACTTTTTATGGAAAGCCCTCGCAGTTTTAGCTAAAGAGTCTGAAATCTGATTCTGCGCTCTTGGAATATATGAAATCTTGAAGTCTGGAAAGCAAATCTGTAGAGTCGCTATCCTTTCTAGTTCCGTCACGAAGCTAGGCCAAGCATGAGACTCCTTAATCATGGCGATTAGGTCCTTGCTATCCGTTCCAAAGCTCTGGCATAGCGAGTGCTGAAGCATGCTCTCCATCGTCCATCTCAGCGCTTCCAATTCTGAGTGCAAAGCAGATTCACGCCGTATGTAGTTTCTTGTCCCCATGAGTTGTGTCTTCCCCAAGCAGTCCATCCATGCCCATCCATATCCACTGAACCGTGATGTGGATATCCACGATCCATCTATCATGCAGATGTTACTCAAACTTAAGACTTGAGATTCTTTGATGTTTTGTTCATGTGGGTTGGAGTGTACTATTTATTAGAATGACAACAAATAAGCTTGTCTTTATTTCAACTGATTTTTATTGCTGATTTTATATTGTACTAGGTGATCATCTGCGCCCTGCGCGGGATGAACGGACCAAAAGAAATTATAAATTTTAATGTGTAGATATTGAAAACATAAAAAGTGACATATTATACATGGTATAGATTAGCATAAGTAATGTTGATATACAAATTAATGTAAAGAAAACCAATTTGGAATTAGAAATTTACTGAATTTTTCAACCAACAAAAAGTTTACTGAAGTATCTGGATAACGATAATCTTTATTATGGTTGACAAACAGTAATTGTCTTATTATCGAATTTAAATCGTTATATTTCATTAAAATTATACTGGTTTTAAAGTACATAAAAATTGTAAAAAAATAATAAATAAATTGAAGTAAATTTAGTGGGCTTATTAGGACTCAAAATTGTAAAAGAAGCCATTTATCGAACCTTAATATCCATTATGAGCTTCTCTTGATTTATCTTTTATTTATAAAGAGTGTTTTTACTAAAAAATATCGATGGGACACGAGATCAGGGGCTACGGTTCGGATGTTGGATTCGATCTCTTTTCTCATCACCTGATAAATTTAGATGTTGCCACAAAGTAATATTGAAAATTTCTTATTGTTTGTAGATTTCCAGACAATATATAGGGCGAAAATTAAAGAAGTCCACATTAAAAATGATGTATGTCACCATTTATGATAATTTCATAATAAATTTTTTTTGTTGCAAAAGTTAAGAGATTGCAAGAAATTTAATAGGGAAATTCCTTTTTGAATAAATTTTATAATGTTGCAAGATTGCTGATAAATTTTTATATACGACATTTTGATTTTACAATATAAAACTATTTATATTATCTCAAAATAAATGTCATGTATCCCATAAAATACCAAAAATATTAATAAAAATAAAACTCACATACCAAAGTTTTTATAATCATATTTTTCAGTCCCTAAAAATGGCATGTATCATTTATGAATCGTAAAGAAATTGAATATAATAAAATATGAATCGTATATATATATAGTCAAAACCCTATCAGTTGTGACTATATATAAGACTATCCTATTAATGTCGTATAGGATTATAATTGTAGATTTCAAGATAATTATAGAAAGTATTATATACATATGGCAAAAATTATGGAATTCCACATTAAAATGGTTAGTTCTTTAATCGAAAAGAATGATATAAATTCCCAAATTTAATGTCTGTCACTGTTTATGATAATTTTTTAATCAAAAGTATTGTTACAAAATTTAAGGAATTGCAAGAAAATTAATATATAATTCCTTTTTGAATGTATTTTATAATTTTTAAAGATTGCTCATAATTTTTTATATACGACTTTGATTTTATAATATAAAGCAGTTTGTATTCTCCAGTCCCAAAAAAATGTCATGTATCCCATAAAATAAAAAATTATTATTCAAAATAAATGGCATGTACTAAAATTTCATAGAAGAACATAATTATGAATTTTTTACATTTTCCAATCCCTAAAAAATACCATGTATCATTTATGAATCGTAAAGAAGTTGAATATTATAAAAATATGAATTGTATATATAGTCAAAAATCAAAATTCTATCAGTTGTAACTATATATATCCGACTATCCTATTAATTTTGTATATGATTATAATCGTAGATTTTCAGATCATTATAGAAAATTATATGCATAGGGCGAAAATTAAGGAAGTCCACATTAAAAATGATATTCGCCTTAAACTTAATTGGAAAGAATTATATAAATTTCTAAATTTAATATATGTCACCATTTATGATATTTTTGTAATCAAAAAGTATTTTTGCAAAAAGTTAGGGATTGCAAGAAATTTAATATGAAATTTCTTTTTGAATGTATTTTATAATTTTCAAGATTGCTCATAAATTTTTTTATACAGCATTTTGATATTACAATATAAAACAATTCATATTGTCTATCCTAAAATAAATGTCATATATCCCATAAAATACAAAAAATATTCATCAAAATAAATCTCATGTACTAAAGTTTTATAGAAGAACAAAATTATGAATCATTTATATTTTTCAGTCCCTAAAAAACATCATGTATAATTTAGAGTTGTAAAGAAATTTAATATTATAAAAATATGAATCATATATATAGTCAAAAGCCTATCAATTGATATCTTACTATCCTCTTAATTTCGTATAACATTATAAAAACCCTACCGGATTTGATATTATCATCCATATCAACGCACATAACCAATTAATATGACTAAAACATTATGTTAAGCTACTATTAATTCATAATGGCAAAAAATGTTATAAGTCTAGTAAGAAGATGGTTTTTACATAAAGATGCTGAAAATGAATATGGTGTTACCTCGTAGGAAATGACATTCTTGTTAATAACACATGAACATAACGTTAGTCTTTAAAAATGCTCCTACTTTAATATATAAGGGATTCATAGGATGATATCTTTTGAATTTTCAAAGTAAAGTAAACTTTCAAAATTTAAAATAACATCCAAATTTTAGCAAAAAAAAAATTTAAATAACATATCATACAAGAGTAAAGACACAAAGTAGCATCCATTATTACAACTGAATATTTAAAGTTGAAATTAACAAATAAAATTTGGCTATCTAAAATAAAAATCTACACAAAAATCCTATATATAATTCTACCATCACATTGGCATCAGAATTTTTTTTACATATTACATCCTAAATTGCATCTTTTTGTCTAGTTGTACGCAAACTCTGATCTTTGGCATGTGCAAGTCGTATCTAAGGACCAGAATTTAGTTATGTTGACAGTGTATGGTCTTCTGGAGAATAGTAGGAACAACACTTGTATCTTGGAGAATGATAGCAACAACAACTAAAAAAAAAAATTAGGCTTGTACTTTTTCTCCATTGTCACGTAGTAGCCAAGAAACCAAATTAAAAGATGCAGTTTTTTGACAATTCACACACACATTTATGTGCACAAACAAACAAAAGAAAGTACAAAATTTACAGAAACTCTGTTTTCTTCTCTTCTTCTAAGTTTCCTTAATATATTAATCCAATAGATTAAAAAAGTCATTCTTCCTATTATAAGTTTCTCTTCTCCATGACCAATGTCTCTGCTTTACAGATAGGGCAAACGTTCTTCACTATCAACCATTTCTCCAAGCACTTCGCATGGTACTCATGCCACAATCCAAAGTGGCTAGTTTTTAACTGACATATAGTGCAAGGTTTCATTCGAAAAAAAAATATAGTGCAAGGTTCAGTGTCTCTATCTTTAGTTTGTGCAAGGATGGTTACAGAACATGTTCTTGTTTTCAGATGGTTCTCTACATCTTCCTCTGGCAAATCAGTGTTTACAGTTCCTATTCGCTCGCTCAACGCTAGAAGCTTGATAGACTTTAGGTATCTCTATCTCTGTAAATCCAAGACTCTCTTATTGAATATGAAAGTAACAATCGATTACAGCTTGAGTGTGATACTAAGCTATGCTCTCATGGCAAACAAGCTCAGCACACCAGTCTCATGGCGACTGTGAAGCCTAGACTCATAGCGTCTAAGAACAAACAACATCAAGCATAACTCTCCTCTTCATCTTCGCTCTGTTCTTATACGTCCCTTCATCTACGAGTTGGTTCAATCTCTTGTAACAGCAAATCTTCTCTTCCAGCTTGAGTCTCTACTCCTCCTTATTTATTTGGCCACGTCAGATATAACTCTGTATTCGGCCTTTGAGTTCTCCTTTGTTGGCAGCTAGATAGATGATATCTATCAAAGCTCCTATGAGTTTTCAAAATCAGATTCAACACCTACGGTGATCAGGGAGAGCTGCTAAAAGAGTAAATGATTGGCTCACCTCGTAAGACATTTCCTCGATGTCCAGTCTCATATCTGAATGATGATCAGTGTGATTATTATGTCCAAGGAAGTCTCCAAACTCGAATATTTCAACTTCCTAGTACAGAACATTGCGAGAACCAAAAGGAAACAGAATCTTGAGCCAACAAAGAAGAAGATAGGGAAAGAACAAATGAGGCAAGAAGTTTACATAGTCAGGCATCATTCTAAACCGAGGAACTCTGTATGAGGGAGAAGAAGCCATTGGAGGGAACATGTTGAAATGTTGAAGTAAGCTTGAAGTAACTTAGAGAACAAGCTACTAATTTCCTACCGAGCTATTGAATAGGAAATTATCTATTTGTGATTCCTAATGAGATTAGGAAAGTGTGAGTTATATATATATAGAGACATAACTTAAGAATGGTGTGTGTGAGATTTGAGAGCTTTAGTTTTGAGTTATTTTCTAAAGCATTGAGAGATTAATAAAGTGTTTTTGAGTTTGAGATATACTTGTGTTCTTGAGATCGAAATTCTATAGATGTGGCATTCTGACCTCTCACTCGTACAGGATGATGACTATAATAAGGGTCCCTTGGGTTTAGCTGAGAAGGATACATGAATGGTGCAGGGTTTTACCCACTAGACTCTATAGAACCATAAAATGATCAGAAGTTACTCCGTGACTGCTCGAGGCTGGTAACTGACTTGGTGGTTGAGCCTGAAATGCCACAGTAATTCGTTGGATGATGTTGGTGGTACTGAGGAAGAACATTGCTGAGTTGTCTTGAAGAAGAGAATGATGAGCTTCTAAATTAGCAACGTTTGCAACCGGTTGTTGCTGTGGAAAGCTGGCTAAAGGAGAATAATGGTGCTGCTGCTCCATTTCTAAATAGACCGATGTATTTCTTTGTCCTGTTTCGCTTGCTGCATAAGCCCTCTGATATGTTTTTTTTTTTATTTATGAGAAAAAAACATCAGTAACACCATAATGATGACGCATCCAAGTATAAAACCGAGCGAGAAACTGAACATTTCTTAACTTCAATAGAACAACTCAATGTATGTAACATTATCACTTACAACTTCTCAAGCTAATACTAAAAAAGGAAATCAAAACATAGAAAGCACATGTTCTAGGAAGATTGCACTCTGCATTTCTCAAACTCATGATAACAGGGTAAAAGCCAAGATCATATTCATGGGAATTAAATATAAACTTAGCTACAGAACAATTCTACAACTACCAAATAAAAATCATGCATAAACAAAAAGATGAAACTATAGCCCACCATGCTTAAACTAAAATCAGAACTATCATCTAATGCAAATTGCTGGAATAAACCAAAAAAAAAAGAAAAGAAGGAAAGAAACTGACCTTGTTAACATAAAAGGAGAAAGTTTTGGAGATGTCAAAGGGCTGCAACGAGCTAGAAAACTCCCTGCAAACATGTAAGCAAGGTAACAATATTAGATGATCAAAAGAGATTAAAATAATCACAAAACCAAACGAACCCACAACAATGCAATTTGTTCAGATGAATTTCGTCATCATAATGACAACAATCAAGCACACTAAAATAAAATAAAACCCACCAAATAAATTAATGACTTTTAAATACTGTGGAACTACAAAAAGAATGTTTCGGAAGCTGATTATCGTGATGACGATAATTACCTGATTTTGAAGGTTTTAATCAGGGAGGGACATAGAGATCCGATGAATAGAGAAACAGAGAGAGAGAGAGGGACATCAGTTTCTTGATTCTAGGTGATGATTGTTTGTGGTTTTTGCTTTAGTTTTGGGTTTTTGTTTTTCTTAAAACCATTTTTCATCCAATCAAGTTTTAGTTTTTAGTTTTAGTTTTTGTAAAAAACCATTTAATTTGCCAATCAAGATTTTTAAGAAATAGATTCCTAAAATTTAGGGAAACCAGTTTTTGAAAAGTTAGACCATTTTATGAAGAAAACCAAAAACCAATTTTGTGAGTTTTTATTTAAAAACTAATTTGTTTTTTTTTTTATTTAGTATAAAGTACTACTTCTATTATATTAAAAGAGAAGTCATGACTTCTCATTCTTGTGTGATATTTAAGAAAATGGATCCTAACTAGAAATCACAACTTATTGATTTAAAATCGATCTTCCCTAAGAAATCATATTTCATTTACTTATAATTAACATTTTGACATCATTAAGATATCACATATTAAATAATTAACATATATAACAACTTCACCTATAAAATTATTTTACTTTTTTAATTATAGCAATTTGTTGACAAACAAATCTAACAAAATCTTATTAAAAATTTTAAATATTTTTATAAATAATGCATTAATTAATTTCGTAATTTGTAGTATAATATTATTATAAATTAATGCCAATTAAGATTTAATTATAAAATAAAAATTTGGGACCAATAAAATTTGTATATTATTTTTCTTAAAATTTCTAATTATAGTCTATCTTATCTACTAAAATAGAAATAATGACTTTTTCATGTATGATTTTTTTAATTTGGACCATCCTTTAAATTTTTTATTAAATATATTTTATTAAGACTAATAACATATAGAACCTTTGAACTATGTTAATCATAATATCTTTTGATATCTTTTCATTTTAAATATAAATATATATTTTTAAAAATTCTAACAAATCTGTTGAAAAGATTTTAACAAGATCTTAATTTTCAAAAATTTTAAAAATTATGAATATTATTATATATTTATATATTTTATAAAATTAAAAATATGAACTCTATCCTATTTTATCTATTATATAATCATAATCAATCATTTCAAGAGAAAATTATTATATTGAGCTAAATATGATAAAATTATATTAAATTGTTAAATGTATATATTTTATTTTCTTAAGTATTTATGTTCTAAATATAATATGTAGGTACCACGTGTTAACATTAGCAAGCTATATGATACATGTATAAAAATTAACATGTATTTCATTAAAGCTAATAATATAAAATTTATTAATCATGATATCTTTTCATTTTACATATAAATATATATATCTATAATTTTTAACAAATTTGTTTAGAAATATTTTAACAATTTCTTAATTTTCAAAAAGTTTATGTAAATATTTCAACTAATTTCTTAATTAGCAATGAACTATTATTATGCATTAATATATATTCAATTATTATTTATGAAATAAAAAAATAAAATATTCTTATTTTTTTCTATTTTGTAATAATTCATGTTAAATGAAATTATTATAGTTAACTAAATATGATAATCTTATATATTAAAATAGAAGTCATGACTTATTTCAGGTCTGATTTTTTTTTTTGGACCATATTTAGAAAATTACTTAAATTATTTTTTGTATACATATTTGAATTATTCTAAACAAACAAATCAAACAGATCTTCCCAGATTTTCTCTTAATTACATCCCAATAAAAAAATTTCAATTTTTTTTACTTACAATATAAATATACATTCGTATTTATTTAAAATATAAATGTATATTTTGTTTTCACTTAATCAAACCTTTTAAATATTTAATTAATTTCGTAATTATTTATAATATACATGTATATTTCATTTTTACTAAAATAAACCTTTTAAGTATCTAACTAATTTTTTTAATTATATTAAACTCATCTACAATTTTGTATTAAATTTGTGATATTAATTTAATATGATATTTTTAATGTAGGTTGATATTAATTACACTTAGTGTAGATTATTTAATCAAAGAATTAAATCATATATATAATTTGATTAACATATATGTACGATCAAAACATAAAATAAAAGTAAAATGAAAATTAATATCTAAGTTAATAGTAAGTTGAATGGAATTTTTCGTAAATTTCACATAATGTAAAATTTTAATTAGTGTTCATGTATTAATAAGAGAGATATCACTAACAATTGAAACAAAAAAAATAAATACATGTATCCAAACTATAAAATTGTTGTGTTTGAAAATATATAATAAACTATTAATAATATGACAAATATTAAAACTATATACCACTAATCATATAAACCAAGTAGTTACATGTATTAAAAATGAAAATAATCACCTGCACGGTTGTGCGGGTTGAGATCTAGTTTTAATTAATGAGTAATTAATAATTAATATTTTTATAAAGATAAAATTCTCATACAAGTGTTTGTACATTACATATCATTAAAAATAATGTGAATAATTATTTTTGTTTCATATCTGTAAAATAAATTTATATATTTTATAAATAGTATTAGTTAATTGTAAACAATTATTTATTAATTTCTAAAAATAAAATTATTGAATAATTTTAATAAATTTTACATAAATTAGAAAATAACTAAAATTATAAAAACATAATTTTGAAAAATAAAAATAGCCATTCAACTTCCAAAAAACAAAAATAATTTGTATACAATATTATAATTAATTTCAAAATTTTAAGTTTTTTAATTTTTATATAATTTGTAGATATTGTATGATTATATTTTAGAGGAGTACGTCGATTCTTATATATATTTTCTTAGCCTTTTTAATATTAATATAACATGTGTCAACATTGATTAAATGTATATATTCCGAAGTAAATGTAATTTATTTTCTAAATATTTTTTATTGTTCATAAATAAATTTATTAATAGTTTGATAAATTTTAATTATTTTATTACTACTTTTTGTATTATTTTAAAGTAATGTATTAATTATTTTTGAGAAACTATAAAATACAGCAAAACCGAAAACCGTAATCAAAATCTAAAGACCAAAAACCAAAACTGAAAATCAAAAAACTAAAATTTGAAAATAAAAAACCAAAATCTAAAATTTAAAAACCAAAAACTATAACTAAAAAATACTAAAACAATCATCACCCTAATTTCTTCTCATAGTTTCTTGATTCTAATTTCTTCTCACACGGGGACTGAAGTTTTTTTTTACTTTTGCTTTATCTTTTTTTTTTCCCATTTTCTCATTACTTTTCCTTTTTTTAATTCCATATTTTAGTTTTAATTTTTTACCTAGGAGTATTCACCTTCCACAGAAATAATAATTTTAAATATAATATTATTTTATTTTTTTAATAAAAAGTTTACTTTACATTTTTATTTTATTATTTTATATTTTAACTTTATTGGTTTAAAAAATAAACCATTAAATATAATTATATTAGTCTTGTTTTTTTTCTTTGGTTTCAATATTTTAATTTTTTTTATTATACTTCAATACAATCTTCTAGACATTATACTATATCGTATTTAGTGACTATTTGTTTTAAAAATATGTCTCATATACCCTATTTTAAGATACTATATTTAGATATACAAATTCTAGTAAATTTAGATTTTTATTGTTTTTTAATTAACTTAATAAACCAATAAAATTTCAAAAAATTTCATTTATTTAAGTATCAATAAAAACTATTTTTTTGGTCAAACAAAAATGTATTTGATTATTATTGATTTATTTTTATATTTTTAATACACACTTATAATTAGTTTTTATAATATATATACCAAAATATGATATATAATTTATTATAATGCTGATATGTAAGTTATTAATTATTGTCATATTTTAAAAATCTTTTCCACAAATAATTCTTATAAAGAAAAATTATTTTAATAGTAATATATAAGTTATTACTCATTACCATATTTGAGAAATATTACCAAAAGTATGAATATTTATTAAGAAACATTTACATGTCATAATTAAAGTGATGCCATGTCACATATGGTGATGACAGATGAGCAAATTATTTCTCATATAATGTCTAAGAGATTAATACAAAAATGTGATATATAATTTATTTTAATGCTGATATGTAAGTTATTAGTTATTACCATATTTTTTAAAAAAATAGCAAAATAATTTTTATAAAGAAAAATGATTTTAGTGGCGATATATGAGTTATTACTCTTATATATGAATATTTATTAAGAAAAATTTACTTGTCACAATTAAGTGATACTGTGTCACATATTTCAATAGATATGTCATTTTTTTGTTGAGAACAAATACGGTGATGATACATAAAGAAATCATTTTCTCAAAAAATGTCTAGAGAATTCAGAAAAAGTGACAGTTGCCTAAATCTAATTATAGACCTAAACTTTAATTAGTACAGATGTTTTAATCTCACAATCAGATTTTATTTATTTATTTATTTAGTCTTAGATGAAGCTAATTGCTTTCCTTTATGCTGATCTCTGAAGCATGCCAACCATGAATCAAAATTCATTTATTATGCAAAATTTAAAAGTTTCTTTATTGAAGAAGATTTTGTTTTCACAAAATGTCCAAATTGAGATGATTTTTTGAATTTGAGTAATCTATCAAAATTAATAGCTTTTCTGGAGACGTGTTTGATAAGTGGAATCCGATGAGGAAACTGATAACTTTGACGGGTCAGAGAGGATGTATAGACTTGGGCATCACCATTAACCCGACAGTTGAGCTAGTGGTCCAAAGTCACCGACGACAGTGACATAGACAAGAGGTACTGAGTCACATTGAAGAGATCATAAACTGAAAATGCAGGGTACTAATCATGAGGAATATATTCGCTTGTGGAAAGGAAAGAGCGATGCGTATCATCCGGCTTTTAGCACTAAGCACACTTGGCACTTAGTTCGTACGGTAACAATAAAAAAACAATGGTGTGGAGTAGTCTGGTTCCATCTGGCGACACCAAAATTCTCCATACACACCTGGCTCGCAGTGCAAGATCGTCTTGCTACATGTAATAGATTGGTTAGATGGTACGTTCAGGTTAACACAACTTGCGTGCTATGTAATCACTCTATGAAAACTCGAAATCACCTATTTTATTAGTTCTTATTTAGAGGAGATTTGGAGAGGACTAGAAGGAAGGATTATGGGAGTACGATACCTAAATGGAAAACAAATATTAAGTTTATGACCAATAATTGGGATAATCTGGTTCTTCTTTTAGCTGACGAAGATTGGGATAAGATCACTCTCTTCATACGTCGGTACCTGTCGCAGGCAGTGGCTTATTCGATTTGGAGGGAGATAAATTGTAGGAAGCATGGGGAGCACCACCAACCTGCTAGTAGATTGCATCATATGAATGATAAAATCATTCGTAATAGGATCTCCACAATTCAAAATACCGGAAGAAAAGGATACGAGCGAGCAATGTCAGTTTGGTTTGCTTACCACACAAGTTAATCAAAATTCTGAATTGTAATTTCCTTTTGTTAGCCAGTAGATGGTAGTAATAAAACTGCATTCATGGTAAAAATGTTTTTGACTCGAATAAATTTAATATTCATTAAAAAATGCATTCATTAAGATAGATCTCGAGAAAAGTTATTAATTGTTTATAAGTTTTAATAACACAAAGCTTTAGTGAAGTGTCCTCCATGTGCTTTCTTTGTTGAACCAGGCAACCAGCTGCTTGACACTAGTTATGCCCTAATATCATACACAACTTTGTGAACTATCTATAACCAGACAACCACATCTTATCAAATAAATTAAAACTCAAATGTGATGTATATATTACCAACTACAAAATGCTAAAATGTTTTTTTTTTTTGCAGATAAGTGAAGTGCTTTTAATAGTAACAGTTTGGCCAAATATGTAATTTACTACATAATTTTTTTAAAATTAGAATGAAATCGACATAGACTTAATTAAATCTATGACATAGTCATAGATTATCTAACTGAGTTTCTCAGATTAAAGAATAATAAAAAATTAGGAAAATGAAAACAGGAAGAACCCATTCTCATTTGAAAGACTTCCAAAATTCTGTAAAATATTCATGTGACATTTTACATGTGGGTTCTTGTAAATTTTTATCTTCATTTAGGGTTTAAAATAAAATACCACAGTTAACCTATTATTAAAAATAATAATATTATATGGATGTGTGTTTAAAAGAGCATCTGAGCAATGAAGATGCTCTTGATGATAGTATCTTATGATTGAAATGCCAGTAATATCTATATTTTTGGTGTTATAAATAATAATATTATACTAGACCTTGACCCGCACGACCGTGCGGGTATTTATTTTCTATTTTTAGTTTTTTTTGTTTGTATTAAATAATGTATTTTTAACAATATTGGTTTTAAATTTAGATCGAAAACTAAAATTTGCAGTTATACTAACTAAAATAGTATATGCGTGGGTTATAATTATTTTTAATTCCAAAATTTTAGCACTATTTGAAAAAACATTTTTTATAAATTCAAAAAAATAAATTAAAATATTTAAAATTATTAATTTTTATTAAAATATTTTTTAAAGAAAAATAATCTCGGACACTTATTATTTATTCATAGAGCTTCACCCGTGACCGTCTAAATATTTATTTTCACTTTAAAAATTATTTTGTACTAAATAGTATAATATATATTTGTAAATTTAAATGTATCACATAATTGTTAACATAACATTTTAAAGCATAATAATTTTATTTCTTACTTTGAGTAACTATATTTTGTGATTTTAGTCGTCTATTATATCATAGTATATCTTATAAACAAACCTAATATTTATAACTAATTGGATTTATGTAAAAACATTATTTCAATAATTATGAATAGATTATTTTATATTTTAGTTATATATTATTTATTATATAAATCAATTATTTTTATTTTATTATTGTTACTAATAAATATTGAAAAATATTTAATATGCTAATACGAAATCTATTGGAAAATCTATTTTAATTAAGACTCAAATAAGGAAACCTATTATTTAAATTAGGAAAAGATATTAGATGCTTAAAACTATTATTTAAATTACGAAAAGACAAACATATTTAAATATAGGTTCAATAAATATCTCAATGGCATTCTAGTGTAAATAAGTGGGAAAACTAAGGAACATTTTCTAAGTGTACTTCTCTTTTAATAATAGAGATATGGATGTAGTGTTTAAAAGAGCATCTGAGCAATGAAGATGCTCTTGATGTTAGTATCTTATGATTGAAATGCCAGTAATATCTATATTTTTGGTATTATAAATAATAATATTATATACATGGGACGTCATGTATGTAATATCTATATTTTTGGTATTCTGTGATAAACTTGAAAATTTATGGCATATCTGAAACTTGAAATCGATCGCTTGAGTTATGTAAAGGCCCAAATATGAGCCCGTTTACGAGGTTCGACGAAACAAAATAAAAGAAGAAAAAACATAGTGCTAAAGAAAGAATCAAGTGCTTAATGTTCGAAACACCCACCATTGAACGCCATAGTTGACTATTTCGGAATGTTATATTCTGCTAAAGTCCGACAAAAGATGATCCTCTCCTGGTCCGGTCGGATCCCTTCTTTGTCCTGAATTTGGATTTCGCGTTATTAATTGTATCAGAGCCTCGACCTCAAATGTTATGGTCTTTTTCGATCAGTGTCTTGACGAAAATTTGTTTCTCACCAAAGTGTTACACGAGATATTGCTTTTCTTTTTTTAAAAAAGATAAGAGATAAAGAGGGTAATTGGTTGGACTTTATCTCTCTATTTTAGCTTTATTTATTTTTAAAACACTAAATTTTACCAATCATGTTGTAGCTTTATTTTTGTTAGTCAAAGCCTACAACAAATTTCTATTAACTTGTACCAATCATGCTTTAACTTTATTTTTAAAGCTACATCAAAAAAATTAAAGCAAAATTTATTCTTATGTATTTTAGGCAAAACATCTACATCTTTGTTTTATAGGTTGTAGAAACTGTAAAATAAAAATAAACTATCTATAATATCAAATTAATTAGATAATCATAATTAAAATATCTATAAATATTTTAATTTAGTTCTGGGTGTTTTCAAAATTATTCAAATATTTTAAATAACATTTATTATTTACATATCACACTTTAAATAACAATAAATTTTGATAATTTATAAAAATCATTAATAAAAATTATTTTAGTTGATAAAAAATAATTATTTTATATATACAACACATATATTATTTTGAAATATCTACAGTATATAGCTTACAGCTACAACAAATTTAGCTACAGCAAAAGTCTCTGCAATAAAATCTACAGTAACAACTTTACAGCTACAACCAACTTACCTACAGCTAAACTTTTACAGCTAAATTTGTACATCTACAGTCGAACCAATCATCACCAAAGTGTTTCCTTTCTTCTGGATGTAAATATGAGAGACTCTCTCTTAGCAATGTGGCTTAGAGCAAGATCAACCCAAAAACCCTTTAAGGATATCTTAACTAATTTTTAATAGTAATTATGGACTAAGAGACCAAGTTAAGATACGGCACCATTTAATGTGTTCCAATGATAGTCTCTTAATTAACGGTTCTTCGAATTTTGGAAGTCTTTTAAACACACATCCATATAATATTATTATTTTTAACCGATTGAACCGTCTCTTATATGGATGTGTGTTTAAAAGAGACTGGGGGACAAATGTTGGACCCAATTTTGGTGCCATCCTTAATGGTCCGAGATTGTAATAATCTTAACAAAGTTGCTGGCCCACGACGACCACGAGGCGGAGAGATCGTGGAGGAAGTTGAGGAGATCGCGGAGACGAGTTGCGGGATTACAAGGTCGAAGAACTATAAAAGGAGCTACGAGACAAAGAGAAGGACACGTCCAAAACCCTAGAGAGAGATCACTATTAACATCGAACTCGTCTCATTCCCTTTCAGTTCTTTAAGTTGATCGATCTCGTTGTTGTCATCGATCTCATTTCCTCTATTGTAATCGATCGCTTATAATCAATAAAAATCTATTTTTGTCAACCGATATCCGTTTACACTGTTGTGTTCTAAAGATTTCGTTGCCCACTTCATTTAAATTCCATAGTTTACATCACAAACACTATCAAATACTTAGTGTAGATTTTAGGATCTACATTTTGGCGCCGTCTGTGGGAAAGATAAACGAAAACCGTCTTTGCTAAGAACCCGCTCTAGGATTTCTAAGCACGATCATGGATTCCAACCAATCCGGAAATTCTCAACAGAGATCGATCGATGTCGATTCCGTAGGAACTGAACAGAGAAAGATACACTCACCGGAAGCACCGACACCGGCGGAGCTGAAGACCAGAACCGAACACAGCAAACTCCATTAGTCGGAGCTTCGAACCCCGATCGAATTGGATCCTGGGTTTGGACTCGTTCCAGAGAAAGACCACCTGTCAATAATCCAACAGATATGACTCAATTAACAAGGCTGATATCACCTACACCCCTAGCTCAGACTAGGGAACAAGTGACCGAGCTCCGAGGGATGGTCGAAGCCCTCGTAGATAAAACACAAGATCAAGAGATCGCTCACCGAAAAATCGCGAATCGGCTAGAACAAGCTGAGAGAGAGCTTGCTGAACACCGAGCTAACGCTCGAGAAGAGATCAGATCCCGAACGACTTCTTTGAATCGCACCCCGATCCCTCTGAGCACGGGAACCTTTGGCACCCCTGATTTCTCGAGTACACGATCTGAGGGCTATACTGGCAAAAACTCGCAACAACATTCCCAATCGGGCAAAGTCTACCGAAATTTAAGTTACAATAGCACAGTCGGAGATCTCACAGGAATGCAGAGATCACCGAGCGGACCGCTTCGAGCCCAAGATGGGCCAGAAGGGGTTCGAATCGAAACCCCACCTCCAAGACGACAGGAATCTGACTGTCAATTCCCGAACTCAGAAAGAATCTCTCAGCAAGCCGCCAACACGAGCCAGATCAGGAGACAAGTCGAACGATTGCCTCGCGAGTTCGTTTATCAAGATCCACCACGAGAAGATCAAAGAATAGAAGGTGAAGCTGGAATGTTCCATAACTAAATCAAAAGAAACGACGCCGAACTGAGAAGAATCCATGCCATCATGCATATGGTGACGAGTTCGGCGCCCGATATCGACCTAGCCATCGAGGAAACGTGACGAAGCCCCTTCACTAATCAAATCGCCAACGTGAAACTGAACAAAATCGGGAAGATAAAGTTCCCAGAATATTCTGGAAATACCGACCCGAAAGCTCACATGCGAGCTTTCCGACTCGCAATATCAAGGGCACACTTGATCGATGATGAAAAAGAGACGGGATACTGTCGCTTCTTCGCCGAAAACCTTGTCGGGCCCGCCCTAGAGTGGTTTGCTGGTTTGGAAGAAAATTCAATTGATAACTTCACGCAATTGGTGTCAGCGTTTCTTAAGTAATACTCTGTATTCATAGAAACAAAACCCACCAAAGCAGATCTTTGGAATCTCAAACAAGCAGCCTTCGAACCATTAAAAGCATATATAAACAAATTCAGAGAGATCAAAGCTAAGATCTAGAATTTGAATGAAGGAGTAGCCCTTGCGGCTTTGAAAAATGGTGTATGGTTCTCGTCCATATTCAAAGAAGAAATGGCCGTCAGAGCTCCAACATCGCTCGACGATGCCTTACATCGAGCAAATCACTTCGCGGCCTACGAAGAGGAGGTCGCGGCCTTAAAAGAACAATGCCAAGCAAGCAAAAACAACGCCAACAAGAAACCTCAGGCTACCAAGGAACAACCTACTCGGGGACAACACTCCTATGCCATAGGCAACTCCGCTCAGAACCAACCTTCTACCTTCGACCCCAGCAAATTCTGCACTTTCCACAAACGAAAAGGTCACTCCACTGAGGAATGCCGAGCAGTACTCCACAACAAGGAGATAAACGATGAAGATGGCGAAAACCCTCAAGAGGAAGAGGCACCTTCAACTCCGAAAAGCAACAGAAAGACAAAAGCGACCTCCAACAAGCGAGCTTGCGACTCCCAAAAACGAACCTCCGAGCTCACCTCCGCAAGCTCCCAAGAAACGTGTCGACATGATATCATGGGGACACAGACGTCAGGACACAGAACAGGTCTCACCCCCGACAGAAGGGATAATAAATATCAGTATCACTATATCAAGTCAAAATCCAAACGATCACAGCGAACTATGCCTTTCCCAAGAAAGCCAGGTGAAAGAAACCCTAGCAAGTAAAGTCCAAAGATTCAGGTAGCAGCTCGAAAAACCCATAAAACGGAAATACAAGAAACAGAAAAAGGCAGCTCATGGCAATACAACCACAAGCTGCCTGGGGGGCCAAGACGTAACCAGCCAGTGCCAGCTAAAGAGCCATCCCACCAGCAGGCACCGACTAGAAAATTCACATATCTCGCGGGACCCCTCCAAAAACGATCCACACAACACATCAATTTCATTTACGGAGGATCTAAGTTTTGCAATTCAGTGAACTCGATTAAAGCCTACCAGAGAAGGGTCGAGAACAACATTGGAGTCCGAGAACCCCTGTCGGGACCCAATCACGAAATCACGTTCGACGAAAAACGAGACCGCCGATCTCGATAAACCCCACGACGATGCCCTCGTAATACGCCTCGACGTAGGGGGATGCGAACTATCACGAGTCATGATTAACACCGGAAGCTCTGCCGATGTCCTAGTCTACAACGCTTTCAAAAGAATGGAATTCAAAAAAGCTCTTCTCAAACAAGAAAAGACCCCACTCAGCAGTTTTGCAGGGGAAACAACGTATTCCCTCGGATCGATTAAGCTCGCTATCACAGCCGGGGATATAACAAAGATCGTTGAGTTTGTCGTCATAAATTGACCAGCTCCATTCAATGCCATCCATGGGAGACCTTGGTTGTACATCATGAAGGCAGTACCCTCGACCTACCACCAATGCTTGAAATTCCCAACACCAAAAGGAATCGAAACCATACGAGGAAGTCAGAAAAATTCCCGGACAAGCTACCTCTCAAGCTTCAAAGACATCGAGCCCCAGCCTTAGCCAGGACAAGTATCCCAAGAAGACACCCAAGAACCGTACGATCCTGAGTGCACAAGAAACATAACCCAACGACCCTGATTTTAGGGGAAACAATTGAACTACGTTACGACTTGATCCCTCCCCGAGGCTACGTAGGCAACTCACGTCAAGAGTTCAGTCTCCTAAATAATCAAAATCAAGAAGATGAATGATCCTCAACCCACAACGATTAAAGTCATCCATATTATCAAGACCAACCTCAAAAGAAAAAGACTGGCGACGTTGTTTTTATCCTTCCCTTTATTGTTGTACCAACACTAGCGATATTAGAAGAACAACTTCTCCGAAATCCAGATAACTCAAAATTCATAATATCTGTACGAACTCATATATTTCGAAGATATTACTCTTTAAAATTATCTAACGATTGATTGTCATTTGAGACCCTGATCAAGTCTTCAGATACAACCGATCCCGCCAAGAAATATGACAACTCATAAGCAAATTGAGACTCTTACGCCAACATTGGCATCGAACTAGTATAAACTAAAATCGATCTACGCCTCAAAAATAATTAGGCCAAAACACTAAATGTACAAGAACCAATAGTTCCTCCTCTTTATTCAAAGACCAAAAAAGAAAAAACAACAAATCAACTGAAAATAAAGGTCCTATCAAGAACTACGCATCAAACGTCGAACTCGCCGTCTTCAAACTGGCCACCTACTCTCTTCGACTCGCCACCAGGCTCACCCTCCTCCGACGGATCCTTCGCGAAGAAATCTTCAGGTAACTCCTCCGAGGGTCCAGGAAGATCCAACTTCCCAATAGAGAAATCCGACACCACCGTCACATCGAGCTCGGCTCTGAGCTCGACCTCTTTTGCACAAAGACGCGACAACTCATCCGAAGCAAATAAGCTGTTATTCATTATCTCCTTCAAGAGATCAATGTTCGCCATAACTTCCCTAAGGCGTGCCTCGCAGTCAGCCGTGACCTTCTTTTTCTCCCATTTCTCCTTTAAAGAAACTAAAACATCCAAGTAGCTATCAGCTAGAGCCTTCTTAGCTTCATACGTTGCACTACGAAGCTCATCAGCATGAGGAGAAGAACAAGATTCAATCTGCCCCTCTAAAAAGGAAACCTGCTCCAGAGCCGACTTCCTCTCGTTACTCACGACGTGAATACGACCTTCACGAGAAACGGCCTGATTCCCTAGCTTCTCAGTAGCAGCCAACTGATGTACATTAGCGCGCTCTTGCTCCTTAGAAAGCTTCAAACTAAGCTTTAATTCACAAACGACCTTCCTGATCTCATGAAGCTCGTCAGATCGATGAACGTCCTGCAAACGCTTTTCTAAGGTCGCCACGAACTCGTTATTCGCCTCCATGGCCTGAAACAAAATCAGTCAATACAAGAACAAATGAATCTCGAGCTCGAAAGGTTTTGATATAACCTTAGCATGAGCAACAGCCATCTTCACGTAAGCATCTCGCTCGGTCATATTCCGAAGGGATGGAAGCGGACATCCAGCCGGTTTCAAATGCCTCACCAAGTGTACAACACTATCCGGGTCCTCCGTGATCGGACATTCTTTAGCATGGGAGAACTGCCAATGGAACGGTTTCGAAACAGTTCCATCTCCCGAGGCATTATAACGAGTATCAGAACCCGTCGTTCTCGCCTTTTTCGGTGGAAGATCTCGCCCCTCCGAGCCGGTCAGACTGTTCAAGCTCGTACGAGTCACAGACTTCTTACCGGGGAGATCTTTCTCCCCCGATTGCATTGAAGTCGTAGGGGACCGAGTCTCCTCACGCAAGGCTTCGGTAAGCGCCTCATTCACGTAACCAGAGCGAATGCGCTCAGCACCTCCGCAATTTCGTACCCTTTCGGATTCGCGAAGATTAGATCTCCTTGATGTCATATCTCTCAGAGGGAAGAGAAGGAAACTTGTTTAAAATATGAATCTAATGTCTCAACCGAGAAGAACCTTTTAAAGGACGAAGAATATCGAGATATCTCAACAAAACGATAAGGATAAAATCTAAAAGAAATCAACGAAACAAGGATATTCCGAAATTCGCAGTCAGCCATTTCAAAAATTCAAACAAAAAGATCATATAATCCCAACAAAAATCGTAACAGAAGGAAGAAAAAAAATCAATCCGAACTCTCCCCCGTTGCAAAGGATCCTCCAGCATGATCGTTAGCAGCACCGTCTTCGGAGATCAGCGGGAGATCGAGCTCAGAGACGGACCAGTCCGGCACCGCGGCTAATGAGACAAGTTCTTCACAGTCCCCCTCCATCTCCGTCAAGCGCACAAGCTCGTCATCAATATTCAGGTCCCCTCCTTTTATCTCGTTCAAGAGATCGATGTTAGCGTCCACCTCGTGAAGACGGATCTCGGCCGATGCCTCCTTTTTCTTGTTTAGCCATCTCACCTCCAACGACATCAGAACCTTCTTGTAGTCCTCTGCAAGCTCACGACGAGCTGTTCTGACGGCTCGATGAATATCTCAATCCCTTTCAAGCTCGTGTTCGGTGATTTTTACCTTCTGAGCAGCAATCCCGGCCCCTAGCACAGCGCTCTCGCGGCGAGCCCTCTTCCAATCCTCCGTCAAAGCTCGGATCTTCTCAGCATCTCTTTTTCCTTCAAGTTTAGCAACATCGAGCTCTTGAGAAATCCTCTTGATGTCCAATCTGATGCTTTCAATCTCTTCCTCTCTCTGAGAAGCCTCCGCGCGATTTCTTGTCACCAAGATAAGCTCGTTGCAAGCCTCCATAACCTGAAGAGCCAAAACGTCAAAGTCAGATCACCGTATCAACAACTCACTAAAAAAACGGTTCATCTTCTAGGAAACAAACCTTAGCGTTAGCAGCAGCGATCCTGGCACACGCTTCGCTCTCTTATGAAGTAAGAAGGGAGGAGCTAACGACTTGCGCCGTACCACGGCCGACGAGATCGACCCCAATCGCATGAGCTGAACCATCGCCCACAAGCTTCTGCTTCTTTGACATGTCTCTCGACGAAGAGCGACGCGATGATTCCGGCAGGATATCACCCGATGAACTGGGATGTTTATGGCTAGAAGAAGCCGAATCCCCTTGCGAGTTTGAACTCAGCGAGATCGGAGATCGCTGAGGATCTTCAATGTCAACTCCCACTCGCGGAGTCGATCCAGAAGCACGAAAAGACGACCTCCTAGACGGACGCCTTGAAGACCGAGCTCGGCCTGAAGGTGGCTCCGAAGGGGCAGCTTCGATCCTTCCTACCTGTAAAGCAGCTTCTCCGATACCAGGAGCGGTGCCCTCGCCACGAGGAAGCAGAAACACAGATCGGATTCTGTCTTCACCAAAGCTGTCCACCAAATTTGGCCTTGTCGAAGGATGTGTAGAAGACCACGAATTTGGTCTGACATCGTCGATTGACACGAACGGGCTGAAAACATGTAAAAGAATGTGAGGAGACAAAAAAAATAGGGATGAAATTTATTGTCAAGGACTTTGGGATAAGAAGTCGAAATATGACGAACCTGTGTCCTCCACCCAATCTCGTGGAAATCGAGAGAAATCGAAACTCCCCATCGATGCTTGATTGAACTTAAACACAAAAAACTGCTCTCACCACATCTCGTCGCGATAAGGAACATCTTCTATCACGTGACGACCTGGACGCGGAGATACAAGGAAGGTCCCAGGGTTCCAGTTATTCCGCTTCACCAACATGAATTTACGGAACTCATCCAGGCCAAAAGAAAGCACTTCCTCTCTAGCTCTAACCGAGAACGCCACGAGATACCTCAAGAAATTAGGGCATATCTGGGTAAATGACAGACCGAGCCCCGCGATCAATTCAAGAACAGGCTCTGGAATCGGGAAGGATAGCCCACATGACTGAAAGAAAGGAAGATAGGCTCCGCAAAACTCCTCTCGAACAGTCTCAGGAGTTTCGAGCGAAGATGCCAGATCAAGAACGACGGCATGATCAACTCCATATTTTGTACGTAGCTCGTCAAGCTGCTCAATTGTGGTCGTCGGAAGAGGAAAAACAAACCGGTAAGACATTCTATTTGGGATGCTCGAAAAATCGCAAGAAGTGAAAGAAGAATTAGAGTTGAGGCAAAAATAAGGCCTCCCGAGTATTTAAAGACATCCACAAACCCTAACGGCTCTATCGCACCTATCGAGAAGAATAATGATTACCTAGGATTTGCCGTAGAGTCGGCGTTTATGACCCTTACATGACGAAGCAACGGTCGGATTAAACCAAGGCAATGACGAGACGCGGTCCGATTGAACCGTCTCTTATCATTTGATTAAGGAGAAGAGACTGGGGGACAAATGTTGGACCCAATTTTGGTGCCATCCTTAATGGTCCGAGATTGTAATAATCTTAACAAAGTCGCTGGCCCACGACGACCACGAGGCGGAGAGATCGTGGAGGAAGTTGAGGAGATCGCGGAGACGAGTTGCGGGATTACAAGGTCGAAGAACTATAAAAGGAGCTACGAGACAAAGAGAAGGACACATCCAAAATCCTAGAGAGAGATCACTATTAACATCGAACTCGTCTCATTCCCTTTCAGTTCTTTAAGTTGATCGATCTCATTGTTGTCATCGATCTCATTTTCTCTATTGTAATCAATCCCTTATAATCAATAAAATCCATTTTTGTCAACCGATATCCGTTTATATCGTTGTGTTCTAAAAATTTCGTTACCCACTTCATTTGAATTCCCCAGTTTATATCACAAACACTATCAAATACTTAGTGTAGATTTTAGGACCTACACGGAGCTTGACCATTTATTATGTCATCAAAAACAGGTGGACGATCAAGAACATTGATATCATTTAAAGTACATGGAAGTCCAAAAACTCATGTCATATCCAGAGATCATATGAAGCAACCGCCTCTAAAACGATTGTTGGTTTACCGGAAACCCGAGTATATTGCCCTTTCCAAGCGGTGGGACAATTCCTCCACTCCCAATGCATACAATTGATGCTTCCTATCATTCCAGGAAATCCATGATATTCACCAATATCAAGTAGACGTTGAAGATCAGCAAGTGTTGGTCTTCTCAGGTACTCTTCGCAGAATAAAAAAATTATTCCGTCCACAAAATGTTCCAAACAAGACCGAGTTGTAGTTGCACCGAGTCGGAGGTATTCGTCGACCGCATCAGCCGCAGTACCATATGCCAAGATACGAATGGCTGCTGTACACTTTTGAAGTAGAGAGAGACTAACCCTGCTGAGAGCATCTTTTTTTTTTGTTGAAAGAATTGAACTTCATTGGAGAGTCGATGAACAATATTCATGAACAAATGCTTGTTCATTCGTAATCGTCGTCGGGATAGATTTGGAGGATATGTTGGAGTTTCGTTGAAATAATCATTCCATAAACGTAAATCACCTTCTTCACGATTTATTGCGATTTAAATTCGTTTTTTCCTCCTTTTTCTCTCTTCTTCTTGATCACCATAATCAATGGAGAAATTCTCGAATGCTTGATCAAAATATTGATCAAAATGTTGATCAAAGTATCATCAATTGATCCATCAAATGTGTTATGAGAAGATGATGCCATTTTTTCCGAAACAAAAGAAATTGATTTGATATTTGTTTGGTGAGAAAGAGAGAATATGAGAGTATGAGAAATTGTTTTTGATATTTGTTTGGTGAGAAAGAGAGAAAATGATTTGGCTTGATCTTTTTTTTTGATATTTGTTTGGTGTGATCTTTGTATTTGTTTTGTGGGTTTGTTTGATCTTAGAATGGTGAGAACAATTGAATTCGTTTGGAACAAGGAGAGTTGAAAGAGAGAATATATGAGAGTATGTGAAACACAACAAAGAGAGTTGAAAGAGATAATATGAGAGAGTATGTGAAACACAACAAGACTTCATATAGAGAACACATGAAAAGTACTACAAACACTCGTGACACTCCGTGAACCAATTACTGAAAGACAAGAAAACAAGACTGACACACGACTCGTGACACACGACTCGTGACACAAGACTCGTGATACAAGACTTCAAGACTCCAAGTACAACGTGACACAAGACTCCAAGACTCCAAGTACTACAACACTCTGATTGCTCCACGAGCAGACCACAAGAAACAAAGACTTAGTGATACTTCCACTTTCAATGCTCCAGTCCGTGACACTGTCTTGACCTGAAAGCAAGTACAGCGAACAATTCATGAGAAACAGAAACTTAATCATCATCACACAAAGAGTTACGGACAGAGTTAACAAGACCATAACAAGAACAATAAACACAGAGCTACCAGGATCAAGAAACAGAGAGTTACAACTTAAACTAGACCAAGAAAACAACTAAAACTACGAAGCATTTCTAAGAGTTATAACAAGAACAAGGCAGACAGAGTTAACAAGACCAACAAACAGAGAGTTACACTTACACTAATTAAACATTAAGTCACTGATGAGCTTCTTCTTGAGGGCTTCTTCACACTCAGCTAGAGGTTCTTTCTTTGCAATAAGAGAGTCAAGTAGACTCATCTTCGATAATCTTTCATTCGCTCCCAAATCCTTTTGTTAAATATCCCACATACTCTGAAACTCACTGAATTCTCCTCAAGCATAGTCTTCTTACCACGGGCCTTTGATGCTTTAACACCCGCGGGACGCTTGGTTTCAGATGGTTGAGAGGTCGATGAGTCTGCACCGTCATCACACTTCCTCTTCTTACAGCTCCCATCACTTTTAGCAGTAGAAACATCACACTACTTCTGGTCATTGCGCAACTCCTTCCGAGCATGCTCCAAAGTGAGTATTTTCTTATAGTTGTTGTAGAAAATATCATGAGCTCTTTTGAGGACATCATTCTCATTGCAACCGCTACTTTTCTCCCTTGTTGCAGCTTCGTATGATCCACAGTATTTACAGAACAAGTTGTTGATCTTGTGCCAACGCTGCTTACAGTGACCAGACTCTCTCTGCTCGCAGCCAGCTACCTTCAGACTTGCAGCAAAATAGGCTGCAACTCTCTTCCAGAAAGCACTTGATTTTTGCTCGTTGGAAACAACTGGATCTTTGCTCATGTTTAGCCACGAGCTGATCAACAGAACATCATCACTGGGAGTCCACTTCCTTCGTTCCCGACGCTCACCAACATCATCCGTGCCAAGAGAAGGAAGTTGAGATGAAGACAGTGTCGAACAATCTTCATAGTTAGCAAAAGAAATACTTTGTTGACTATGAAGTAGATCAATAAAGTTTCCTCTCTGCGTAAATGGATTGGATTCCATCTCCAAAACACGCTCAAGTAAGATAGAGAAGGAAAGAGTGAGAGGAGGAAACACGATTTGAAATGAATTCAAGAAAGAGGATGATGAAAATTTTTTATAGATGCAAGAGAACTATCTATGCATTCAACAACCAAACCGACTTGACATCTATCTAACACATTCATCACTACACCATTGATTTCTACCTAACCATAAACTAAAGCTAACCATAACATTAATTACACTCGGTTCTATTCAAACCAGAACCTAAATCTATTCATTTACACACAACAGAGACAGAACAAATCAAAGCTTGTTAGACAAGACACAAGAGTTATTGCTAACCTGTATTGCATTGTACTTTGTTTGAAGAACTTGGTTAATTCCCTTGATCATTCGAGCTTCAAACGCAAAGAAGAAAAGCAAATTCATCCATCCATCTGACGAAAGAGAGACATAACGAAAAAATTAATCAAGACACAACATATAGAATCTACAGACATAATCGAACACCACAAACAAATCAAAATATTTAAAATTGAACAACTTGAATCAGAAGCTTTTACCTTTCGATTGGAGGAGAGCTAACAAGTCATGAGATGTCCGTCGCCGTCGTGCTTGAGAGCCACCGAGACACACGATTCAAACAGACAAACAAATCACAGAACATGCAAGATTGATCAGAACAAGATCAACCATAATCTAAATACATGCATAATTGAACAACACAAAAGTCGCTTTACCTTCGCGGAGAGACACCGAGAGGGAGTTCTGTTGCCATCGAGAGAAGATCCACCGAGAGAGAGAGAGAGAGAGAGAGAAATCAGAGATCCATCGATGGGAAGAGAAGTCGCCGTCGAGAGATAGAAACCAGAGAAGGAGTCGAGAGAGACACCGACAGAGAGGTCGCCGACGAGATCCATCGAGAGAGAGAAACCGAGAGCCACCAAGAGAGAGAGAGAGAAACCACAGAGCCACCGATAGGAGGAGAAGTCGCCGTCGACAGAGAGAAATGAGAGAAGGAGAGACGAACGACACCGAGAGAGAAAGAGAAACCGAGAGCCACCGAGATAGAGACGAGCGACACCGAGAATCGCCGTCGAGAGAGACAATCGAGAGAAGGAGAGAAGAGAGACACCGAGAGAAAGAGGCGACACCGCTTCAACCTCTCCTCTACCCACTCACAGTTTGACAGGTGTCTCACAAGAAATGTATCTTGTGACTCCTAATTATGAGGTGTGTCTTAGCTAAATCAATATTACTCATTTATTTTTAATGACAATTACCCTAAGATACAACATTAAGATACCCGATTAATCTTGCTCTTAGCCGGGATTAGATGTGATTAGACCAAAAAAAATTTGAACATTAATTAAACCAGTTTCAAGAGATCCAAACGGATAATCACTTTTTTATTTTATCGAGGGGCCGAACAACAAAAATTATACACCTAAAACAATTCTTTATCCTGTGCAGAGAAAACAAATAAAGAATTATTACGTCTCAAAAGTTCTAAAAACAAAATTAAATAGTTGACTTAGATTATCTTATAGAATATAAGGTGATGCATGGCCATATTTGAAGATTTTTTGTATGTTTTATATAATTATAACATATGTTTGATCTTTGATGTATTATTTTTATTTTTATCTTCTAGATAGAACCAGAGACTCCAGTATTGTAAATACATTTCTTAAATATATATATTTTAAAATTAAATTCTTATTCAAGTGATCTACTAACACGTAGTAGAGATGGTTTTCACATGAGGGTAAGTAAGATAGGATGTGTAATTTTCAAAAAAAGTGGCTACTTGTTTTTGGTTTGTTTACACCACCAATTGGCTACTTGTTTGTAAATTCATTTTTCTACTTTTTCTACTTTTTCAGGTTTTGATGCTTTCAAAAAGTCATAGTTTCTTCAATATTCTACTTAGTGATTTGATCTAAGCTACTGTTATCTGTCATCTGAAAAAGTGTTAAAAGTCTGGTGAGATTTGTCAGTTTGTTAAATGTGTTTCTCTTTTTTTTTTCATGTAGAACATACAAAGGTGAGATCCTTGAACCCAGACAACGGGTGACTTGAACCCAAACAATGGGTGACACTTATAAGACTACAACAATTATAAAAGGAATCTAGACTCATGAAACCAAAGCTAAAGACAATCTTTAATAATGGATAACAATATTAATCCTTCTACGCTTTGGACAGCCGGAACTCTCGATGAAGGAGGAAGCGATGCAGTGGCCACAACAACGAAACATTAACTTACCTGAACCTCTAGTTCACGGTACCAAGCCAGAACCAAAAAAATAACATCAGAAACTAACCAGAGAAGAACACCAACTGGGCTAAGCTCCCTCCTCAAACGAACCTTCATCAGAAATCTTAATACCCTCAACCTCATTATAATGCTTCAACCAGTCGAAGCCACTGAGGAACAAGAGGGCAAAGACAAACCGGAAAATACACTTAATCAATGGCCGCGAGAATGACTCTTTCCTAGAGCGGGACAAGCAACCTGAAACTTCTCAGAGATGTTAGACCTGTTCTGCTCTCTCCACACCACCACGCCACCATCCCACACCACCACATCTCAGAGATGTTAAATGTGTTTCTCTTTTTGTAAGATGATTGGGTCGCAAAAGATAGTGAAATGGAAGGTAGCAACTACAAATAGGGCTGGGCATTTTATCCGTTAAATTTGATTCGATTCGTTATTCGTTGTTATTCGATCCGAAAATTCCGGATATCCGTAAGCTTTCGAAGCAAAGCAAATACTAAAATTCAATATCCGTTAAAATCGAAGCAAATCACAAATATTAAAATTTTGGGAAGCGAATATCCGATCCGATCCGTCAATATATAAATACATGTATATTTTGATTATATTTAAAGTTTTAAATGTATAAAATTATATAATTATTATTCTAACATATGATTTGATAGATTATATTCACATTATTACTTATATAAAAGTATTACATAAAAAGAAGAGAAAACATTTATGACAATTATAATTTTTTTCTTATGTTTTGTGTTATTATAATTTTTAACTAAGTTTAAAAATTTACAAAATATGAAGATTCAATACTTCTTTTAATTTTTATCTTTTATATCATGCAAAAAAATATTTTTACAAAACAAATTTGTATCAAATTTTTAAGATTATTTGTATTAATCAAAACAAATGAGATATCCGTAAGTATCCGCAAATATCCGCAAATATCTATTTATTTTCCGGATATCCGTTTTTCCGAATATCCGTATTTTTCCGAAGCAAAGCAAATCGGAAAATTAGATATCCGTAGCATTCGAAGCAAATCACAAATACCTTAAAAAACCCGGATATCCGATCCGTGCCCAGGCCTAACTACAAATCCTAGCAATGCCCGTAATTAACGGTCACATGTTATGGAATCATTTTGTGCAATATTCTTAATCGGTTTTTGGTTATGCAATATGCTTTAGTAATCCTCTCAACATGATATCATTTAATACTAAATTGTTGAAGTTGAATAAGTGCATAAATTATTATTCTTTTGGTCTTACGAGAGATATCTGCAATCAAGAACCAGTTCAATCAAATTAGTTCCACGTTATTACATTTATATATAGAAAAACTCGACATGATTCAACGTATTACCTGTAATGTTTACTAAGATCGAATGAATTTTTAATTCGAATGCTTCTAGGAAACTCTGCATAAATCACAATCAAATCACAAATTATTATGTTCTTTCTTTTGGTTTTCAATACAAATTTGATTATTATAATGTTCTTCCTTCTTGTTTTTCTCTCATCTCCTTTTCTTCATGATAATCATGACTTTCTTCTTGCCCCCAAAGAAAAGAACATCATCATCATATAACAGAGGAATCTCATTATTTCAGGAGGTTCAGAAAGAGAAAAGATCACAAAAGAGTTCAAGATAAGAATCATATGTACAGAATATTGTCATACAAAAGACACAGTTAATTAGTGTAATTAAAAGAACTCTCAGCACTCTTGTCTGACATTACTAGCTACTGCTCGTGCCCAAAACTTGATCTGATCCTTCATTTCTTTCTTCGAGTCCTTCGGAACCCTAGGCGGTGTAGCTAATCCATGTGGCTGGACTAGTTGGTCATCATAACCTTTCAGCATTTGAATCTCTTTGGTTGTTTCTATGCTGCTTACCGTTTTACGCAGCGTTTTGGGACTCGGGCTTCCTTGTTTGACCATAACAGTTTCTTCTGTTCTCAAGTGTCTTGGTGGTCTATGCCTTTGATTGCCTGAAACCTAGATCAAGAGTTCAACACTCAAGCTTGACTTTTTTTTTCAGATTTTCAAAAACCCCATTTGCTTTTACATAAATAGTAGATAAGTTATTTACCTTTGGAACATTTTGTGAGCTAGCGAGGGCTTCACGGATCAAGAATCCCATTCTTGAGCCCGTTTCTTGATCTTCAAATTCATCTTCATTTTCTCTTCTAATGCTATTTGGCATCGTTTGAGTTCTTTGCAAACTAATCTTGACACAGCCACTACTACTACCATCTTCTATTCTGTTTCTTACACTATTCCCTTTCTTCTTCTGCAAGGAACGGCTACCCGTTGTCATCGGCTCTAGAACCCTAATCTTTTCAGAGAATTGCCGCGTCAGCTTACTGATCATCTTCTTTGCCTCGTGATCCACTTTTCTTTTTTCTATCCGAGGCGGCAAAGAAGGTGCTCGGACCAAACAACGCTCCCAGGAAGCTTCTTGAATCTTCCCCGGAGCCGAACAAGATCCAGGTCTGGGAAGAACCACAGGTTCCTTGTTCCGCAAGAACGATCCAAGTGGTCTTGGTTCTTGAACCCTAACTTTATCAGAGAAATCCTTTGTCTCGCCTTTTCTTCCATCTATAGCAGCTACCCTGATCAAACATCTCCCTGTGGAGGCTTCTAAAGACTTCTTCTCATCCGAATCTCCAATTTTTACAGGAGATGTCAAAGAAGAAGAAGAAGATGGGTAAGGATCTGAGTGACAATACTTTAAAACTCTCGATCTTCTGGTAAATAAGTTCTCAAAGAACCAGTAATCATCTAGAAGATCATCAATAAGTGATGATTCACTTGAACTTAAGAGATCCATTTCCTTTTCAGACAGGAGATTACAAAAGAAAAGAAAGACTAGAAAATTGAGAGGATGGAGACAAGAGATTCTAAAAAGAGAGAAGTTGTGTGTTTATAACAAAGATATGGTCTTCTGATCTTCTTTTGTGGGTGTTTGTTTGTTCATATATGTGTTGTTTAGTAAATATCCAATGTATTTTAAGCATCGATTCTGGAGATTACTTGGAAGTGCCCACATGGGCAGCCTTTCCTCAATTATTTTAGCAAATTTTATATTATTATCTAGTATGTGGAGTGAATATTTTGGTTTTTGCATGGAATATTATAAGAATTTTCCAGGTATAATATAATTATGCATAGAATATTTACAAGTCTAGAGCAATAGAGACAAATCATCAAATGTAGTCTATTGAAATTCATGAGAGAGTAGAGGTATCTAAGTAGATAATAAAACAATTAATTTAGGCAACAACTAAGAAAAAAGGTTCCACAAAGCTATGATTGCTTAAGGGATGGCATAATAATTAATCACTGCCAGGACCCTCCCACAGGCCATGTGATTTCTCTTTTTACATACATTTTGTTTTTTGTCCATCTTCTAATTGTATACATCAGTAGGAATAAATATAGTACAATTATAGAAGCTAATAATACAAATGAATATTGTAAAACATGTATCTTGGAAGATAGATACAAAGATTTTGATTAAAATAATAATCATCAGATAAAAAAACAGTAATCACGAGTTATGGATCTCCGTCACAATGCCGCAATGTTTATGTCTACATGACAAGTGGTTCAATTACTGATAAGAACGATAGAATATGATATTTTATATAATACGATTTAATAAATGAATATATAGTGACATTGATGGTTCTGTGTTTGTATATAATCACGTGGATGTTAAAAAGTCGTGAAAGCAGATATAACATTTTCAAATTGTATTTCATGAGAAGTTCATTAGCCCACGTACGTACGTAATTTAAGATACACTGATATTTGGTCAAATTTCTATTTTCGTATTAAATTTTACTAAACGCCTAAAATCTTATGCGTATTGCGAAATCAAGCATTCATTGATATCATCCTTCGTTCTTAAGAGATAGATCCAGAAATTGTGAAAGTGAAGAATGTTTCATAATAATCCTACTTGTACGTATTATTAACAAGACAATAATAATAACTGTCGAAACTAATCTTAAGCAGCAAACTGTGATGTACCATTATATAATGTCACGTTGACATTAACATATTTCCAAAAGGAAGCTTTTCTCATACCACTAGTAGAATTTTTTTTTTGAACATTCACTAGTAGAGATTTTTTCTCTCTAGACTTTCAGCCATAGAAGCGTTTCTCCTTAATAGTTCTGTGAATTAGAGGTTTTATATTATTTATTGTTTACTCATATACTAGTTTTATCTCTTCTGTGTTTCAAAAAAAATCTCTTCTTTTCAAAAAACAGTTATCAAAGGTTTTAGACCCTTTTTTAGTAAAACGCGTGCTGTTTTGGGCTTAATAACCGACATTTAGTACTTGGAAGTAGAAATGGTGTGCAATCAGTACCAAGAAGGTTTGGGTTCAAAAAGTAAAGTAGCTTTCTAAAACAGAATCTCTATCACTATACTTTACTTCATGAGGGCTTAGAAGAAGAGAAAACCACTAATCTTGAATAAATTTGAAAGGAAATACAATGGGCTTGTGCAAAGATGAGAGTTCAATTCCAAACACAAGATCACCGCTTATGATGAAAAAAATAGAGAAGACAAGTGGTTATTACTTTTAGGGACTATTTTCTTATTTGTACTAAAAGATTAAAAATCTTAGTAAGATGTATATTTGTCTTTAGTGACTCATTTCTTCATTGAATCCGGTAACCTTTAATATTAATTTGACCATTACTAGACATGGTTTTGCGTTTATGATTTCCAAACTTTCTCAGTTTTCTTCGGCTTCAGTAGATGGCTTCTTCCTCAGACCTTACACAAAAGTGTTTTGATACTTGAAATATACTATTGACCAAGGGCTCGTGTCGGATCATATGCAAATTTTGATCTCCATGGGCTCCCAAACTCATATTGGAGAACTTGTGATGACAGTCACGTATCAATATTGTATATGTTATGATAATATATAAGAGATTCGTAGTCACACTTGACAGAACTCAGCCAAATTTCACAACTTGCAAGTAAAATGTGGCTTAAACTTGGTAAACCCGATCATTTGTTTTCTAAACTCTAATAAAAGACTTAATCAGATTTAATTTGATTTGCTTGAACTCACAGAGGCCTTCATTCAAAATATCTGCCAGAGATTGGTTAATGGGAGCATTTGCTTATTCAACCATGGTTAATTATATGACACAACTAATTTCATGGTGCTACTGCCTGGTTGTCCTGTGGAGCATGTGAGAATAATCATTTTATGCCAAAATGTGTCATCAAGTAATCTCTTACGTACCAGTTTAGCTTTGCATCAAATGTGTAAGATCATTGACCGAATCCCTAGAGGATCAAGTAATCTTGACAGTGCCATTTCTCTTGCAAGCTTATACTACAACTACTCAGGTTCATAAAAATGATTTGAGCTTGAACAACCAACTGATGATCATGGTCTCGACGGTTGGGGATGACAGGTAATCTCATAAATATGATTGAATAAAGCTTTAAATCTTTCCTCCAACGGATTTGCAATCTGCATAAAACAAGATGGATATGTTATTATGAAACTATAAATAACATAATGTTGTCACTGAGTGAGTGAGTGGAAACATGCATGTACGGAGATGGTGATGCCAATGACCTACTTGAACCAGAGCATGTTCCCACCATACAAAAATGACTATGGGTCATTCGAAGAACAGTGGATTAGTAGATATGGAGATAAGCGACCACATCGGATCACCACAGAGTTTGGCAGGAAAGTCAGTTTTCTATTGTCTCTTCTCTCATTTCTTGCAGTCGACTGGATCAGATTCGGTAATGAGATTGTTGGTCATGTTTTGTAGAGAATAGAGACAGTGTTAAAGAGGTTTGGAAGCAGAATGCACGATCTGTGGAGCCGTGGAGGCAAGTAGTACTTCATGGTGTCAAAATTTTTATTGGATTTGAATCTTAACATTTAGAATTGGTCATTTATTTTCAGGGTACTGAAGAATATTTCGAGCAGCATTATTGCCTTGTGACCAAGAAAGGTAAAATGGTGGCGTTGGATAAAATAGATTAAGAGAAAAACTGAAACCCAACATTGTTTGCATGGAACATGTGCTCACCATGCGGATCTAAGGGTTGCTATGAAAGGTGAACCGGAGTGGCTGAAAGAGTGGAGTGTTGAAAAGTAAACTTAATTTGGGTTGGGCTAATAATTCATTAATCATATTTAGCCCAAACTTATCCCTAGTTCTAGAATAATCCTCCACCTCCTTAAGTTAAAAATCTAGATATTTTTATAGAAAATTCTAGATAATTAAAGAAAAATAATCTTAGATATTTAAGTAGAATTATCTAGAATTGTGATTAAAATATGTAAGATATTTTGTACTTTGGAGGCTATAAATACCTCCCCTCTCTTCTCATTTTGGATCATCAAGAATCATCCAAGCTTGTAAGAAACATCTAAGTAATAAGAAATTCTCTTCTAAATTATAAAAAGCTTTCTTCTTCACAAAGTTTCTTTCTCTTCAAACACCTTAAACACTTTCTCCATCCTTATAAAGTTTTTCATTCCAACAAAGTGGTATCAGAGCTACAAGTTCCTTTTGAAGATGGCAAACAATGGTGTTCCTCTCCAAGTTCCATTGCTCACTAAGAGCAACTATGATAATTGGAGCCTTAGGATGATAGCTATCTTAGGAGCACATGATGTGTGGGAGATAGTTGAGAAAGGCTTCAATGAACCAGAGAATGATGGTGGTTTATCTCAAACTCAAAAGGACGGTTTGAGAGATTCAAGGAAGAGAGACAAGAAGGCTCTCTGCCTAATCTATCAAGGATTAGATGAAGATACATTTGAGAAGGTTGCTGGAGCAAAGACATCCAAAGAAGCATGGGAGAAGCTTCGGACCTCTTACAAGGGAGCGGAACAAGTAAAGAAGGTACGTCTTCAAACTCTAAGAGGAGAATTTGAAGCATTACAAATGAAGGAAGGAGAACTCATCTCAGATTACTTCTCAAGAGTCTTGACGGTTACTAATAACCTAAAGAGAAATGGTGAGAAGTTAGATGAGGTGAGAATTATGGAGAAAGTTCTTAGATCCTTGGATTCAAAATTTGAGCATATCGTCACCGTGATTGAAGAGACAAAAGACTTGGAGACCATGACGATGGAGCAACTTCTTGGATCACTACAAGCCTATGAAGAAAAGAGGAAGAAGAAAGAAGATATTGTGGAGCAAGTTCTCAAGATGAGAATTGATCAAAAAGAAGAAGCTGGCCGAAATCATCCAAGACGTGGTGGTGGTCATTTCCGAGGACGAGGTCGTGGTGTAAATGGACGAGGTTGGAGACCATATGAAGAAAACTTCAACCAAAGAGGAGAGAATTCATCAAGAGGTCGTGGAAGAGGAAATCCAAGATCAAGGTACGATAAATCAAGCATCAAATGCTATAGTTGCGGAAAGTTTGGACATTATGCTTCTGAATGCAAAACTCCAAACAACAATAGAGTTGAAGAGAAGTCAAACTATGTTGAAGAAAGGAGTAAAGAAGAAGATATGCTACTGATGGCTTACAAGAAGGATGCACCAAATGAGGTTCACAAGTGGTACCTTGATAGTGGTGCAAGCAACCACATGTGCGGGAATAAAAGCATGTTTGTGGAGCTTGATGAATCGGTGAAGACCAATGTGGCTTTAGGAGACGAATCGAAGATGGAGGTGAAAGGTAAAGGAAATATTCTCATTCGCTTGAAGAATGGAGATCACCAATTCATTTCCAATGTTTACTACATTCCAAGCATGAAGACCAACATCTTGAGCCTAGGACAACTCTTAGAGAAAGGTTATGACATTCGACTAAAGGATAATAGCCTTTCTTTAAGAGATAATGCAAATAATCTCATCACAAAGGTGCCAATGTCAAGCAATAGAATGTTTGTCCTAAACATTCAAAATGACATTGCACGATGTCTCAAGATATGCTACAAGGAGGAATCTTGGCTTTGGCATCTTCGATTTGGGCATCTCAACTTTGGAGGCTTAGAGCTACTTTCCAAGAAAGAGATGGTGAAAGGACTACCTTGCATCAATCATCCAAATCAAGTGTGTGAAGGTTGCTTACTTGGAAAGCAATTCAAGATGAGTTTTCCAAAGGAGTCGGAGACAAGAGCAAGAAAGCCACTAGAACTCATACATACAGATGTATGTGGCCCGATCAAACCAAGTTCACTCGGTAAGAGTAACTACTTCCTTCTCTTCATTGATGATTTTTCAAGAAAAACATGGGTTTACTTTTTGAAAAAGAAATCAGAAGTGTTTGAAAATTTCAAAAAGTTTAAAGCCCATGTTGAGAAGGAAAGTGGTCTTAAGATCAAGTCCATGAGATCTGATCGAGGAGGAGAGTTCATGTCCAAGGAATTTCTGAAGTATTGTGAAGATAATGGCATTCGAAGACAATTGACGGTGCCAAGAACCCCTCAACAAAATGGAGTAGCAGAAAGGAAGAATAGGACAATACTTGAGATGGCAAGAAGCATGCTCAAAAGTAAGAAGCTACCAAAGGAATTGTGGGCAGAAGCAGTGGCGTGTGCGGTTTATATATCAAACCGATCTCCAACAAAAAGTGTTTTGGGAAAGACACCACAAGAAGCTTGGAGCGGAAGGAAGCCCGGTGTCTCACACCTAAGAGTCTTTGGAAGCATTGCTCACGCTCATGTTCCGGACGAGAAGCGGAGCAAACTAGATGATAAAAGTGAGAAGTTCATCTTTATTGGGTATGACGCTAATTCCAAAGGCTACAAGCTCTACAATCCTGAAACAAAGAAGACAATCATCAGCCAGAATGTTATCTTTGACGAAGAAGGAGAATGGGATTGGAGAACAAATGATGAAGAATACAACTTCTTTCCATCTTTTGAAGAAGAGAATCTGGAGCAACCAAGAGAAGAGCCAGCTACACCACCAACTTCACCAACTACAAGTTCTCACGGAGATGAAAGCTCAAGTGAAAGGACTCCACGTTTTAGAAGTCTACAAGACATCTACGAGGTAACCGAAAATCAAGACAATCTTACTTTATTTTGTCTATTTGCGGATTGCGAGCCAATGAACTTTGAAGAAGCTCAAGAAAAGAAGTCATTGAAAAGTGCAATGGATGAAGAAATCAAGTCGATTCAAAAGAATGATACATGGGAGTTAGCTTCACTTCCAAATGGGCACAAAGCAATAGGTGTGAAGTGGGTGTACAAGGCAAAGAAGAACTCTAAAGGAGAAGTTGAAAGGTACAAGGCAAGATTGGTGGCGAAAGGCTATAGTCAAAGAGCCGGGATCGACTATGATGAGGTATTTGCTCCAATTGCTCGCTTAGAAACAGTTAGACTAATCATTTCATTGGCAGCTCAAAAGAGTTGGAAGATACATCAAATGGATGTCAAATCAGCCTTCCTAAATGGAAGCCTTGAAGAAGAAGTTTACATTGAGCAACCACAAGGCTATATAGTTAAAGGAGAAGAAGACAAAGTCTTAAGGCTGAAGAAGGCGCTTTATGGATTGAAGCAAGCACCAAGAGCATGGAACACTCGAATTGATAAGTATTTCAAGGAGAAAGGATTCGTCAAATGTCCATATGAGCATGCACTTTATATCAAAACTCAAAACAATGATATATTGATTGCATGCTTGTATGTGGATGATTTGATTTTCACTGGCAACAATCCGGTTATGTTTGAAGATTTCAAGATGGAGATGACAAAGGAGTTTGAGATGACGGATATTGGATTGATGTCATACTACCTTGGCATCGAAGTAAAGCAAGAAGAAAATGGAATCTTCATTACTCAAGAAGGCTATGCTAAAGAGGTGCTTAAGAAGTTCAAGATGGATGACTTAAATCCAGTATGCACGCCAATGGAATGTGGAGTCAAGCTGTCAAAGGAAGAAGAAGGAGAGAGTGTGGATCCAACACTCTTCAAAAGTCTGGTTGGAAGCTTACGTTATCTAACGTGCACAAGACCCGACATTCTACATGCAGTTGGAGTTGTGAGTCGATATATGGAGCATCCAACAACAACTCATTTCAAGGCAGCTAAGAGGATCCTACGCTATATCAAAGGTACAATCAACTTTGGCTTGTACTACTCTACTTCTGACGATTACAAGCTTGTTGGATATAGCGATAGCGATTGGGGTGGAGACATAGATGACCGGAAAAGCACAAGTGGCTTCGTGTTTTTCATTGGAGAAACCGCTTTCACATGGATGTCAAAGAAGCAACCGATTGTCACTCTTTCTACTTGTGAAGCGGAGTATGTGGCAGCTACTTCATGTGTTTGCCATGCTATTTGGTTACGAAACTTGCTAAAGGAGTTGAACCTACCACAAGAGGAGCCAATGAAGATCTTTGTGGATAACAAGTCGGCAATTGCATTGGCAAAGAATCCAGTCTTCCATGATCGTAGTAAGCACATCGATACTCGCTATCACTACATTAGAGATTGTGTTACCAAGATGGATGTGCAATTGGAATATGTGAAGACAAACGATCAAGTAGCTGATATCTTCACCAAGCCTCTCAAGCGTGAAGACTTTATCAAGATGCGGAGTTTACTCGGAGTAACCAAATCAAGTTTAAGAGGGGGTGTTGAAAAGTAAACTTAATTTGGGTTGGGCTAATAATTCATTAATCATATTTAGCCCAAACTTATCCCAAGTTCTAGAATAATCCTCCACCTCCTTAAGTTAAAAATCTAGATATTTTTATAGAAAATTCTAGATAATTAAAGAAAAATAATCTTAGATATTTAAGTAGAATTATCTAGAATTGTGATTAAAATATGTAAGATATTTTGTACTTTGGAGGCTATAAATACCTCCCCTCTCTTCTCATTTTGGATCATCAAGAATCATCCAAGCTTGTAAGAAACATCTAAGTAATAAGAAATTCTCTTCTAAATTATAAAAAGCTTTCTTCTTCACAAAGTTTCTTTCTCTTCAAACACCTTAAACACTTTCTCCATCCTTATAAAGTTTTTCATTCCAACATGGAGGAGGCAAGAGGTGGGCTATTATAGAGAAATGGATAAGTGATTATTATAGAGATTTGAAAGAAGAGTAAATGTAAGAAGGCCAATAGAAAGCCAAAAGTTCATTGCAAAAGATTAACAAATAAAGATTGTGTGTGTGCGTTTTGTAATGTAGTTTGAGTGTAATAAATCAACAATCCATGCTTATAAGACTAAACAAATCTAAGATTACAAAAGCGAAAGACTTAGTTTTCTGCAAATACTCGAATTTCATAATTTTTAACAACACAAAGAATCATGATCCTACTATTTCAAAGTTGGCTGATTTACACAACCGAGTTTCGATCAAGCAGTTATTTTCATCAAATTGAGAAGACTTTGAGTGGGTTGGCGAGTGAAAGAAGAGATGCAAATCATAACTGGGAGAGAGAGAAAGAGAATAGAACAACAAAATTAATAGAAAACAACCGCGTTTGCATAGTAGCGTGAAAAATGTAAAGAGTGGTTTGGTTTACTAATGTAAGATGCTCATCTTTTATATTATAAAAAACAGAAGTAAGTTGGAAATTCTGTGAGTGACATGTGTCATAAATTATTTCAAAATAATTTTTATTTTAAAATAATTAATAAAAACTTTAGATTTTCCAGCGAAGAAAAAACGGTTCCGACTTCTGCGTAATGCTAAAAGCAAAAACTTTAACCATCTTTTACTGCAAAACCTTGACTCCCAAGATTTTCTATCAAATGACTACCACGTTCATGAATCATATAATTTACAACTCCTAAATCAACACGTTTAAACTGTTTTCTTTTTCTATATAATTTTCAGTCAATTAATTTTTTTTTGTTTGTGTTGGAGATAAACTTGAAAGTAACTTGATTGGCAAGTTATCTAAGTTTTAGTTAGATTTGGAGTTATCTAAATAATGTGTGAATCCTAATGAGATTAGGACTAATGAGTTTATATAAGAGATGCAAGAGTTTGCATATGTGTGTGCGATTTTATTGAGTTTGTAAGGTTGAGGATTTGAGCTATTTTACCTCAAAGAGATTAATAAGAAGAGTTTCTTATTGAGAGATTCATATTGTGTTCTTGAGTTTGGATAACAATATTTGGTATCAGAACTTTACGGAGACGATCTTGAGCAAACAAAGGTATGGGAGATATCACGACATATGTGAAGCCAAAAGAAGGAGTAGGACCTTCTTCGATTAATTGTCCAATGCTGACTACAACTAACTATACAGTATGGGCAATGAGAATCAAGATATTGCTAAAGGTGAATGAAGTTTGGGAGGTTGTCGAAACCGAGTCCGACAATATAAAAAAGAACAACATAGCCACGGCGTTGCTCTTCCAATCAATACCAGAATCATTAATATTACAGGTTGGAGAACTAAACACAGCAAACAAAGTGTGGGAGGCTATCAAAGCGAGACATATGGGAGCAGACAGGGTTCGAGAAGCTCGCCTGCAAACTTTAAGTGCGGAGTTCGATCGCCTAAAGATGAAAGAAGCTGATACGATAGACGACTTCGTGGGAAAATTATCAGAAATCTCGTCCAAATCGGCTGCGTTGGGTGAAAGCATTGAGGAAACTAAGATGGTTAAGAAATTTCTCAAAAGTCTTCCTAGAAAGAAGTATATCCACATCGTAGCATCCTTGGAACAAGTACTTGATCTTAAAACCACAACATTCGAGGATATTGTAGGCCGCTTAAAAGCGTTTGAGGAACGAGTTGCAGAGGAAGAAGAGGAAGACCAAGACAATCAAACAAAATTGATGTATGCGAGTAACGACTCCCAACCACAGAATCGTGATAGCAACAGTCGAGAGTACAACAACTATAGAGGACGAGGCAGAGGAGGAAGGTACTATAACAGAGGAAGAGGTCGCAGGCGTTATGTCTACAACTACGAAAGGGACATGACTAAGATCACCTGTTTCAGGTGTGACAAAACCGGTCACTTCGCCATGGATTGTCCTGACCGACAGTTAAAGCTGCAGGAAGCCCGTGAAATTAAAGATGATGATACCCAAGAAGCAGAGGATCTAATGATGCATGAAGTGATATTTCTAAACGAGAAGAACATGAATCCTTAAGACTTTGAGACAAATTTGGTAGGAGAGAATACCTGGTATCTCGACAATGGTGCAAGCAATCATATGACCGGAAAAAGAGAATATTTTCGCAAGATTGACGAGACCATCACAGGCAAGGTACGATTCGGAGATGATTCACGCGTTGATATCAAAGGGAAAGGTTCAGTTCTTTTCATTAGCGAAGATGGAGAAAACAGAATTCTAGCCGATGTGTATTATATACCGGATCTAAAAAGTAATATCATCAGTCTAGGTCAAGCCACCGAGTCGGGCTGTGACGTACGAATGAGAGAAGATTACCTCACCCTGCATGACAAAGAAGGTCGACTGATCACAAGATCAAAGAGGTCAAAGAACAGATTATACAAGGTACTTATGGAAAGTGCTAAACCCAAGTTGCTACAAACAATGGTGGTTAGTGAAGCTGATAAGTGGCACGCAAGGTTAGGCCACATTGGGAGGGAATCGATGAAGTCTATGATCCAAAAGGAACTTGTCATTGGGATACCTAATGTAGAAATCGGAAAAGAGAGCTGCTCAGCCTGCTTACTTGGAAACCAAACAAGACACTCTTTCCCGAAATCAACATCGTTTCGTGCAAGTCGGGTACTAGAGTTAATCCACGGAGATCTTTGTGGACCTATCACACCCTCCACGCCCGCTAAGAATCGATACATCTTCGTTTTGATTGATGATCATAGCAGGTATATGTGGTCAATTCTTCTCAAGGATAAGGGAGAAGCTTTTGAGAAATTCAAAAAGTTCAAAGAAATTGTTGAGAAAGAAACAGGAGAAAAAATTAAGGTATTTAGAACAGACCGTGGTGGAGAGTTCTGTTCCACCGATTTTCGAGAGTTCTGTGAGACAACAGGGATATCTAGACATCTTACTGCCCCCTATACTCCTCAGCAAAACGGGGTCGTCGAGAGAAGAAACAGAACTCTGTTGGGTATGACCAGGAGTATCTTAAAACACATGAGTATACCAAATTATTTGTGGGGAGAAGCTGTGAGGCATTCTACATACCTCATAAATCGAGTGGCTACAAGAGTTCTGTCACAAACACCATATCAGTCCTTCAAGAAGAAGAAGCCAAGCATAGGACATATACGCGTGTTTGGGTGTTTGGGATACGCAAAAATAGACATCGGACATCTTAAGAAGCTGGATGATAGGTCTCGAAGATTGGTACACCTTGGAACCGAGCCAGGATCTAAGGCATATCGACTATATGATCCTATAAACCAGAAAATTGTGGTAAGCAGAGACGTCGTGTTCGACGAAAGTAAAAGTTGGAACTGGAAGACAATTGAAACAGAAGTCGATGGTGATTCAGGGATGTTTAAAGTTATCATCGGAGAGTTTGGAAACAAAGGTATAATCGGAGATGATGAAGATTCTAACTCGGTTGAAGGTGTTGCAGTAGAAGATTATGTTGAGATACAAGATGGTGATAATAATGAAGAAGCACCTGATCACAATGTTTTAAGAAGATCATCACGAGAAAGCAAGAAACCAAGTTATCTAGAAGATTATGTAATGCTGGCAGAGTTCGAGAGTGAAGAGATGTTGATGTTATTAGACGAGGAGCCATGGAACTATAGTGAAGCAAGGGAAGAGAAGGTTTGGAGAGACGCTTGCGATGATGAGATTGCTTCGATAGTGAAAAATAAAACATGGGAGACCTTCCTAAAGGAGCTAAAGCTATAGGCTTGAAGTGGGTGTTTAAGGTGAAAAGGAATTCAGACGGAAGCATTAATAAATTCAAAGCTCGACTTGTAGCAAAAGGTTATATACAGAGGCATGGTATTGACTACGAAGAAGTATTCGCCCCTGTCGCACGCATCGAAACCATTCGATTTATCCTAGCCCTCGCAGCATCTAATGGTTGGGAAGTACACCACTTGGATGTGAAAACAGCTTTCCTCCATGGTGATCTTAAGGAGACAGTCTATGTCTCGCAACCTGAAGGATACATAACCAAAGGAAAGGAAGACAAGGTGTACAAGTTAAATAAAGCACTCTACGGCTTAAAACAAGCACCGAGAGCTTGGAATGCAAAACTAAACAAAGTTCTTGGGCAACTTAACTTTGTGAAGTGTACCAAGGAACCTGCGCTATATCGAAGCCAAGACAACGGTCAACTTCTCCTTGTAGCTGTGTATGTGGATGATCTTCTGGTCACAGGGTCGAGCATGGAAGCAATACAAGAGTTCAAAAGAAGAATGTCGAGTAAATTTGAGATGAGTGACTTGGGAAAGTTGACCTACTATCTCGGTATTGAGGTGTGCCAGCATGAGTACGGTATCACTTTAAATCAAGGAAGATAAGCAAAGAAAATATTAAGTGAAACAAAGATGGAGGACTGCAATTCAGCTCAAGCACCAATGGATCCTGGTATGCGTTTCTCGAAGGGAAGTGGTGAGAAGAACATAAATGAGAAGGAGTACAGAAGAAATATTGGTTGTCTCAGGTATATACTTCATACACGGCCTGATCTATCATATTCTGTTGGAGTATTGAGTCGGTATATGCAGCAACCAAAAGAATCTCATGGGGCGGCTTTAAAGCAAATACTCCGGTATCTACAAGGGACCTTGCTGTATGGACTTGTCTTTAGAAGAGGAACTAAAGCCGAGCTTAAAGGTTATAGTGACAGCTCTCATGCAGTGGACGAAGACGATGGGCGTAGTACGGCAGGACATGTTTTCTATCTTGAAGACAGTCCAATCACATGGTGGTCACAAAAGCAAGAGACAGTTGCACTATCCTCATGTGAAGCAGAATTCATGGCAGCAACTGAGGCAGCTAAATAGGCGATTTGGCTTCAAGACTTGTATGAAGAAATCACTGGACAGTCACGTGAAAGAGTGGTGGTGTTCGTGGACAATAAATCAGCCTTGGCTCTTACTAAGAACCCTGTGTTCCATGGGCGCAGCAAACACATACATAGGCGGTATCATTTTATTCGTGAATGTGTTGAGAACGACTTGATAGAAGTTCAGCATGTACCAGGTGATGAGCAAAGAGCCGACATTTTGACAAAAGCGCTTGGAAGGGTCAAAAACAAAGAGATGAGGGAGCTAATAGGAGTCGAAGATGTCACTCAAGCCAACTTCAAGTTTAAAGGGGAGATTGTTGGAGATAAACTTGAAAGTAACTTGATTGGCAAGTTATCTAAGTTTTAGTTAGATTTGGAGTTATCTAAATAATGTGTGAATCCTAATGAGATTAGGACTAATGAGTTTATATAAGAGATGCAAGAGTTTGCATATGTGTGTGCGATTTTATTGAGTTTGTAAGGTTGAGGATTTGAGCTATTTTACCTCAAAGAGATTAATAAGAAGAGTTTCTTATTGAGAGATTCATATTGTGTTCTTGAGTTTGGATAACAATAGTTTGCTCTCCTTTTTTTGTTCAGAAGTCTTCTTCTTCATCAATTTGTTTTTAGATTTTGAGTAAAGAAAAAAAGATTCAAAGTTAAAATTATTTTGTCGAGAGTCAATGTTCTCTTCTACTCAACCTGATACTCTTTTTTTGTTTTCTTTTGCACTATTCGCACTGAACATGGCAGTTGCGTTTCTTCATGTTTGAGAGCTTACTTCTTCCAAAAGATTAAAAATCTGCATCTCTTCTTTCACTCGCCAACCCACTCAAAGTCTTCTCAGTTTGATGAAAATAACTGATTGATCGAAACTCGTTGTGTAAAATCAGTCAACTTTGAAACAGTAGGATCATGAATCTTTGTGATGTTAAAAATTATGAAATTCGAGTAGTTTTGGTAAGAAGTGATTTTGGGCGATTCTGAGTGCGACTTTGTGTCTAGGTCTCGTGATGGATCTGTCAAATCTGCCGGGTTCGGAATCGTCTCCAGGGAAAAGATCGGGGATTAAGGTGGTCCATGAAGATGTGATGCAGGAAGAAAAGTCAGATGGTGACAAGAATTCGAAGGAGAATGATCAGAATTGGGTGTCGGTGGCACAAGATAAGAAAAGTCTGAAGAAATACGAGGTTGAGGTATCAACAAAGGATGGGAAAAATAAGGTGGAGATTCCGGACGATGTTCTCACCGGATCGACGCCGCTATGGGATGATTTTGTGGTTGGGAAGTTTTTGGATCTCGCTCCTCATGTCGCGAAGGTTTACATGGTGTTGAACAAGATATGGAGCTATGGAGATACAAGCTTGAAAATTGAAGTATATGAGGTGAACGCGACTACAATGAGGTTCAGAGTCTCGAATCCGCCGAAAGCTCGTGAAAAGGTTCTAAAGCAAGGCATGTGGAATATAGCTGGAGTTCCCATGGTTGTAACGAACACTACAAGAAAACAGGCTCATACCGAGGGCCAAAATCGTCGGTATGTCGTCGGAATACGGTTATTCCGACGACATACCGAAGAAATATGTCCTCGGAAAAAACTCCTCGGAATTTTCTCGGAATTTTCTAACGGAATTCCAAGGAAACAAAATTCCGAGGAAAATTTGAGGACAACTGTTCCTCGGAAAGGTCGTCGGAAAATACCGAGGAAGCTCTCCCTCGGTATATACCGAGGACACTTCCGAGGGACAAATCCTCGGAAGTTTCGACGAATAATACCGAGGAGGCTAGTCCTCGGAAAATTCTGAGGACTGTCTCCCTCGGAATATTCCGACGATCATAGTCGTCGGAATATACCGAGGGAAATCTTCCTCGGAATATCCAAAAATATAAAATTAAAATTAAAATAGAAAACATATTATATAAAATTCAAAGTAGTACAAATAAAAATAAAACATTCCGAGTTTTTGAAAAAAAAAACTACAGGTTTTGGGTGTTCGGGTCTGGCATGCTCGGGAACACCTCGTTCGGGTGCAACCTCCTCATCATCTCCATCATTTGCTCGTTCAGCTTCCTCTGTGCCTCAAAGCTCGCCTGTTGAGTCGCCATCTAGGTCTCCAACACAGATATGCGATCATCCTTGTCCTGCATCTGACCCATAAGTGCTTCGGGATCAACAAAGGGCGGTGGTGCAGCAGAAGACGGAACTGACCGGGACCGACGACCCAAACCGAACAAACGTCCCTTCTTCTTTGGAACCGACTGAAATAGAAAAGTGTCAAATTTAAATAATAGAAAAGATGAAAAAACTTTAAATAATAGAAAATCTGAATTGAACTTTAAAAAAAAAACTTACCTCTTCAACGATTTCGTTGATCCGAACCCGAGGCAAGCAGGTCGAACCCGTCGAATCGTCATCCTCGGTTTGAAGCTGAGACACCTCGTCTTCCACCTGAGTGTCGATGAGGGTGACCACATCCCTCACAACACCATCATCAATATTGCCGGTCTTCTTGTTGGTATACGCCCTCTTCATTAGGGCGAGATCATCAACTGGCTCGCCCTCATTTTCTTCCGCCTTGAAAAAACATAAATTAAACAAACATTAGTAATTAGAAGAAATGCACAAAAAAAAAATTTAAAAACTTAAATAATAGAATAAAAAGCGACTAGCTTACCATGCGATCCTCCAGAGTGGCAATAGATTGAGCACCCAAGTTATGCCTGAAGACGCCCTTCCCTTTACGGTCGCTCCTGCGGTTGGTGGAGTTGGTGGAAGAAGTTGATTTCGTCTGATCCTTACTCCAATGCACACCCAACTCCAACCAGACCGTGGGGTTCATCGACTTTGGGACCTTTTAATTAAAAAAAATTGTTAAATAAATTAAAAAATATTGTAATAAATTAAAAAATTGTTTAATAAATAAAAACAAACCTTGTTTATTTCCCACTTCTTCTTCCACTCGTGGATCTGCTTCCCATAGTTGTCCATAACTTTATGGACGAAGTGGTGATAGATATACAACGTATCATCGGCATTCCAGTTGAATTCTTGCTGAAAATAAAACACAATTAGTAGAAAAATTATATTAAAGATTAAAAATATAAGTAAAAAATTAGAATACTTACCGCAAACTGTTGAAACCACAGATGCTGCTTGTCGGTAGGGAAGTCGGTGAAAGTCGGATGTCCCTTGTCGAGGGCCGAGTACATCATACGGTTGATCCATGCGCTGATCTCGTTCGAGGATCGGTTGAACCTAATAAAAAGAACAAATTATTAAAAAGGAATCAAATTTTAATGAAAAAAATAGTTTTAATTACCATGTTTGACCCCGTCCACGTGGATACGAAGTGAGATAGGGAAGATGGTCACGACCGGGCTGTCGAACAAACTCCGCAACTCTCATCACTCCCGGAGGACCCTCAGGAGCAGGAGCAGGAGCTGGTGCAGCAACAGCAGCGGGAGGAGCAGGAGAGGGAAATGGAGAGGGAGATGTATGGTAGGAGCTGTGGGGCGACGATGCGGAACCCTGAATGGAGTGGCTTCCCGAACCACCACGATCACGACGCTGTCGAGACCGGCTCTGATCATCATCATAAGACCTGTATATATATATATATTAAAAAATTGTATAATACAAAAAATAGATTTTATATACAAAAAACATTTTCATAACCAAAAAACTTTATTAAAAAAAAATAGTTTTAATATAAAAAAATAGTTTAATAATTAAAAATAGTTTTAATATATAAAAAATAATTTTAATATATAAAAATTAATTTTAATATAGAAAAAATAGTTTAATAATTTAAAAGTAGTTTTAATATATAAAAAATAGTTTTAATATATAAAAAATAGTTCTAATATATAAAAAATAGTTTAATAATTAAAAAAATAGTTTTAATATAGAAAAATTATAAAAAATTTATAAATTGTTATTATACATGATTTATATATATATATATATATGTATAAAAAATTATAAATCGTTTATAAATATAGAAAATGGTTTATAAATATTTTTAAAATTTATTAAAAACGTTTTATTATATATAGTTTATTACTGGAAATTCGAAAAACGTTTTTAAAAATCGAAAAACGTTTTTAAAAATCAAAAAACGTTTTTAAAAATCAAAAAAATGTTTTAAAAATACAAAAACATTTTAATTTCTAACCAAAACAAAAAAAAAAATTCAAAAAAAATAAAACAACAATCAAATCAACAATCCTAACTTAAACTATCCATTCAATCCTAAACTTTCTAACAAACAACCTAAAATCCAAAAATCTAATCTCACAAACCCCAAAAAATTGAAAAAACAAGGTTTTATAAGATTCTTACATGATTTCGGTTAGGGAGAAGATATGTGGGAGAGATGCGGCGGCGGTATGTCGGAGAGATGGGAGAGAGATGCGGCGGCGGTCGAGAGAGATGAGAGATATGAGAGAATTGAGAGATGCGGCGGAGTAGAAGAAGAACACCGGTTTCGTTTATATTTAATGATTCCGACGGACACCGGTTCGTCGGTATTCCGTCGGAATCATTAAAGATATCACACTTTGGGCTTCGCGAAAAGCTCTAGTTCCTCGAAATTTCCTCAGAAAATTCCGAGGAAATTCCGAGGAATACTGAAAATCATGATATTTCTCGGAATTTCCTCGGAATTTTCTGAGGGAATTCCGAGGATAAAGGGTTTGGGGTTTCAAAACCTAGTTCCTCGGAATTTCCTCAGAAAATTCCGAGGAAATTCCGAGGAATACTGAAAATCATGACATTCCTCGGAATTTCCTCATAATATTCCGAGGGAATTCCGAGGACAAAGGGTTTGGGGTTTCAAAACCTCGATTTTTTTTGCCGTATTTCATTTCTTATACAAATGTAATGCATACCATTGAGGATTCTTTGTATAGATGATCATAAACCATGAAATAACAAAATTTCAAAACTAATTGTAAGTATCATCTTTAACGTTTATTAAAGTGTATAAGTGTTTCTCTTATGTTGTGTGGTTTTCATTCATGCAATCGTAAAAGTGTTTGTTATCGTCTAAAACACCAAAGTTTGACTTCATAATCTAGTTAAGACACTTAATGAAGGTTATATACGTGTTATTCAATCCGCAAAATGTTGTTTTCGGTTTAAAATCCTTAGCTCCTCGGAAATTCCTCAGAAAATTCCGAGGAAATTCCGAGGAAGTACTGAAAACCATGTCTTTCCTCGAAAATCCCTCAGAAAATTCCGAGGAAATTCCGAGGGGCTGTGGGTTTTATACCGAAAACCCACACCTTCCTCGGAATTTCCTCGGAATTTTCCGAGGGATTTCCGAGGAAATGTACTTTACAATCAAATCCCTAAATCGAGAAGGTAAATTCCGAGGAAATTCCGAGGAAAACCTAAATTCTCTCGGAATTTCCTCGGTATTTCTAAAAAAAAAAAAAAAAAAAAAAAAAACTAGTCTGTTTCCGAGTCATCATCACCAGATGAATCTGAATCTGGATCTTGGTGAAACTCTCCAATAACTGGTTCATCCTCTGCGTGAACGACGGCTTCCTCTGCGAAGTCGGTTAAATCAACTACAAGGCCACCTTCAGCAACATCTTCTGCTGCAATTAAGTTGCCGGATGTGATTGGTTGTAGTGGGTCTTCCAGCTCAGAACTTCCCTGAACTCGGCCTCTCGGGTTGAGTCTTGTAACAGTAACCCATGGATCATCTCTGTTCCTTACCCGGGGGTACTTGATATAACAAACCTGTAACATTTAAAAAATTATTAGTAAATGAAAGGATCATAATATTGAATAATTAACATTTACTTACCTGATCGGCCTGAGAAGCAAGAATGAAAGGATCATAATATTGCAGCTTTCGCCTCGAATGTACTGATGTAACACCAAATGCATCTGTTCTCACACCTCGATCTGGAGTGTTGTCGTGCCAATCACAATAGAAAACAGTACAGCGCAATCCAAGCATGCCCAAATACTTGATTTCCATAATCTCATGTATGTGTCCGTAGTATACATCATCTCCTGATGCAGAACAAATGCCAGCATCATAGGTCGTACGCGAACGTCTCCTCTTTTCAGTTGTGAATGCATATCCTTTAGTACAAAATCTCGGATATGACTTCACAACATAGTTTGGTCCAACCACCATTTCGCGTATCCAATCGTCAAATGTTTCACCTCTGGCTAAACCAGCAGACACCTATTAATAGCACATATATAATGAATTAGTATAAATATGTGATAAATGATATTTTAATTTGTATAAATATGTGATAAATGATATTTTAATTTGTTTAAGGCACTCACATAAGTAAACATCCATCCAGCAAATTCTCTCTGCTTCATTTCTTCTAGTTCCTCCTCTGTGGCGTATCTATATTCCAACCGCTTTTCTGCTATGAAAATCCTGTACATGTGATGACAATAATGTAATTAATTAAGATATAAATATTAATTTGTTAAAATTAAAATTTATAAGATAATAAACTTACCTCTCATATTGAAGAACATCTTCGCAGTTGGTGAGCAAATATGTTTGCAAATGACTTCGCTCCTGCTCAGTAAGTCGACGGTCCTTTGGTTTTCCGCTAAGTCGTCCAAGATCTGTGAAAATATCTGGAACCTTAACATGATATGTTGCCCGTTGGCCTCTATCATCATGTCGAGCAGGTCTTCTGTTTTTGGTCTGAACTTCTGCTGGAAAGTAGTACTCGGCAAAGTTTGAAATTTCTTCATTGATCATCTGTGCGACTATAGAACCTTCCACCCTACTTAAATTTTTCACCATCTTCTTCAAATGGAACATATACAGCTCATATAGATACATCCATCTATACTGCACAGGACCACCAAGTTCCAATTCTCTTGCCAGGTGAATAACAAGATGCTCCATAACATCAAAAAATGAGGGAGAAAATATCTTCTCAAGGTTGCACTGAATCACGGCTATGTTAGTCTTCAGATTTTCAATACCTTCAAGAGTCACTGATCTGCTGCATAAATCGCGGAAGAAAGCACTTATCCCTGCAATTGCTTCATGAACATTTCGTGGTAATAGTTCTTTGAAGGCAAACGGAAGGAGGCGCTCCATCAACACATGGCAATCGTGACTTTTCAAGCCAATAAACTTTCCTTCCTTTCTGTCGATACAGTTACGCAAATTAGATGTGTAACCGTCTGGAAACTCCACATCGTTTGAAATCCAATCAAAGAACGCATTTTTTCCCTCTGCATCAAGTCGGTATATGGGAAAAGGAGCCCTACCATTCCCATCAACATGAAGTTCTGAACGAGCACATATATCGACTAAATCCAGTCTTGACTTCAAATTATCCTTTGTTTTACCTTGAACGTTAAGGATCGTGTTCATGAGATTGTCAAAAAAGTTCTTCTCAATATGCATGACATCTAAATTATGCCTTAGCAGATGATCCTCCCAGTATGGCAGATCCCAAAAAATACTTTTTTTGTACCAGTTATGTAGTTCTCCAACAGCATCTACCGGAAATTGCTCATGTCCACCGACGTCTGGCGTCCTTGCTGCACCAAAATCTCTTAGTTGTGTCTTCAAGCCTTTCCCACTAACTTCCTCAGGTGGACCATCAAACACCTGCTTGTTCTTCCTAAACAAAGTCTTACTCCGACGGTATGGATGATCAGGTGGTAGGAATCGTCTGTGACAGTCAAACCAACACGTTTTTTTCCGTTCTTTAGTTGGAAAGCATCTGTGTCATCTTGACAATATGGACATGATAGCCTTCCATGCGTTGTCCATCCAGATAACTTACCATATGCTGGAAAATCACTTATTGTCCACATTAGTACTGCCCGCATTTGAAAGTTCTCTTTACACGAAATATCGTATGTTTCAGCACCTTCAGCCCATAGTTGTTGCAACTCATATATTAGTGGCTGAAGAAACACATCAAGCGATCTCTTAGGATGCTCTGGTCCGGGAACGAGAATGGAGAGAAACAAAAACTCTCGTCGCAAGCACAAGTTTGGGGGTAAGTTGTATGGTGTAACAATGACTGGCCATAGAGAATATTGTCTTCCACACTTCCCATACGGGCTGAAACCATCAGTACATAATCCAAGGTAGACATTTCTTCTCTCATACGCAAAGTCGGGATACTTTGATTGGAAATGCTTCCACGCTTTTGCATCTGAAGGATGTCTAATCTCACCATCTGTTGAGTGCTCCGCATGCCATCTCATTCGTTGCGCTGTGCGTTCCGAAAGATACAACCTTTGCAACCTTTCCGTCAAAGGCAAATACCACATCCTTTTATATGGCACTGGAACTCTTCCACTCGTATATTTATAACGAGGCTTCCCACAAAATTTGCATCTAATCCGTTGGTCATCCGCCCTCCAATAAATCATGCAGTTATCGCTGCATACATCTATTACCTGATAAGATAAACCAACACCAGCTACGAGTTTCTGAACCTCATAGTATGAACCTGGAGCTACATTATCCTCATGTAGAATACCTTTAACAAAATCAGCTATCGCATCCATACAGTCTTCAGCCAAGTTATAATCTGTTTTAATGCCCATCAGTCTTGTAGCAGATGATAAAGCTGAATGACCATCTCTGCAACCTTCGTACAATGGTTGCTTTCCAGCATCCAACATATCATAAAATCTCCGCGCTTCAGCATTGGGTAAATCTTCCCCTCTAAAATGATCATTTACCATCTGCTCAGTACCTACACCATAATCTACATCCGTTCTAATTGGTTCTTCTAATCTAACCGCAGGCTGAGGTTCGCTAGTACTACCAAGTTCATAATTAGTTTCCCCATGATGATACCAAATTTTGTAACTTCGTGTAAACCCACTCAAATATAGATGAGTTCAAACATCCCACTCTTTAATAACCTTTCTATTTTTACAATTAGAGCAAGGACATCTTAACTTACCTGTTTCTGCTTCCGGTTGTCGGCGAACTAACCCCATGAATTCGGTTATACCTCGTTGGTATTCTTCCGTAAGCAATCTCGTGTCCGGATTCAAATGAGGTCGATCGATCCAAGAACGAAAATAATTTGAAGAAGACATGTTTTTCTGAAACCAAATTCGTGATAGTAGGAGGGAAGAAGAAGAAATGGAGTGAATGAAGATGAAGAGGGGTGGCTGTATTTATAGATGAAATCCTGCCGAGAAACTGAGGAAATTCCGAGGAAAACAGACACTTCCTCGGAATTTCCTCGGAATCCCCCAACGGCTCTCCAACGGCTCTCTAACGGCTACAAAAAATCGTCGGAATTTTAAAAATCCCCCTCGGTTTTTTCCGACGGACCTTGTTTCCTCGGTAATCCCTCGGAATATACCGAGGATATGTGTCTTCCTCGGAATTTCCTCGGAAATTTCCGAGGAAATTCCGAGGAAACCCCATTTTTTGGTTTCCTCGGTATTTCCTCAGAAAATTCCGAGGAACTCATTTTCCCTCGGTATGTCCCTCAGAATAGCGATGTTTTCTTGTAGTGGAAATGGACTCCAAAAACTGAGGAAGAGAAACAAGAGGAAACTGCGATTCTGATGTGGGTTCATATGAGGAAGGTTTCGCTGCATATGTTCTCATGGGAGGAGCTCAGTTTCTTTACTAGCACAGTGAGATTTCCTGTGAGGTTGCACCCGGAAACCATTGCGTGCACTAATCTTGAAGTTGCAAAGATATTTGTCAATGTAAATGTCTCAAATGAGCTACCTAAAGAAATTGAATTTTCTAAGGATGATAAGGAGTTCACAGTTGCATATCACTATCCTTGGCTGTCAGCATGTTGTAATACCTGTGAAAAGTGGGGTCACACTGATAAGGTGTGTGTGTTGAATGGGAATCGGAAGAAGCAGATTGAAGGCGTGGCTTGTTCACTAAGTGTTGGTAGTGGAGTAAAAGAAGTTCGTAGTGAAAGCACTAGTTCTACAGGGGTTGATGAGATAAGAGTTCAGGAGGTAGGTACAAATGAGGAAAAGTTGGAAGAAGGAACAAAGAAAAGAGAAGAGAAGGAAGTTGTCAAGGTTCAGGAGTCGGTTGGTGTGAATAACTGGTCACGGGTTTCTCCAGCAAGAGTAGGAAGATCACAGATGAGAACTCCACAAAGGATTGAAACAGAAGTTCAGATATCAGCCTCGAAGTATTCTGTGCTGAGTTTGGAGGAAGCTGTAGGGGAAGGAGAAATATTAATAGAAGAACATGAGATCAACGATGATTATATTTCTGAAGCTAGGGAGCAGGCAAGGGAGTTGGAAGGGGATCTGTTCAAAGATGATATATTCGCCCAACAATTTAAAGAAAAGGATAAGGCTGTAACGAAAAAAGGGGTAAGGAGAAATCAGAAGGCTAAAGCTGAGGACGCAAATCCAGTGAAGAGCACAAGGCCTTCTTGACGTAAACACTAACATGTCTAGTTTCTTCTGGAATGTACGCAGATTTAATAAACCTTTGAAGCATTATGTGAAGCATTCTGTGGTGAAAGAGTGGGTGAGAAGCAAAGATATGAAGTTTGGTTGCATTTTGAAACAAGGGTGAAGGAAAAAAGGCAAGAAAAATTTTGAAGTTTGTATTTAGAGATTGGTCTTCTATAACTACGAATGCAGTCAAGGAGGTAGAATTTGGGTGATTTGGAGGATTCAGTATGTATGTCTCCAGACTATAAAACAGATCAGCTTATGACATGTTCTGTCGGAATTCAAGGAGAGGAGGAGTTCTATTGTACATTAGTTCATGCTCGTAATCAAGTGGAGGAAAGGAAGAAACTGTGGAGTGATATATGCCATCATCATGATTCTCCATTTTTAAAAATAAGGCTTGGTTAATCATGGGAGACTTCAACGAAATCTTGGAGGGAGAGGAGAATTCGGGTTTCTCTAACTTGGGAAGGATTCCGAGTGGGATGAGGGATTTTCAAAGGGTGGTTCTTCATTGCAATCTTACAGATATGGGATATCAAGGTCCATTATTCACTTGGTGCAACAAGAGAGAAGAAGGGATTATTTGCAAGAAGTTGGATAGAGTATTGATGAATGATGTTGCTCTTCTTCGGTTTCAAATGCCTATTCTGTTTTCGAGCCAGGTGGTTGTTCTGATCATATGAGATGCACGATCCAAGTCTGGACACCAAGTGAAAAGATTAGAAGACCATTTAAGTATGCCAGCGCGATTGGGAATTTACCTAGCTTTCTGCCAATGGTTAAAGAGTATTGGGACTCAACAGAGAAATTGTTTCACTCTACCTCAGCTCTGTTCAGGTTTTCCAAGAAGTTAAATAATTTGAAGCCTCTTATAAGAGAAATGGGAATAGAGAAGCTATGAAACTTAACCAAAAGAGCTTCTGAGTCGTATGAAATTCTCTGCGACAAGCAGCAAAAAACTCTTTCTAATCCTAGTAATACGACTATTCAGGAGGAAGCTGATGCATATGAGAAGTGCATGCACATTGCTGGTCTAGAAGAGGAGTTTCTGAAAGAGAGGTGGGTGATCAGAATAATAAGACATTTCACAATACCATAAGAAATCGGCAAGCTCAGAATACAATTCGGGAGATTAGATGTCAGGATGGAACTCTAGCTACAACCCAAGAGGATATCAAAATGGAAGCAGAGAGATTTTTCTCTGAGTTCTTGAATCTAAATCCCTCGAATTATCAAGGAGTTTCTGAGGAGGGATTGAAGGGGATGCTGGATTTTAGATGTACTCTTGGGGACATTAGTATGTTGGAAGCTGAGGTCACGGAGGAGGAGATTCGTAAGGTGCTCTTTGCAATGCCAGCCAAAAAATCTCCGGGTCCGGATGGTTACCCTGTGAGTTCTTTAAAAACTACCTGGTCAATTATAGCACATGACTTCATTGTAGCTATACAGTCGGTGTTTAGATTTGGGTTTTTTTCTTAAGGGAGTTAACTCCACAATTCTTGTGTTGATTCCGAAGAAGATAGACTCCTTAGAGATGAGAGACTTTAGGCCAATTGCTTGCTGCAATGTCCTATACAAGATGGGGTCGAAAATCATAGCTAACAGATTGAAGTTGCTTCTTCCGAGAATTATTTCTGAAAACCTGTCTGCATTTCTAATAGGTAGATTACTCATGGAGAATGTACTTCTGGCTTCAGAACTCGTAAAGGATTATCATAAGGATTCGATATCTCCAAGAAGTGTTATGAAAATTGACATCACAAAGGCTTTTGATTATGTACAGTGGTCTTTTGTGTTGAGGAGTTTGTTGACATTAGGATTCCCGGAGAAATTTATCCACTGGATAAAGCTTTGCATCACAAGTCTTTCTTTCTCGGTTCAGGTAAATGGGGATTTAGTTGGTTATTTCCAGAGTGCTAGAGGTCTGAGACAAAGATGCTCCCTATCACCGTACCTGTTTGTACTCTGTGTTGGGGTCAGAATCGGTCACGACGGAATCAATGCCTGAAAGTCCCCGGAAAGTATTTCTCGGAACAAAAAGTCTCGTATAAATCGAAAAGAGGTTATACGAAAAGTTCTCAAAATAGAATATCCAATCTCTCCGACAAACATCTCTCGGGAAACAAACGGCAAAACGAAAGGAGGTCGGAGCTTGGTCTTACCAGGTCAACTCGCCATAGGGTGAGCTCAGTCTTCCCAGCTCTCCCTAGGACAAGCTAACTTTGTTCTCCTTTGAGTCTAGATCAAAATGGCTTTCGTTTCATCTCAATCGGAGTTTCCGTTGAGATTTTACGAAGAGAACAAAGTCACTGTCCCGGCCACCTCGTGGGTGTACTCGCCCGGCGAGCTCAACCATCATGCGGGTCAGCTCGCCCTCTGTAATGGACACCTCGCCCTAGGGCAAGCTCACCTTTGTTCTCCTTTGAGTCTAGATCAAAATGGCTTTCGTTTCGTCTTAATCGGAGTTTCCGTTGAGATTTTACGAAGAGAACAAAGTCACTGTCTCGGCCACCTCGTGGGTGTACTCGCCCGGCGAGTACAACCATCACGCGGGTCAGCTCGCCCTCTGTAATGGCCAACTCGCCCTAGGGCAAGCTCACCTTTGTTCTCCTTTGAGTCTAGATCAAAATGGCTTTCGTTTCGTCTCAATCGAAGTTTCCATTGAGATTTTACGAAGAGAACAAAGTCACTGTCCCGGCCACCTCGTGGGCGTACTCGCCCGGCGAGCTTGACCAGCACGCGGGTCAGCTCGCTGGCGAGCTCAACCCCAGCATGGGCGTACTCGCCCGGCGAGTATGACCGTCATGCGGGTTAGCTCGCCGGCGAGCTCAGCCCCAGCATGGACGTATTCGCCCGGCGAGTATGACCGTTATGAGGGTCAGCTCGCCGGCGAGCTCAACCCCGGCATGGGTGTACTCGCCGGGCGAGCTCGACCAGAACGCGGGTCATCTCGCTGGCGAGCTCGACCCTGGCGTGGGTGTACTCGACCGGCGAGCTCGACCAGCACGCGGGTCAGCTCGCCGGCGAGATCAGCCCCAGCATGGGCGTACTCGCCGGCGAGTATGACCGTCATGCGGGTCAGCTCGCCGGCGAGCTCAACCCCCGCATGGGTGTACTCGCCAGGCGAGCTCGACCAGCACGTGGGTCAGCTCGCCGGCGAGCTCAACCCCAGCGTGGGTGTACTCGCCGGGCGAGCTTGACCAGCACGCGGGTCAGCTCGCCGGCGAGCTCAACCCCGGCATGGGTGTACTCGCCGGGCGAGCTCGACCAGTACGCGGGTCAGCTCGCCGGCGAGCTCAACCCCTGCGTGGGTGTACTCGCCCGGCGAGCTCAACCTGCACGCGGGTCAGCTTGACCGACGATCTGACCTGATCCTTACCTGTCCGACTTACTTCAACTCTCGTATCTTCTGTATAGCTGTGGCGTCCAACCTTCGGGACCACATGCTTCTCGCTTCGTTTCGATTAAAGTTATTCTCGAAGTTTTACGACTAAAACTAAGAAAATCGTATAAATGCCCAAAGGCCTAAAAACGGTCCGCAAGGATCCAAACTTGTCTAGAGGCCCACCTACGATCTCAGAGGGGATCCAAGCCCATAGGAATTATGATAGTTTATCATAACTCTCGGAAGTAGGATAAATGTTAAGTTTCCGAAGGTAAATGTCAGGATTCGAGGATAATTACAAAGATCGACGGAAAATTGAATATTCCCAAAAAGAGATAAACTTGGGCCCGAAGGCAAAGGGATAAATGGGCCACCGACCTAAAGCAACTGTATAAGGAGAGCTGGAGCAGAAGAAAAAGGGATCCGAGATTTGAGACCTAGAGAACTCCTGCTAGCTTAGAAAACTTAGAACTTAGGTGGTTAGACTAGCAAGGCAGAACTTAGAATGTCTGACCGCCTCTTGTTCTAGTTTTATCTTATCTGAGACCTCTGTTCCTCTCGGAAGGATCTAACAATTTTTTAACTTCAGAGCTCCGCACATAGAAACCCTAGGCATAATCTTTGACATGCCTGTTTCTATGACCAACGCTCGTACTAGACGAACTCGCCCAGACAGTTCGATCTCTTGTTCACTTCTTTCTAACTGAACTACGTCCGACTTGATCCTCGAAAGGGGTACGTAGGAAGCCTTTCTTAAGGTCCAGTCCCAACTCTTAAGAAACCCTTTTCCGCATTTATTTGGTCACTTGTCGTTGGCTGTCGCAGAGAATTTGGACCTCAAGGAAAGTAGGGTTTTCCTTGCTTTCCTCCATATTTAATTCATTAAAATCGACGGTGTGAATTTTGGTTCCCACAGTTTGGCGCTAGAAGGAGGGGCGGACGGATTACTCTTACTCATACAGCCGCAAAACGCTTGATCGAAGTGAAGTCCGGAAATATGAAAGAAAAACTCGCAGTTTGCGTCAACGCTGGTAAACAACTCCAGCAGCGACTGCTCATATGGCCAACGCTTACGCAAATGCCGTAGTGCTCGAGCAAATCAAAAACCTAATCGCGGCTTTTCGCCACAGGAAGAGTACGAAAACGAGTTCGCAATTTCTCTGTCTAAAACAGAAAGGGCAACGATAAAATCTATCAAACCCCGAAAATTCGGCTTGTTACCAAGGTAGAGAAATCTCAACGAGCAAGGGTTCTACCAAAAAACGTTTTTTCGAGAACCTCTCGGAAAAATAAAATTTATTCTCCTCGAAACCTTGGAGAAACCCTAGAATACTCTTGAAAAAGGAGTACGACAAATCGGGAAACAAACGACGAAACGGAAAAAGCTTACCAATACTTCCCAACCTCCTGAATCACCCAGAGGAAGCACAAAGCTCTGACTGTCCCGACCAGCTTACCAGACGACAAGCTCGGTCCTTCTCAACCAGATTTTTTAAAAAAACGAAGTTGATTTCTGTAAAATCACTCAAACCCTAAAACGGTTAACGAAAACTAAACAAAGCCAAAATGAGAGATCGTATCCCTCACTGCTAAAACGTTTTCCGACACCTAAAGTTTTGCGTCGCTGCGGACTCTTGACTTTTTCCTACTAAGCTTACTTTGGAGAAACTATCAAAACTCCTTCGGATCAATCCTACGGAAACGAGAAAACTTCTGATAAAGCTTAGTCACAAAAATTACAGCTCGCCGCAGCAAGAGTTTCTGATATTAAAATTTGATAACTTTTTATGGAAAACCTTTCGTAAAACAATACTCGATAGTATTTCACAAGACAGCTTTTGTACAATTAAACTCGACAACATTTTACGAAACAACTTCCGTAAAATTAACTCGACAACATTTTGCAGAATAACTCTCGTAAAATAAATGTTCGACAACGTTTTAAGAAACAACTTCCGTAAGATCAAACTCGGTAATATTTTTCGAAACATCATTCGAAAATTTAAACAAGATCATAAGAAACAATAGGGTCTGGGACATGAACAGTTCGCTCATAGCTTGACGAACAAAACCCAATTGACATCTTGTCCATTGCTCCCTCTTTCCTAAACGCCCCTCTTGGCCTGCTTCTCCTCCTTTTGTTTCAACGATTTCGTAAAATTCCTTCGGAAAACCGGAAGTACGAAGAAACGAGGACATGAACTTGGACGTTGATGTCTCTTCCTCATTCCGATATTGTCAGAATTTCGTCGGAACCATTTCGTATAAAATTCAGTATCAGGCTTTTCGAAGTCCCTTGATATTGAATCGAAAGTGGCCATTCTGAAACGCCTAACAAACTCTCGATGAATTACAAACTCGCCAGAAGACAAGAGGAGACGAAGAAGGAAGAAGAGGCAATCCCAAATAATCGATGAGACTAAGGTATGTCAGACTCAGAAAGTTTTATCAGGTTTTAATTCTTCATAGGAAAGGAATGAAAACGTCTTGAAAACTGCCGTAAAATTTAGGGAACCTAGAACCTAGGTTGATAGTCTATCAAGCTAAGTCTTAGGCAATTTTTCCAGTATCGTTCTATTGTTCCTTGACTGTCCAGGCAGAAGATGCAAACCGATCTAATCTCTCAAAAAACCGAGAAACGATCGCAATGCATCTTAAGCAATTTTAATGCAACCAAATGAGTATACGAACCATTCATCGTATAACTGAAACCTAAAGTGGAAAATCGTTTTTAACAGCCATCAGCCGTAACTCGAAATACTCTGCTATGCTTGGCCTGTCAATCTCGACGAATGCTATTCGGCCCTCGGCCAACTATGCCTTTCCATAAAGCCCGAACCTGAATTCGGCATCCCCTTAAAAGACAATCGTAAACTAACATGACCTTAATATTAACACGAAAGGGTCATGGTCTAATCCTTTACCAACAACTTCCTTGGCTATACGGCTGAACACAACCTTCATGCCACGCCCAAATAATTGAGCGACCACTGCTCCAGTTGCTTAACGGCTAAAACGACAATCCACGATTTGTCATAGAACGCCAAGCGACTATTACGCAAGTAGTTTGTCTTATAATCCAGAATCAGAAATCATACGATAAATTCTTCATAACAAAACTCAGTCCTAACAACCATATGGTTAACGGAATATTTAAACTTATCATCAATCGATTAAGTTCTATACGCCCCGTAAACACGGCATGAAAAGAAACACTCGTGACAAAGCTCCAAGAGTTATACGAGTCATCCTTAAAAATATACAAAACAAATCCCGGAAGGCCAACACTTCACGAAGCACAGTGAAGGTAGACACTTCTCCCTGGGTCAAATTTACGCGATCCCTCATTCCTAATTCCTCAATCAAAAATCAAAAAAAAAAAAATGTCTGCATCCAAACTGAAACAACAGTTTCTGGCTGCGAACATTCGCAAAACATCTCCAAGCCCGCGAACATTTCAACCACGAAATGCGGCATAAGGAAAACTCAACCTTCAGCACTGTGAGACGTCGCTAACGCTCAAAGGACATTCTTTTCCTCAAAACATTCCAGACGAAATTCTTGTCTCAGGAACTCAAAACCTACAAACACGCCTCTAAACGGTAACATGCCTCCAAAATGGTATCATTTCGTTGTTGCTGATCACAACAAACAAACTCTAACGTCCTAAACAGACATTAGCCGCCCTCGAAAGGATAGGCTCTCTTACATCCGACAAGGATAACATAGCGCGCTATACAAGAAATCCGAAATTTTGGTTAGCACCTCCAAACGGTCTTTGGAAGTAGCTCGATTCGTGCCAAGACAAGTCATATAAGCCGATAACAATTCGCGGACTTTAAATCGGTACGAATCAGGTTAAAATCGCAAACAGGCAAAACGAAAGCCGACTTGTCATCGCAAAGCCCTAGTCCGAGAGTAAACCTAGGTCTTGCCCTAAACCCAGCCATGCTGGATCTTGACATCTCAAAGGCATAGTATCAACACCCCGATATGAGATCCTAAAATTTGTCTCTTCATTTGTATTTGTACGTTTATGAGTCTCCGCAAACCAAAAGACTTCGGGAATTCTCATCTTACACAACGACAGGTATGGTGATCATCTGAGAGACATGAATGAGACGACAACTCACACCCTGTCCCTCTAACTTCGAAAAACGTAAGTTCTCTCAATTTATAAAAACCACGATTTTATAAATTTGAGCAAAATATTTTAAAAGTCCTAAAAAGGGCAGGGGTTCGAAGCCGTCAACGACCAGTCCCGATAGATACATCATGGCCTCACAACGGACAGAACAAAACAAACTACCGTCGACAGCAATATGCTCGAAATTCTCTGCACGACACATAACCAGACCATATAAGTCTCGCTGGAAAACAGATCACAAGGGTCTTAAACTCCAAAACGAACTACGAAAGGCTTGATCCCTTCGACAAGGGTACGTAGGCAGCCTTCGAAAGGCGCAGCCCCAATCTTACCACTTTCAACGGAGCGTTTCAACCATGAATTCCGCCTACTTTACCTAACATGTCTTACCGCCCGCAAGAACATCACGAAAGTTCTAACGAGCTGGGGGGCTAACTGTTGGGGTCAGAATCGGTCACGACGGAATCAATGCCTGAAAGTCCCCGGAAAGTATTTCTCGGAACAAAAAGTCTCGTATAAATCGAAAATAGGTTATACGACAAGTTCTCGAAATAGAATATCCAATCTCTCCGACAAACATCTCTCGGGAAACAAACGGCAAAACAAAAGGAGGTCGGAGCTGGGTCTTACCAGGTCAACTTGCCATAGGGTAAGCTCAGTCTTCCCAGCTCACCCTAGGACAAGCTAACTTTGTTCTCCTTTGAGTCTAGATCAAAATGGCTTTCGTTTCGTCTCAATCGGAGTTTCCATTGAGATTTTACGAAGAGAACAAACTCACTGTCCCGGCCACCTCGTGGGTGTACTCGTCCGGCGAGCTCAACCATCACGTGGGTCATCTCGCCCTCTGTAATGGCCACCTCGCCCTAGGGCAAGCTCACCTTTGTTCTCCTTTGAGTCTAGATCAGATTGGCTTTCGTTTCGTCTCAATCGGAGATTCCGTTGAGATTTTACGAAGAGAACAAAGTCACTGTCTCGGCCACCGCGTGGGTGTACTCGCCCGGCGAGTACAACCATCACGCGGGTCATCTCGCCCTCTGTAATGGCCAAATCGCCCTAGGGCAAGCTCACCTTTTTTCTCCTTTGAGTCTAGATGAAAAAGGCTTTTGTTTCGTCTCAATTGGAGTTTCCGTTGAGATTTTACGAAGAGAACAAAGTCACTGTCCCGGCCACCTCGTGCGCGTACTCACCCGGCGAGCTTGACCAGCACGCGGGTCAGCTCGCCGGCGAGCTCAACCCCAGCATGGGCGTACTCGCCCGGCGAGTATGACCGTCACACGGGTCAGCTCGCCGGCGAGCTCAGCCCAGCATGGGCGTACTCGCCCGGCGAGTATGACCGTCATGCGGGTCAGCTCGCCGGCGAGCTCAACCCCGGCATGGGTGTACTCGCCGGGCGAGCTCGACCAGCACGCGGGTCAGCTCGCTGGCGAGCTCAACCCCGGCGTGGGTGTACTCGCCCGGCAAGCTCGACCAGCACGCGGGTCAGCTCGCCGGCGAGCTCAGCCCCAGCATGGGCGTACTCGCCGGCGAGTATGACCGTCATGCGGGTCAGCTCGCCGGCGAGCTCAACCCTGGGATGGGTGTACTCGCCGGGCGAGCTCGACCAGCACGCGGGTCAGCTTGCCGGCGAGCTCAACCCCCGCATGGGTGTACTCGCCGGGCGAGCTCGACCAGCACGCGGGTCAACTCGCCGGCGAGCTCAACCCCGGCGTGGGTGTTCTCGCCGGGCGAGCTCGACCAGCATGCGGGTCAGCTCGCCTGCGAGCTCAACCCCGGCATGGGTGTACTCGCCGGGCGATCTCGACCAGGACGCGGGTCAGCTCGCCGGCGAGCTCAACCCCTGCGTGGGTGTACTCGCCCGACGAGCTCGACCAGCACGCGGGTCAGCTTGACCGATGATCTGACCTGATCCTGACCTGTCCGACTTACTTCAACTCCCATATCTTCCGTATAGCTGTGGCGTCCGACCTTCGGGACCACATACTTCTCACTTCGTTTCGATTAAAGTTATTCTTGAAGTTTTACGACTAAAACCGAGATAATCGTATAAACACCCAAAGGTCTATAAACGGTCCGCAAGGATCCAAACTTGTCTAGAGGCCCACCTACGATCTCAGAGGGGATCCAAACCCATAGGAATTATGATAGTTTATCCTAACTCTCGGAAGTAGGATAAATGTTAAGTTTCTGAAGGTAAATGTCAGGATTCGAGGATAATTACGAAGATCGATGGAAAATAGAATATTCCCAAAAAGAGATAAACTTGGGCCCGAAGGCAAAGGGATAAACGGGCCACCGATCTAAAGCAACTATATAAGGAGAGCTGGAGCAGAAGAAAAAGGGATCCGAGATTTGAGACCTAGAGAACTCCTGCTAGCTTAGAAAACTTAGAACTTAGGTGGTTAGACTAGCAAAGCAGGACTTAGAACGTCTGACCGCCTCTTGTTCTAGTTTTATCTTATCGGCAGACCTCTGTTCCTCTCGGAAGGATCTAACAATTCTTTAACTTCAGAGCTCCGCACATAGAAACCCTAGGCATAATCTTCGACATGCCTGTTTCTATGACCAACGCTAGTACTAGACGAACTCGCCCAAGCAGTTCGATCTCTTGTTCACTTCTTTGTAAATTAACTACGTCCGACTTGATCCCCGAAAGGGGTACGTAGGCAACCTTTCTTAAGGTCCAGTCCAAACTCTTAACAAAGCCTTTTCCGCATTTATTTGGTCATTTGTCGTTGGCTATCGCAGAGAATTCGGACCTCAAGGAAAGTAGGGGTTTCCTTGCTTTCCTCCATATTTTATTCATTAAAATCAACGGTGTGAATTTCGGTTCCCACACTCTGTATGAATGTGCTGTCTCGAAAAATTGATAAAGCATTGAAGGAGAAGAAGTTCAAGTTCCATCCTCGTTGTAAGTCTCTATCTCTCACCCATCTTTGCTTCACAGACGACCTTATGGTAGGGGTTTCAGATGTTTAGAAAAGAAGAATTTTGACTAACTTCCCGTTTGAAGAAGGAGATCTTCCTGTTAGATATCTGGGTCTTCCCCTTATGACCAAGTCAATGAGGAAGCAAGACTATCAGCCTCTGGTGGAGAAAATCAGGAACATGATCAACACCTGGACGTGCAGATTTCTATATTATGAGGGAAGGTTGCAGTTGATTCAAGCTGTTATGATGAGTGTCTTTAATTTTGGGCTACATTTTTCATATTACCTAGTCAGTGCATCAAAGAAGTGGAACAACTCTGTTATGCTTTTCTTTGGACAGGTCCTGAGCTCAAATCAACAGGTGTTAAATTTGCTTGGAGGGATGTTTGTAAGGTGAAGAGCGAGGGTGGGTTGGGTATAAGAGCACTCAAGGAAGTAAACAAGGTGTCTGGATTGAAGCTAATTTGGAGAATGCTCACGGGTGAGTCATTATGGGGGAGATGGATCAAAGCAAATTTATCGAGAAAGAAAAGTTTCTGGGAGGTAAATACAAAAATGCAGTCTAGATCATGGATGTGGAGAAAGATGTTGAAGTTAAGAGATGTTGCAAAGAGTTTTTATATGAAAGAGATCGGAAATGGATGCCACACTTCTTCCTGGTTTGATAGATGGTCTGATAGGGGCGTTCTATTGGACCTGTTGGGGGTGAGAGGCATTATTGACATGGGCATAAAGAAGGAAGCGACAGTTGAGGATGCAATCCTATGCAATAGAAGAAGAAGGCATCGTATGACATTGTTGAATGATACTAAAGCAGATTTAAATGGAGTTAAAGATCGGTTGTATCATATGAAGGAGGATGTGAGCTTATGGAGAAAAAAGTCAGGTTTTAAACAAAAGTTCTCGGCTTACGAAATTTGGAGCATCTTGAGAGAGTCTAAGACGAGTTGTAACTGGGCTCGAGGCATATGGTTTTCTCATTATACTCCAAAGTACGCTTTTATGACTTGGTTGGCTACGTTGAATAGGCTATCCACATTGGACAGAGTATCTAGATGGAGTCAAGGTGTTGATACAACCTGTGCTTTATGCAAATCTACTGAAGAATCAAGGGATCATCTTTTTTCGAATGTTCCTATTCCTCCAAGCTTTGAGAGCATCTCGTTAAAGGGATACTTCTTGATTCTTACACAAATAAGTGGGATGCTAGTTTGATTCTGATTTCAGATGAGAAGATGGAGAAAAAAAAAAAGAGATTGTTCTGTACCATATATGCTTTCCAGGTATGTATGCTCTGTGGCGTGAAAGGAACAAGTTGTTACATGGGGAGAAGCTAATGCCCATGGAAGTTTTGAAGAAGATGACAGATAAGTGAGTGCGAAATAAGTTGAGTTTGATGAGATCGAAGAGAACAAGAGGCAGGAATGGTGGTTTACAGTTTTGGTTTGGTACAAGATTGTGAATATTTGATAGTTTGCGGTAGCCTAAAGTTTTGATATAATTGGGAAGGATTTATATTACAAAGGATACACTTAATGTAAAGAGGTTTTTTGATGAATAAAAATTTAACATTCATTCAAAAAAAAAAGATTAAAAAATCAAAGCACTATCGATAACGCAGGTACTAATAATAAGCATATTATATATATATATATATATCTTATCTTTTTGATAAATAACAAGTATATATTACTCTATTATATATTGTATTTCTGAGGTAGATTGCTCTTTTCTTTTTGTTTGAAAAAAGAAATGAGTACTATTTACAATTGTGAAACTTGAAGATCGTATATAGGTGCTTTTCTCGGAACTAGATTAGGTCAAATGTCAAAAGAGGTATTTTAGTTAATTAAAATATTTTAGCCAAGACATAGATTATTTTTAACCAATTAGCCAAGACATAGATATATCCAAATTTCAACATTTTTTACTTTCATTCCCAATTATTTATATTTACTAGAATAAACCCGCCCTACGGGCGGGCGAATAAATAAACTTTTAGTACAAATTTATTTTAAATGTTTAATTTATTTTTAACTAAAAGTAGCTCTTATTTGTTATAGCGATTTTTAACAATTTTTATTATTCATTTTAGAAATTATATACTTGTCTAATTAGAAGAAAATTTCATAAATGTAATTATTTACTTTCTCACATATATTTATTTTAGTTTAATTATACTAATAAATCACATAATTGTTTTGAACCACCATCAATTGAAGCAAGTAGATTGGAGTTATTTTCTCTCTTAGTTATATGTTTGTTTCATAATTGAATTTTTTTATTTATATATTTTTTTTAAAAAAATAATGATTGACGTGATGTAAAAGAAATAATTTTTTATATAACTAAAAAATATTTTAAGACGGATAAATAGATATTATGAAACTATGCTACTATGTATACATACATATTGTGTTAAAATCTTCCAAAATATAATCCTTACAATAATTTTATTATACATGATTAAATTATTATAATTCTATCTACAATTTTTTTGGGGCAAAAATAGGATCTCTTGTATTCGAATCTACCTCCGCTAGCTAAGCAATTGACTCAGAAGACAATAATCTTGACAGCCGTCTCGTCTCCTCCCTTTCCTTGTAACTTATGGGCTTTCCATGCAAAGGCCCAACTTTCACTAATGGGGTTCGGTTACGGATCAGAGAATCGATTCCAGCAATGATTAATGTGTTTAAAGGTCGTGCAATGAAGTCTAGCTTCCCTGTGTTGTTTCCCTCGTCGTGTATCTTGTTGCTCTTGTTTGCTTGTTTTTGTCTTTCGTCGGATTTCATGTAATTGAAGCCATTGTTTATTCTAGTACACCGAAGCTGTGTAACTGTTTTCAATCCCCGCGCGCGGGTGTGTTAATGAAATTATTGTTTTTTTTTAAAGAGAGTTATGTATCACTGGTAAAAGACATGTAGAACTCAAACTTACGCCTTTTCTTATTTGTAGGATCTGGGGATCAATATAAATTTGGATTTAGGACTTGTCCGCTTAGTTTAAATTAAAGAGTATAGATTTGTTTTTTGAACACCAGATAATGTAAATCTAATAAAACATATTTAACCATAACTGAACTTAGTAACAAAAATATGTAGAATTACTAAATTTATTGTTTAGTTGCTAACTCGCTTTCGTTAAAACGATTTTTATAGGCATCTCTTTAACGTCTTAGTAGCGCACATTAATTTGTTATTTCATAGTCGTCAACTTTCTTTCGTAGACATGTTATAGATCTTTGTTTTGTGTCATAAGAAAAAAAGAATAGAATTATTTAAACTATCTAATTATGCTGTTAGCAAAAGATTTCAAAATTTAGAGAACGAAGTTGTGTAGTGAGTAGAGAAGTTGGTTATCTGAAAAACTTTGTCCTCTCTGTAGAAATTTGCTTTTTCTGATGTATTTTTAAATTATATTTATGTAAGTTTTACTTAATGTTATCTGTTGACTGAACTTTTCACTAATCTCAAATTATACTATGTATTCCCCTAAAATTATTTTGTTATATTTCTATATCTTGTTATGTTTATGTATTTGTTCATATAACCAGCTTGAATTATAACTGACGTTTTCTTGCGCATATATTAGTATCTAATTTATTCTATTTGTGTTAAGATTTGTATAATATTATTCATGTCATTCATTCTTGTAGTAATCTTTTTACACATCTTTCTTTGGGAGGAAAAACATATCCTTCTTCTAACCAATTGTTTTTTTCCTTTTACCAACCATCGTATTTTATCTTTGATTATTCTGCAGAGCTTCTTCAATATTCATATATCATTAAAGCACGTTAAATTTTTCATATATTGCACATAATAATAGCAATCTTTTGAATAAAATTTATCATTAAATAAAAATATATGTAAACATGAAAAGATGGAGTTTTACCTTTTATAACCTTCAAAGTTCTTTGTTTTATTCTTCTACGCTTAAAAACTTCTTCTCTAATTCATGAGTATAAGATTGTTCATCACATAGATATTACATTTTGTAATATACTAAGCAACAAACAAACAGACACTGAAAGTTTGTTTATGCTTTCTCCTTCATTCTAACCATATTTCCTAGCTCCTCAACGTACTGACAGATTCTCTGTTACTTCATCAGCCTCTTATGTGTCCAAGTTTACTTCTCTATGATATCTCATTCTGAGGAGAACCCTTTTTGGTCCTCCCATAGGCTTGTTCTGTAGTGCAAAATCATTTCATAATCATAGACACTGGAGACACCAGTAACCAGTTGTTGCATCTCAAAAACCAGATATGGATAAACCATTGATGTTGCTGATGTGGATGGTGATATTGAACTCATTGCAAATCTGAGGTTGTAATAAAACATTTAGAGAAATTGTTTCAGTCACTACATATGTCTGCAATTGTGATTTCAGAGTAGGGTGCTTACTATTATTATTGGTCTCTACTCTCGCCATGTTTCTCGAAAGCTCATCACCTCTTTTTGGTGAGGTGTCAAAGCAACGTCGACATTCCTTGATGAGAAACTTCTTCATATGTTTCTTCTCATGACTGTTAATTCAGGATAAACAACACAAATGAAGCAAAATTTTCAACTAAGCATTACACACACACATACTCACTGCAGAAAACTTGATTAAGAATTAGTTTGTCATTGCCCAAAACATAAAACTCATCAAGACTGGCCAAGCCTCCAGATATTAACAAATTTTTGAACAACACAAAACTTGCTAATCTACGAAAGGCATATATAATAACTTGAAAAATCAAGAAAAAGAAATCTTCAACTGCTCTTACCTTATGTCTTTGATGAGCACCATCTTTCACATCACAGCCCATCCTACATTACAGCCGTTCGTGAGTTACAAACAGAATAAGGAAATACAATAAAACAGAGTATATTATGTAATCTCATGATAATCTAAATATCTAAAAAGTATCTACTTCATAAAAAAAAAAAAAAGTAACGATCCAGAACCATGAATAAAGTTCATTTCAACCAACATAAGTCTAATTGCAAAGTAATTAATCTGACCTATAAAGTTATGATCTTTGATATCTGATACAGGAAAAAAAACAAAAGCCAATCAATCCAAGAAATCACACCAATCCCAAAGCAAACTATTCCAGATCTATAAAGTTGAACACTTTATCTAACGTAGAGAGTATGAAGAGCGTGAGAGAACTTACTGATGTAAGGTGCAGAGAACAAATCCATGGTTTTTTGTAACAATGATTGAACATTCAGGGTTCGGAGAGCTTCTGAAAATTCATCAGGCTCGTAATTTAACCCTGAAACCTCAAATCCCAATCTCATCCATCTCTGCATCATCGCTTAACTTTCTCATTCCTGAGCTCACCAAGTATCCTATCTTGCTTATTTTTTAATCTACAATCTAAGCAGTCGATATGAAGTAAGAAATCTGAATTTAAGACAACTCAAGAATTAAACAAAAAAATGAATAAGAAAATTCGATAGAAACTTGTCAAGTATTTTACTAACAGAGTCATCTTTCTTGGCTTTTTTTCTCGTGGGAAAGCCATTGAAAGAATCTGCACAAAGAATTTAATTTAAGCAATCAAAACTAACAGATGAGATAATAAGCACAGTATTAGTGCTTTTGAAGCTGGTGAGAATAAAATTCCTTACAAAGAACAAAGCACGGTTAGTTTAGAACAAAGGATGATTCTGAAAGCATGAACTGCATACCTTTTTATAGTGGAGCGTCCACCGCCTTGCACTCTCCAGGGTCGCATTGAATGGAGATCGTGTGTGATTGATTAAGGATAGCTTTATGAAGGGGAATCGGTTACTAACTCATCTCACACCGGATAAAGAAGATGAAAGATCACTCGACGGAGGAATGTTGGAGACGGGAGACAGAGACACAGCCAACCCTAATCCAAAACGCAACGTTTCAGTCTTGATTTTGAATGTAGAGTTCGATGGACCGATCATGTTGAGAAAGCCCAACGACAAAGTCAAAGAAACCCAATACAAAATAAATGAAACGGTGAGTTTAGATGAAAGGGACAGGTGTCGCAATATGGTGAATCGAATTAGTGACGTGGCTCATTCTCAGAGAGAATCACCTACTTTATATAAATAGATAGATAGATAGATTACTATGCATAGCATGGGCCATAATCAGTTATAACTCATAATCAGTTATAACTCAAAAACTATAAACTTAAGAAACTCAGGACCGGTCTGATTTCAAATAAATCGACCCAGATTTTAAAATATAACCGTTTGGACAGGTACGGTTTACGTGGAAAATGCATGCCCGGTTTGATTAAAACTAATTTGATTCGGTCTTGTGAAATATAATCATTAGAAAACCCGTGTTCATCAAACGCGTGAAAATATAACCGTTAAAAAGGACGTGTTTGTCGGAAAGTACTCTAATTTACCCTACTCTCAAAATTTCTATTCTTACTATCCAACCTATTTTTTCAATATCCCTTTACTTTCTTCCTTTCCTTCTTACCCTTTATTTCAAATATTGAGGGACCCGCCACTCCTATTTCTTGTTTTTATATTTTTCTTTTCTCAAATGGGCTCCATCCTATTTTCATGTATCCACCAGATTTTTTTCCAGCTTTTTAATTTATTTTATAAATATTATTAATAATTAATACAGCTAAAAATTATGGAAACAAAATAAAAAAATTTTATGCTATTAAAATAATATTTCAAAAATATTTCAGTAAAATATAAATATTTTTCCAAACTAAAATTTTATCTTTTTATATAAAAGTTATCAAATTTTTAAAAAGATATTTAATATTTTAATCAACAATAATTTCAAAAATATTCATATAAATTATTTCAATAACATTTCAAAAATAAAAATTTCACAAAATATGTATTTCAAAAATAAATTTAATAAAATATTTATATAAATTTTGGTTATAAATAATATTTTAAAATACAAGTATTTTATATTTTAATCAAAATTAATTTTAAAAATAAATTTTATAAGACATATATATATATAAATTAATATTCCTAAGCTAATATTATCTCTTTTAAAATATGATATTTTATATTATAATCAACAATTAATTTCAAAATATTTATCTAAATTGTTTCAATAATATTTCAAAAATAAAAATATAATAAAATATGTATTTTAATAATATTTGAATCAATAATTAATTTCAAAAATAAATTTCATAAAATATGTATTTCAAAAATATTTAAAAAATTTAATTTAATAAAATATGTATTTCAAAAATATTTTAATCAACAATTAATTTTAAAAATATTTCAAAAATATAAACTTACTAAAATATGTATTTCATTAATATTTAAGTCACCAATTACTTTCAAAAATAAATTTAATAAAATATTTACATAAATCATTGTAACAACATTTCAAAAATAAAAATTTTAATATGTTTTTCTATAAAATTTAATGAGCAATTAATTTTAAAAATAAATTTAATAAAAATATTTGTATACATTTAGGTTATATAAAAATAAATTTAATCTTGAATTACTAGCACTACTAGGACTACCTTGGATTACCTTCAACTACTATGTATTATGCATATTTTAAAAATCTTTGCATTTTCGGCTTATTATATATTTTTAACATGTACACCTTATATATTTTCAAATTATATGTCCATATATGTGCTTAGATATCAAATTAGTCATGAAATCTTTAATATTTCTTAAGTTATTAGAAAACTTATCATTTCCACAAGAAACTTCCTTATATTTTCATGCTAATGTCTTGATGGTGATGTCATAATAAGGTGAATCACACAGATTACATATTTTCAAAATTTTATTTCTACGAAAACGCTATAAACGATCAAAAACTGTGTAAATGCCTTGGTTCTACTAGAAATATTTTATTTTTCACGTAGTATTACTAATAAATATTGAATATTGCAAAAGTAGTACTATGAACAAGATAATATTACTACTACCTTGAGTATTACTAAGTATAAATATAATAATAGTGTTTTTTGAATATATGGCATCTAAATATTTTAAACGAGTAAATTTTAAATTATATTTTATAACATGTGTTAAATATGTTATACATGTTTTAGATATGTTTGAAATTTGTTTAATTTATCTTAGTAATACCTAGTAAAACTAGGACATGTTGTCAACCACAGAGACATTTGTGCGATTAAGATGTCAAAGAACTACTAGAAACTACCTTGTACTACTATGTGTAATATGAATTACTAGGTACTGTGAACTACCTTGAACTACCTTAAAATACCTTGAATTACTATTTATTTGCATGTTTCTAAGAATCTTAATTTTCGTCTTATTGTTTATTTTTAGAAGATGTATCTCATATATTACGTGATTATATGTCCATCTATGGATTTATTTGTCAAATTAGACATAAAATACTCTTACTTTCTCAAGTTGATAGAAAACTTCCTTATACTTCCATACTAACGTCTTGATGGAAATGCCATAATAAGATGAATAAGAGAAAATATATTTTTTTAAATTTTTTTTCGGCCAATATGTTATATACAATCTAAAACTGTCTAAATTGATTGGTATTACTAATAAATTTGACTTTTTGATATAATATTACTAAAAATTGTTGTAATTTACAAAAATATTACTATGAAGAAGGAAATATTACTACAGCCTTGAGTACTACTAAGTGTAAATATTAAAACATGTGTTCTCTCCTTTTTAACACATTTTAGACATGTTTTTTTGCTGACCAAAAAAAAGATATGTTTTTTTTTTTGAAATTTTTAACATGTTTTAGAAAAGTATTTTTTGGTTGAAATTTTTTAACACATTTTAGACAAAAAAAATTGTTGAATTTTTTATCATGTTTTAAACTTAAATTGTTGTAAATGAAAATTTTTAGGTATATCGATATAAGAAAAATATGAAAATTATGTTTAAGGATTATTTGGTATACAATTTCTTATTTTACACACTGTTGAAGAAATATAAGACGTTATAGTTATAATTAAATTAAAAATCTATAACTTATATATTTTAAAATTATATGTCCGTATATGAATTATCAAATTAGTCATGAAATCTTTAATATTTCTTAAATTGTTAGAAAACTTATCATTTTCACAAAAAACTTCCTTATACATTCATGCCTATTGTCTTAATGGTAAAATCATAATAAGTTGAATCGCCCGAATTACACATTTTCAAGATTTTCATCAATAATAAGTTGAATTTATTGATGATTAATATGCTTAAATTATTGATGATTAATATGCTTAAAATAAAATAAAATAAATTATTTAAATAATATTTAATTATCAATTAAATTTAAAATAAATTAAGAAAAATTTTATTTTTATAAAAAATATTTTCCTCAACACAAATTCAAATGAACAAACTTCCAGTTGTAAAGACTGTGCTATACAAGTTAAAAATAACAAACTTCCAATTTTTAAACATACAAAAGCCAAAATACAAAATAAACATCCAAAATACTTTGTTTTTGGCTTCTTTTTGGGAAATCAGTTCACCTTCTTCCTTGAAATGCACAGAACCCATGAAAAAGTTCCCGTATAGACATGCACCCAGTGGAATACATTGTTGAAGAAGAGACTGTCACTCGAGACACTTCATAGATTCCACATTATTTGGGAGCTTTCAAACAGATTGAGATCCTTATTCTCACCTCTGGGGGAGTAGGAAGCTCTCTGTCTTTGCATAAGAAATTAGCAGATACTTCCATCAATTACTATGAAGACCAGGATTGTCACGAGATAACTGCTTCAAGGCACCTCTTTTTAGAAGGTTGGTGAGCGTTTTCAGAGTCCTCTATTTGAAAACGGTGGAGCCAAATAACAACAGATACTTATAAAGTAGGGAAATCGGCCAATTCTTACATTAAGAAAGGATCGCGGTCCCGATCACTACATATATTCGACCCCTGTGCTAAATCATACACCAACTCAATTTTTATTCAAAATTCATATATCAATCTAAAATGTAGTTAAGGGGCGTCGAACCCAGATTGAGATAACATAGAACCAAACACTCAACCGCTGTGCCAACTCAAATTATTGGTTTTGTTATTTATTGTGTCTTATTTATATATGTTATGTTTTATATGAATAGCTAGAAATATATGAATAGAACATATTATTGGTTGTGTTATATATTGTGTTTGATTACCATAATAATTGTTATTGTGTCTTTAAAAAAATTCAAAAATTCAAATAAAAGTTTTAAAATCAAAAAGCATTTTCAAAATTTAAAAAAAATGAAAAAATTGAATTTTTTAAAAAAAGTTATTATAAAAAGTTTGAATTTGAAAATATATAATATATAATTCAAAACTATTTAAAAATATTTTTATGTATTTTTATTTAAATAATTATTTATATTTACATAACTTGATTTATGTAAATAATTATTTGAAAAAAAAAGTTTTGCTATATGAATAACTAGAAATATATGAATAGAACATATTATTGGTTGTGTTATATATTGTGTTTGATTACCATAATTATTGTTATTGTTTCTTTAAAAAAAATTCAAAAATTCAAATAAAAATTTTAAAATCAAAAATCATTTTCGAATTTAAAAAGAAAAAATGAAAAACAATTGTTTTTTCCGAAAACGTTATTATAAAAAGTTTGAATTTGAAAACATATAATTCAAAACTATTTTAAATATTTTATTTATTTTTATTTATATAATTATTTATATTTATATAACTTAATTTATGTAAATAACTATTTAAATAAAAAATAAAATAAAAAATATTTTTTGAATAGCTCCAAATTATATGTTTTCGAAAATGCCTTTTGATTTTAAATTTTTTATTTTTTTAAAACACAATAACAATTGTTAAGTTAATCAAACACAATTACTTAGAATTTATATATTTTTGGAACTAATTCTAGATAACTAGAAATATATGAATAGAATATATTATATGTAAATAAGACACAATAAATAAAAAACCAATAATCTGATTTAGCATAGTGGTTGAGGGTTTGGTTCTATGATACCTCAATCCGGATTCGACATCCCCCGACTACAAATTTAAATTGATTTTTAAAAAAAAAATATTAATTATTTAAAATGTAAAAGCTAGGTAAGCACCGTTAAATCCACATAAGCACCCATTAACATTTGACTAAAATTGTTAGTTGATGTATGAAATTTGAATAAAAATTGAGTTGAAGCATGATTTAGCACATGTGTGTATATGTACTGATCGGGACCGCGATCCTTTGTTGATGTATGAATTGACCGATTTTCCCTTATAAAGTACCTACAAGAAAACAATATACCCAAAATAATATATTAAAAGACCATTCTTGCCACATATACTTTTACAAGCCAAAACAGGGTTCCGAAGCTAAAAATAAACATAATACTTAATCAAACATATCAAAATCACTTAAGCGGCAACAGAGTATACAGCTAAGCTTGGGTGTAATTGGAGAAATGCAGTAACAGAATTAATGATATCTACAATCAATAATGAGACCTCATCCTTTGAGAGATTGGAGTTACAGAAAACCCTAGATGAACGTCAAATTCAAAAAAAAATTCGATTCAGTGAGTATCAACAAACGCGTAATCCCAACGCAAACACACAAATTGCTCGACTGTGGGAAGAAATCAACAAACACACATCATCAAAAGGAACTATCAAGAACAGAAAATAAATTAACGGAAACTATCTCCACAGCAAAACAAAACCTTAGATCAGAGAAACTGGGCATGAAGAAAATCACTGGTTGGACGAAAGTGAGAGGCGAAGGGAGAAAATGAGAAGGACTTACCAGAAACATTTCCCGACCAGATCTGTCTTCTTATGGTTGTTTAAAGAGAAGAAAAAACCTGAAATCTGAAACCAGACCAAATCAATTACAATCAGCTTTTGAGATAGGAAACCTTGATAGATAAATCCCAGACTAGGAATCTTACTGTAGATTCGAAGAACGGGTAAACAAAGGTGTAGGAGGTGATCACGAATTCAGAAGGATCAACTCGAAAACCAGAGTTCGTATGCGAAGCTCTTTCGTATGAACTTAGCAAAGTAACTTGAGAGATAAGTAATAGGTTAAGAAAGCTTTTATTGATTGTATGAATAAAACATTGCCCTAAGGCTACATATATATAGCAAACCAAGAGGAGGTTTAGCTATTAGGAAAAGGAAAATAGAAGATAAACCCAAGTATAAAAGGAAAATTAGAAATAAGTAAATCACTAGAAATAAGTAAAACTAGTAATGGACGTCATTGTGAGTTTCCTGTCACAATACTCCCTCCTTCAGAACATTCTTGGCCTCAAGGATGGAAGTCAGGATACTTGGCAATGAAATCTTGATAGAACTCCCAAGTAGCTTGTTGTGGTGTATATCCCTTCCATTGAACCGAAACTTTCGTAACTGCTTTGTTATGATGATTGACCATTTTCTTTTCCAGTATGAGCTCTGGTTCTTTCCGTGATCCGACGTCATTAAGATACTGAGGGAGTGTAGGTGTAGAAGATGGCGGATTAGGACAGAGTTTAAGTTGGCTGACGTGAAAGACATTATGGATTGCAGCAGTAGGAGGTAATTCCAACTTGTAAGCACGAGAGCCCACACGATCGATGACAGGGAACGGACCGTAAAACCTTGGGGAAAGCTTGTGGGGAATGTTGCCGATATGGTTGAAGTTTGAGGTAGACATAATCACCAATTTTGAATTCTCGATCAGAACGGCGAGCATCGGCATACTGTTTCATTCTATTCTGAGCACGTAGAAGATGGAACTTCATGAGGTCAATTACTGCTTCGCGTTTTTGTAAGGTTCGATCAATGTTAGGAGAAGAGCTTTCGCCGGGTAAATAAGGCATATGCACTGGTGGAGGCTGGCCATAAATGATCTCATAAGGAGTGCTGTGGATCGCGGAATGGTATGTTGTATTATACCACCATTCGGCCAAAGGAAGCCATGAACTCCAAGAGTGTGGCGAGTCAGAAGTCATGCACCGAAGATATGTTTCCAATGTTTTGTTTGTGACTTCTGTCTGACCGTCAGTTTGAGGGTGATATGCAGTCGAGAAGTTGAGGTCGACTCCATGAACACGAAACAACTCACGCCAAACATCACTTAAAAATGTTGGATCTCTGTCGCTTGTGATGTCTTTGGGCATACCGTGTAGACGGAAAACCTGATCCAAGTAGAGTTTTGCGATGTCCATTGCCGTATAAGGATGTGACAAAGCTAAGAAGTGAGCGTTCTTGCTAAGTCTATCAACGACCACCAAGATGCAATGTTTACCAGAAGATGGTGGTAAGCCTTCAATAAAGTCGAGACTTACTGATTCCCATACACCTGCAGGTACCGGAAGAGGTTGTAACAGACCTGGTTTCGCCGCCAAATCATACTTATTTTGCTGACATGTTGAACAATTCCGAACATAATTCTGAGTTTCCAAGCTCATTTTTGGCCAGAAGAACAACGTCTTGATACGTTGTAATGTCGAGTCTCTGCCTGAATGTCCACCTATGGCGGAATCGTGTAGCCATTTAAAGATGTGGAGCTTGACGTCTGGATCATCACCAACCACTAGCTTTCCCTTTCTTCGCAATTCTCCGTTAGTAAAGGAGTAAGCCGAGTGTTTAGAAGGTTGATCTTGGAGATCGATTATTATTTTGTGAAGGTTCTGATCGGTGTCCCAGAGTTGCTTTAGTTTGTCGTAGAAACCATGGTGAATTTGTGATAAAGTGAGTTGAAGGAGCTGAGATCCAGAGACACGTGAAAGAGCATCGGCTGCAACGTTCTCCTTGCCCTGTTTGTAATGAATCTCGAAGGTGTAGCCCATTAGTTTTGATAACCGCATATGCTGAAAAGGCGTGGTTATCTTTTGTTCCAATAAGAATTTCAAGCTCTTTTGGTCTGTCCGGATTATGAATTTACGGTGAGCAAGATAGGGGTTCCATGTTTGCACCGCGTGGACAACGGCGAGAAGTTCTTTCTCGTATACTGATAGATTCTGATGTCGAGGACCAAGAGCTCTGCTGATGAAGCATATGGGGTGGTTTTCTTGCATAAGTACTGCGCCGATGCCAGTTTTAGAAGCGTCTGTCTCAATAATGAATTGCTTAGAGAAATCAGGTAAGGCGAGGACCGGAGCAGAGATGAGAGCGTCTTTCAATGTTTGGAAAGCGGAAGAAGCCTCAGATGTCCATAGAAAAGCATCTTTGCGTAGCAGCAATGTTAAAGGGCGTGCAATGATACTATGACCTTGAATAAAGCGACGGTAGTAGTTGGCGAGGCCAAGGAAGCTACGTAGTTGTTTCTGATTGACGGGAGTAGGCCATTGCTGGACGGCTTTGATCTTTGAGGGATCAGTACTGACGCCGTTGCAGGAGATGAAGTGGCCGAGGTACTCTATCTTTGTTGCTCCAAAAGTGCATTTTGATTTCTTGAGGTAGAGTTGCTGGTGACGTAGAATCGCAAAAGCCATATCCAAGTGAACCAAGTGATCTTCCCAAGTATTGCTGTATATTAAGATGTCGTCGAAAAATACTAGTAGGAATTTCCGAAGGACAGGTTCAAAAACGTGATTCATGAGTCCTTGGAACGTACATGGAGCGTTTGTGAGGCCAAAAGGCATCACAAGATACTCGTAGTGTCCCGAGTGAGTGCGGAACGCTGTCTTTTGTACGTCTTCAGGTGCCATTCTTAGCTGATGAAATCCAGCTCGTAGGTCTAATTTTGAAAAGAATTTGGCATTACCGAGTTCGTCCAGAAGATCTTCCAATAACGGGATTGGATATTTGTCTTTGATAGTCTGTTTGTTAAGGCCTCTGTAATCAACACATAAACGCCATGATCCATCTTTTTTCTTTACGAGAACCACCGGAGAAGCATATGGACTTGAGCTGTATTGTATTATACCTTGTGTCAACATCTCTTGGACCATTTTATCGATAGCATCTTTTTGGATTGATGAGTAGCGGTATGGTCGTAGGTTAACTGGGTTGGCACCAGATTCCAGAGGTATCTTATGGTTGAATCCCTCTCGGAAAGGTGGCAGGTCGGTTGGTTCGTCAAAGACGTCCGAGTAAGAGTCGAGGAGGAGTTGTAACGAGCCCGAAGTGTCTTGCGTTGTATCGCTGGCTTCAATGTGGTAGAAAATTGTTTCAGGGTTGAGTCCTTGCGCTGCATTGGTTTCGTTAACTTCTTGAAGGTGAAGAAGTGCTAGTTGCGGTTCCTGCAACATTAACTTATTCAAGCTGCTGCTGGAGATGATTTTTGAATCGTTTGGTGTGATTCCCCGGAGAACATGTTTGAGCCCGTTGAACTTGAATTCCATACGGAGGTTGAGGAAGTCCCATAATATTGGTCCTAAGGTGGAGAGCCATTGAACTCCAAGGACGAGATCACTGAATCCGAGAGGTAAGGTTCTTACTTCTGTGTTGAATTCGTACCCTTGTGTCTTCCATATGAAATCGCTGCATTTGTAGTTGGTTATTAAATCTCCACTTGCTGCGGCTACAGACATTGGTGTGATAGATGTGAGGTTGCAACCCAAGATTTTAGCGATTTGTAGATCAAGGAAGTTGTGAGTGCTTCCTGGATCAATGAGTATATGGAGCTTTCTTTTTCCATATTGGCCCATGATTCTCATGCAGTTATAAGTCGGTGATCCATTTAAAGCATGAACGGAGATCGTAGGGACTCTGTTATCATGATCTTCTTGAATGTTATCAGGTGGAATTTCGACGTCTTCTTCTTCTCCATAGGTATCGTCATGTTCAGCTTCTAAATATAGGATTTGAGCTCGTTTGTGCTTCAACTGATGGCCCGGAGTGAACGGTTCTTCGCAGAACATACATAAACCTTTTCTTTTACGCTCTTGCATCTCTTCGAAGGTAAGACGTTTTTGATTCGTATTTTGGAGCAGAGGTTTTGTATTAGGTGTTGCTGCTGTAACTTGTTGCTTCTGGTATGGGGTAAAAGAAGAACGAGATGGCTTGACTGGAGTATGTTGAAGAGAAAGCTCATGGAGTTTGGCAATTCTTGCTGCTTCGGGAACGGTAGTTACGTTGAACTGTCGAACATGGAGAGCGAGATGCTGATTCATGTTGGTCAAGAAGATGCTCAAGGCATGTTCTGGTGGAAGTTGGAGCCGAGTCATTGCGCAATCGAACTTTTCGAGGTATACATTGATAGGATCACCGCCTTGTTTCAAGCTGACTAGTTCGGAGAGAGGATCATAGAATAATTCTCCAAATCGTGAGGATATGGCGCTAACGTAATCTGGCCAGAGAGGATATATATTGTAGCGATTTGAAATATATCCATGATGCCATTGGAGAGCTTTTCCTGTTAGGTGAAGAGAAGCTAGTCGGACTTTTAGCTCAGGTGAGGTGTTGTCGATGGAAAAAAATTGTTCGCATCGATAAATCCACTCTTTGATCTCTGTTCCGTCGAAGATCGGGAAACCGACTTTTGTTAAACGGGATGAGAGCGCATTAGGTAGAGGAGGATGATGTTCTGCATCAGGTGGCGTGGTCTTGAAGTTACTTTGGTCGGAGGAAGAAGCATCCGTCGGGTTGGGTTTTGCAGCCGATTGAGTTTGTTCAAGCGGAGAAGCTTTTAAGATCTGTGAGATCATTGCTTTGATTTCTGCTATTTCTCCACCCAAATCTTTTCTTATATCTTCTGATTGTTGAGATTGTGAAGAACGGAGTTCTTCGAGTTGTTTGTTCATCTCAGACATAGCAGCTGTTGCTCGGGTGTCCATGGTTAGGTCTTGAGGAAGTTGTCACTGCTCTGATACCACTGAGATAGGAAACCTTGATAGATAAATCCCAGACTAGGAATCTTACTGTAGATTCGAAGAACGGGTAAACAAAGGTGTAGGAGGTGATCACGAATTCAGAAGGATCAACTCGAAAACCAGAGTTCGTATGCGAAGCTCTTTCGTATGAACTTAGCAAAGTAACTTGAGAGATAAGTAATAGGTTAAGAAAGCTTTTATTGATTGTATGAATAAAACATTGCCCTAAGGCTACATATATATAGCAAACCAAGAGGAGGTTTAGCTATTAGGAAAAGGAAAATAGAAGATAAACCCAAGTATAAAAGGAAAATTAGAAATAAGTAAATCACTAGAAATAAGTAAAACTAGTAATGGACGTCATTGTGAGTTTCCTGTCACAGCTTTCGACATAAGCTAGAGCCTGCTTGAACAAGGCTGAAACGCATCTCTGTTTCAGATGATGCGACGAAGGCCTTCCCTTATCATAGTAGTCAACCTTCTTCTCCCCACTCTCCTTCGACACCTCCAATTCTCACAATCGAATTCGTCATCGCCAACCACCGCTCTAACAAGATCGAGCTCATTGGGATGACAGGACAGAGTTGAAGACAGACGAGGAAGAGACAGGGTCGATTTTCCCAAATCTCGTCGATCTGGGACAGGGTCGATTTTCGTCGCTGTCGTCGCTAAAGTTTCGAAGGTGAAGTAATTTGGGAAAATTGAAAAGATTTAGGAACGGATAAATTTGGGGGATCCACTATAGGATCCGGTTGGGTATGGATTCGGGTCGGATAGATTAGGTCTGGTCAGTAATAAGATGATTTCATTAAGGTAATTCTAAAATTTCTGACGTTTTGTATTTAAATTTAAATAAATAAAAAAATTGTTTTTATAATTGGGACATAATAGAAAAAACTAGAGAGGTACTAGGGCATAATAGAATAAAGTCTGTGTTTGTCAAACGCAGATACACATTAAAGTATTAAAACCATTTTCTCCTAAATTTTATTTCCACACTTTTAGTTCACAATTTTTTTTCAGGAGAGCTGAGAGAGTTCTGACGATCGACTATTGCAAAATCGGAAAATCTGATTACATTATTAGATAAGTAAGTGTTTCTTCTAATCTTTGCTTCCGATTATGGTTTGGGTTTCAAATTTTTTCTTAATTGTTCAATCAATTCATTTTTTTGGTAGAAGAGACGTGGATTAGATCAGGTTTCCACTTGAAACCGATGCGAATGGCTGGGTTTCTCGAGGTACGTCTCAGTATATGTTAATTAGGATTTCAAATTCCTGATTGTTCAAAGTTCGTTATTTTTGGTAGTGATCATGGTTTAGGGTTCTTTTTCGGACTTTAACTCCAAATGTCCCAAGTACTCTTCAAAAATTTCCATATGCCCCTTTAATAAAATATATTTTTTTTTCTATTTTCTTTTAAATGAAAAATGTGGCAACGACTAAGAGAGAAGAGAGAGAAGAGAGAAAACACGTTTGAAGGAAGTTCCGGTGTCCGAGTGCGTGCCAACGCCGGTGGCTTCCTTCGTTGTCTGTCTGATTCAGTTTTCTTCGGTGTGATTCGATCTGTGGTTCTTTTCCAACATACTTGCAGATCTGGGCTAAGGTTTTGCCCGGGAGGAGCTCGGCGCGTTCGGTGACAACTCCTCTTTCTCTGGATTCGCGGTGAGGAAACAGGACGGCGAGTGGTGGTGACAGTCGTCATTTGTGTGTAGGGTTTGTGCCGGAAGGTGGAGGCTCCGATAGCTCCGTCGTCGCGGTTTAAGTTTCCGGGGGTGGAGGTTTCTTCAGCTCTGCGTCGCCGGCTAAGTATTCGGGAGCTGGAGGCTTCTACAGTTCCATTGTTGCCGGCTTGGTTTCCGAGGGGTGAAGGCGTTCCTGGCCTTGCGTCGTCGGCTATTATTTTTCTAGATCTGTTTTCAGGTTCGATTAGTTCTTTGTTCTTGCGGTGTTGGTTGGGATCCGTTGTTGAGAGCCAGTTTGTGGAAGAATGTTCTGCCCTAAGTTAGATGGGGTTGATTTGCGCGACGGCTTTCTCTCTGGTGGGTGCTCGATCGATGGGGATGAGATCTCGCTCCGGCGATTGATCCGTCCGATAAAGAAAATCACAAGAGGAAAGACGGGTGCGGTGATGAGGATAGGGAAGTCATGGGATCCAGTTGGCCACGGTGTTGCATGCTCCATTTGTTGTCGGTGAGACGCGTCCAAGTTCCGACATAGGTGCTCCCGGTAGTTGCGTCGTAGCGGGCTCGTTTCTCGAGGTGGGGCGAGGCGCTGGATGTCGGTGGGCAGGTTTTAGGGTTTTGGGCTTGTGTCTAGTTTGTATGTCCTATTTCCTAGGCTTTGTGTTTAAGCTTTTAGATTTCTGTAAGGTTGGGCTTCGGCCACTTTTTAATATAATCAATCATTTGAGGGAAAAAAAATAGAAAAATGTGGCAAAGACGAAATGCAACTGTACTCTGAAAACTCCTTTCTCATAGTCATACTTCAGTTCCTTCTGGCTTACCTGGCTGACATAGTGCCCACGTCCTGCCCAGAAACTCCGATCAGCAATGGATCTTCCTTTTCTGGCTATTCCTTTGGCAGGAACTTTGGATATCATGTCCCGATGATATTGGCGACAAAAAGTTAGAAGCTCCTCCAAGTCAGCTTCTTTGGTCGTCTCATAAATAATTTGAAGTCTTAGCTTCTCAGCGGCTATCCATGCTGCATACTCCTTCTTTCGCTGCTTTTCTGCTCTTTTCCTCTCTTCTTCTGTTCTTCTCTCATCAGCCTCGAGCTCCTCATCTTCCTGCTTCCTCTTCTCAGCCTCTTTTCTTTTCTCCTCAGCCTCATCTTCTTCCTCTTGCTGCTTCTTCTTGTTCTTAGCATCATCACCACCCGCCGGAGGAGAAAGAGAAGGAGGAGGAGGAGGAGTTAAGCCACTGTTGTTCTTTTCATCATCATCATCAGCCTCGAGCTCCTCATCATCCTGCTTCCTCTTCTCAGCCTCTTTTCTTCTCTCCTCAGCCTCAGCTTCTTCCTCTTGGTGCTTCTTCTTGTTCTCAGCATCATCATCACCCTCAAGACTCGACTCAAACCAGCATCCAAACCCACACGGAGGAATTGACACACACCAACACCCACATGGAAACTCAAACCAACGCCCACACCCACACGGAAGGGTTGACCCACACAGAGGAGGAATTAAGCCACTGTTATGCTTCTCATCATCATCATCATCATCATCATCATCATCTCTTCCTCCTAACCTCTCATTGTTCTTCACTAAAATTCTAGTGAAGATGTTTCTCTTAATGTTGACAAGAGGAAAATTCTGAGGAAATTTGAGAGAACCAGAAAGAACTTTATTCGTACTCCTCAGATAGCATGGGGTGGTGGAAAGCAAATCTTTGACAAAGATATCATCTTAGAAACTAGATTTTTCGGATGATAATGAGGAGGAAGATCCGTTCAGTTTTCTTCCATCTTGTGTTACGAAAGCTTGCTCCATTGTTGATGCAGTGGATGATCTTAACTCCACGAAGACGACCAGCACTTGTTTGAGCTCTGACTTGAACCTGTGTAGATTCACATCTACTGTGACTGTGAAAAAGGAGGATTTGATAAAACCAAGATTTGAAAAGTATGTGACTGTGAGGAGAGGAGGTTGTTTGTTGGAGCCTTGGAGGAGCAACAATCATCATGTGTGTAGCAACTATCTTACCTGACCAGGATTCGATTTCTCGGACAACAACTCTCTGTGTTGTTGCTGCAATTTCAGCTTTAGGAATAATTTTTGTTTATTGTATCCCCCTCCCCACCATGTTATCTATTCACTTCAAAATGAAAAATCTATTTTGATGTAAAAGACCAAAACACATGAAAAATATACAGAGATCAAAAACCAAATCAATCAGGCTATATCCAAATTTGGTAATTGTCAAGGTGCCAGTGATTTATTTATAAGGAGAGCTTGGTTAGGAATTTTGGAAATTTCACTGAAGTCAACGGCCATAATCTTGTGATATAAACCATACAAACACTTGTTGGTTGGCTTCTGTAATTGGTACAAGAGAATTTTAAATCCCAGACATAATAAAATGCCTTAGATCATTCATCATACAGACAAGTAGCAGGAACAAATAGCTCTCATGTTTTTGTGCATGAATTTTATGTGGAAGTCATTTCCTTATTATATCATTGATGAAGAAGCTCTTAGGTGCTTTCATTTTCACTACGAGCCTCATTCATGAATACTACTACATCATCATCCCACCTGAAAAAGACCAAGAACTATTCTCAGTATCTGCCTCCAACAGTTAACATAATCACAAGATTCATGAAGAAACATGATATCAACAAAATCCTAACCTCCTTTTAACACTAAATGAGGTTGAAGAGTTGGTTTCTTATGAGAAGCTCTTCTTCTTTGGCGTTTAGCTCCTCCCATCTGCTGCTTTTCTTGGAAAACGTGCATGATTACTATCAAAGAAGCACAGTAGCTCTGTCAAGACAAATCTTCTTTACATAAGCGTGTTTAGGAAAAAAACACCTATTTATCATTCTTTTAATAGTAATCATCAAACAGACAAGAGTGACTTCACCTTCCTGAGCCTATTTTTCTTTCTGTATCTGGTCGAGTCCATCCATCAATCATCATAGCTATTCACGAAATTGTAATATAGCTTTTTTACCAATGTCTGATTCCGTGTTGATAATACTTTGGCACACTCGCAGTAATTAGTAACTTGTTTACGGTAATCTCCGTCACTTCTAACTTCAATCCAACTATCATCCGCTAGTACTCCACTCCGTCTCCCCGGAACCCTCATCCCCGACGAGTTTCACGATTCAATCAGCCGGTGAAGAATCCCTTGCAAATGTGTCTTCGTGATCCGCTTTGACTAACCCACTTCTCCAAGTTCCGTATGAATCTCAGAAACGTTGATCCAACACAGTACTAGGAGAAGAAGTATTCAGACAAGACAGAGACTGACTTTGATTTATATGTGACTCATTGACATTCTTTAAAACTTTTATTCTTCTCCTCCAATTATTAAGCACCAAAACATTACCTTATCTTTCACTTGTTATCTCAGATCTGATACAGCTCTTTAAAGACAAGATTAGACTAAATTTAGGGTTTCATTACAAACAACGAAATTAAATTAAAAGTCTCATCTATTTTCTTCTATGCCGCGGACCCGGACCCGATGACTCCGCCACCGCCACCGCCACCGACACTGCCACCGCCACCGCCGCCGTCACGACCGCCATCACCATTTACTTCTGCAACAATGTCGTAGTAATTCCACCTCCAGATATCAGGGCTACCTTCCTCATCCCACCTAATGCTGTAGGCGTTGGTCTTGAATTCCATTATAAAAGCCCTTCCACTTGCAACTGTACCTCTGAAAACTCCTTTCTCATAGTCATACTTCAGTTCCTTCTTGCTTACCTGGCTGGCATAGTGCCCACGTCCCGCCCAGAACCTCCGATCAGCAATGGATCTTCCTTTTCTGGCTATTCCTTTGGCAGGAACTTTGGATATCATGTCCCGATGATATTGGCGACAAAAAGCTAGAAGCTCCTCCAAGTCAGCTTCTTTGGTCGTCTCATAAATAATTTGAAATCTTAGTTTCTCAGCGACTATCCATGCTGCATACTCCTCTCGCTGCTTTTCTGCTCTTTTTCTCTCTTCTTCTGCTCTTCTTTCATTAGCCTCGAGCTCCTTATCTTCCTGCTTCCTCTTCTCAGCCTATTTTCTTCTCTCCTCAGCCTCAGCTTCTTCCTCTTGCTGCTTCTTCTTGTTCTTAGCATCATCACCACCCGCCGGAGGAGAAGGAGGAGGAGGAGGAGGAGGAGGAGTTAAGCCACTGTTGTTCTTCTCATCATCATCATCAGCCTCGAGCTCCTCATCATCCTGCTTCCTCTTCTCAGCCTCTTTTCTTCTCTCCTCAGCCTCAGCTTCTTCCTCTTGGTGCTTCTTCTTGTTCTCAGCATCATCACCACCCTCAAGACTCGACTCAAACCAGCATCCAAACCCACACGGAGGAATTGACCCACACCAACACCCACATGGAAACTCAAACCAACGCCCACACCCACACCCACACCCACACCCACACGGAAGGGTTGACCCACACAGAGGAGGAATTAAGCCACTGTTATTCTTCTCATCATCATCATCATCATCTCTTCCTTCTAACCTCTCACTGTTCTTCACTAAAACTCTAGTGAAGATGTTTTTCTTAATGTTGACAAGAGGAACATTCTGAGGAAATTTGAGAGAACCAGAAAGAACTTTATTCGTACTCCTCACATAGCATGGGGTGGTGGAAAGCAAATCTTTGACAAAGATATCATCTTAGAAACTAGATTTTTCGGATGATGATGAGGAGGAAGATCCGTTCAGTCTTCTTCCATCTTGTGTTACGAAAGCTTGCTCCATTGTTGATGCAGTGGAGATCTTAACTCCACGAAGACGACCAGCACTTGTTTGAGCTCTGACTTGAACCAGTTTGGATTCACATCTACTGTGACTGTGAAGAAAGAGGATTTGATAAAACCAAGCTTTGAAAAGTATGTGACTGTGAGGAGAGGAGGTTGTTCGTTGGAGCCTTGGAGGAGCAACAATCATCATGTGTGTAGCAACTATCTTACCTGACCAGGGTTCGATTTCTCGGACAACAACTCTCTGTGTTGTTGCTGCAATTTCAACTTTAGGAATTATTTTTGTTTATTGTATCCCCCTCTCCACCATGTTATCTATTCACTTCAAAATGAAAAATCTATTTTGATGTAAAAGACCAAAACACATGAAAAATATACAGAGATCAAAAACCAAATCAATCAGGCTATATCTCTTCTCTCATCAGCCTCGAGCTCCTCATCTTCATGCTTCCTCTTCTCAGCCTCTTTTCTTCTCTCCTCAGTCTCAGCTTCTTCCTCTTGCTGCATCTTCTTGTTCTTAGCATCATCACCACCTGCCGGAGGAGGAGGAGGAGGAGTTAAGCCATTGTTGTTCTTCTCATCATCATCATAAGCCCCGAGCTCCTCATCTTCCAGCTTCCTCTTCCCATCCTCTTTTCTTCTCTCCTCAGCTTCAGCTTCTTCCTCTTGCTGCCTCTTCTTGTTTTCAGCATCATCACCACCCTCAGGACTCAACTCAAACCAGCATCCAAACCCACACAGAGGAATTTATCCACACCAACACCCACATGGAGACTCAAACCAACGCCCTCACCCCCCCCCCCCCCCACACGGAAAGGTTGATCCACACAGAGGAGGAGTTAAGCCACTATTGTTCTTCTCATCATCATCATCATCATCACCATCTCCTCCTCCTAACCTCTCACTGTTCTTCACTAAAACTCTAGTGAAGATGTTTCTTTTAATGTTGACAAGAGGAACATGCTGAGGAAATTTGAGAGAACTAGAAAGAACTTTACTCGTACTCCTCAGATAGCATGAGGGTGGTGGAAAGCAAATCTTTGACAAATATATCATCTTAGAAACTAGATTTTTTTTCAAAACTGAAATATTGCGACTGAATGAATGATAACTACTCCGTTGTTGCATTATATCGTGTGACATTCCCATATTCCCATTACATTTAATTTTGTTGAGCAAAACAATCAAATTATATTATCAAATTCGTTATGGTGTAAGAAGTTGCTGAAACCACCTTTTATGATCCTAAAGGGAAAGACGGGCTCTGTTTTCGTTGCTTTGACCATGTAGTTGTCAGGTGAGGTATGATGGGTATGGAAACCGCTGACTTCAATGTCATCTTTTCAGAGGTGTTTGCTTAACATAATGTTAATGCTGACAAATATAAAAACTTGGTGAACCAAAAGGGATGAGAGACTCTGTTCTATTGACAAACAAAAAAAAGAGACTATGTTTTCACATGAGCTCTGTTCTCTTTTAGTAATTAAAATAAATATTATTTAGAGACTGGTTATAGTTTTTGGACTGGTTTTTTTTTTTCTAAAAACCACTTTTTTATCCAATCAAGATTTTCAAATATAGATTCTCTATAATGTAGAATACTATTTTTGTAAATAACTATTTTTTCTAACACAAAAACCAAAAGCCAAGTTTTTCATAGTTTTTCTACACTTATTCATTTTTTTCTTAAAAAGGAAAAAACAAATAGTTTCTACTATATTTATGCATTAATATAAAAAATTCAATAAAATGATACTTACTATAACGTGTTTGTACTTGGAAAAAAAACAACCTTTTCTAGTAGTTTTTTTTTTTTGCTTAAAACGTGTTTTACATTTACTCTTATTACAAAAAAAAAGCATTAATCCAATAAAAAGTAAAAACTACCGTAGGGTATTTAAGATAAATATACATATAGATAATGCTTATTTCCCAACCTTGAGCCCACATACTTAAGGCATTTTATAGCTGTTTTTTTTGGAACATACATCTAACAATAAACTGATGTAAATACAAAATAATTCAGATAAAATTTAAAAATTATCAACTTAGAACTAGTATTTTTCTATTACTATTTAATACTTATAAAATGTATTTCCTATTATTTTAAATTTTACTTAGTATTAAATAAGACTAGGAATATTTCCCATTTTATAAACTTTACTAAGTATAGATTTTCAAAATTTTCTATAATAGTATTTTATATTTATGTGTGTTTTAGTATTTTATATTTTACTTTTGCAAAATAAATATTTTACTATTAATAATATTTCTCATTTTATTAATTTTAAAATCAAAAACCAAAAAATAAAAACCAAAATTTAAAACAACCATCCATGCTTTTCAAAAGACTACAATCTACTGCAAAATCAAAAACCAAAAACTAAAAAACTAAAATTTGAAATATTTGACTTCCTGGCCAGCCTTTGCAAATTATCTAGAAGACATCAGAAGTTTTAAAGAGAAGCTTCAATTACTCGACGATTATCCATGTTTCTCGAACGCAAAACACAAAGGCGGATTGTCTTGCACGTAGTGCACGAAAGCAATCGTCCTATGTCTTTCATATGGATGTTGTTCCCCCAGTTTGGTTCACAGAGTCAATATGAGTCTGTATTGTTGCTGTCAAAAAAAAAAAAAAGAAACATTTGACTTCCTGGGATTTCTTCTTGCCAACGCACTCTTCGGCGACGTCTTCTTGTTTAGCCTTAACTGTCGTATTGATAATATTGATTCCGAAATGTTTAACCAAAGTCTCAACCGGGAAAATTTCCTACACCTTACCAGAAAAATTTTCCGGTCTACTCCGGTCAAACCAAATCCTATGTATCCTTGTGGTATTTATTAGAACCTATGCTTTTAAAACTGATCCGAACACTGAACAGGGCGACTTACCGGATCAGTGGATCACTGGATCGACCGTATAATAAATGAATTAATTTTATTATATAATAAATATTAATTATAAAAATAAAAATATAGAAAATAAGGTTTAATATTTTGTAAATGTTTTTAAAACATAAATAATAGCTTGGATATGTATATTTTTATGTTTAAAAATATTTAGAGAATACTTAACTTTATTTTTTATATTTTTGTTTTTATTTGACATACAAAATATAAAAAAGATAGTTTAGAATATTTAATTTTAAAAAAAAAATTAACAGTTATGACATCTTAAAATAATTCAAGACATAAAATTCATAAATATTTAAATGTCTAATTTGAATAATAAATTAAACGTCAAAACCAAAAGAAACCAAAAGTAAAACATCATTTGATAAAGTATTAATAACAAAAATAAACTAACACCAAATCACGTAAACTAATTTTAGTTCTTTCTACCATTGTTCACTTCATTTTCTTCAGATGACATAGTAAAATCTAAAAATCACAAATATAAAGCTAAAAAGTGAAAATCTAACTTCTTAACTGAAAATTTTGAATATAAACAGAATCTAAAACATAATTAAAAACTAAATAAAAATAAAAAATAATCTATTAGTTTAATCGGTGGTTCAACCGATATCGGATTCCAAGTTTTAGTAGATTTTTGCGGAATTTTGTGGATGTTTAAATATTGAGTTTTTCACAAAATCCAAAACGGATTTTTTCTTGCTCACAAGGTTTATCAGATCAACCGTGGGGCTGAGTCGAGTTTCAAAACACTGATTAGAACACAATAGTCAATTCATCCGAATGTTATGTTATTTAATGATTAGAAAATTCACTATCCAAGTATGAGTGAAAAATGATGAGATCCATGCATTTAATACAACATAACTGCATAAATATAGCACGTGATAATTAATTCATCCGAATGTTATGTTATTTAATGATTTAGAAAATCCAATATCCAAGTATGAGTGAGAAAATGATGAGATCCATGCATTTAATACAACTTAACTGAATAAATATAACATTCGATAATTAATTCATCTGAGTGTTATGTTATTTAGTGATTTAAAAAATTCACTATCCAAGTATGAGTGAAAAATGATTAGATCCATGCATTTAATACAACATATCACGTCCTGTGTCTTATGTAACGAGCCATTGGAGACATTAACCCACTTATTTTTTGAGTGTTCCTATTCAGCACAGGTATGGAAAGCTCTTATGAAGGGTGTTCTTAAAGAACAATACACAGTAGGCTGGGAAAATCTTGTTCGAATTGTTACTGGTAGACCGAGTTGGAGTAAAACTCAGATGTACACTGCGAAATATGCATTTCAATTAACAGTTCACTCCATCTGGAGGGAAAGAAACAGAAGAAGGCATGGTGAAACTGCTGCTCCTGCAACTGTTATGATCCAAAGGCTGGATAAAGCTATGAGAAACCAATTTACAGTGATTCGCAGAAGGGGGGACAAGGAATATGGGGATGGCATGTCTATGTGGTTTGCAACGAGAGGATCTGATCCAGTAGGAGTGAGAGCTGGAATCCAATAGGAGTGAGTGCTGGCTATCTAGTAGGAGTGAGAGCTAGGTAGAGAAAAGGGTGTTTTATGAAGTGGAGAAAGTTTTGAGTTTTGAGATTTAAATTGGTTTGGTTTTTCTCAAGTTTATCATAGAAAATCATAGAAAAATGATACTAGTTTGTAAAAAGGTCTTTTCTTTTTTGAATTCAATTTAACATTCAATTCAAAAAAAAAAAAATACAACATAACACATGATGTGTTGGTTCTCTAAATCAAGAACGATGCTGCTTCAGCCGCTTCCCATGCTGTAGTGACGCATCACGGGAGGAGAGATTTCTTCTTGGCCGCGATTCTGAATAGTTCTGTCGTCTAGACAGCCGTTATCCATTCGTCTTGACGAAAATGACTTGTTGATAGAGGAAAATAGAGCAAGGACTGTGACAAGAAAACAGGTTAGTAACGACGTCCAACAACGACATATATAATATGTCGCTAATTAACAACGTACTAACCATACGAAAATGACGGAACTAAACATCCATCGTTAATATGTCTTTAAATACTGACATTCAAAAGTGTCGTTAAATAACCACATGTTAGCGTCATTTTAATGAGATATATGAAAATATGTCACTACGCTGTCGTTAAAATAAAGACACACCACACATATGTCGTTAATTTCTACATCGTTAATGCGTTATTATTTAGCCACGACTTACCAATGTACAATAATGTCCTAAACTATAACGACATTATATTATTTTGTCGTTAGTTCATTCGTAATTTGCGACGTAGTAACGATAATTTGAATCCCTAACCCCTAAATATTTGTCTTAAACCACGAAATCTAAAATTCATGGTATTCTAATATTGTTTACTGCGCAAATTCAGTAGTTGTTACTTATACTGTATATAGTCTTGTATTATATATCCATATTATATTTTCCCTTCTTTGACAAAATTCAGTATTACTAGCTAATCCAATATTTCTATAAGACTTCTCTTATATATGATTATATGATCACATTTATACAATTGGCTAGAAACAACTTTTTTTTTTTGTAACTGGCTAGAAACAACTTCATATAAACGATCTTTTACAATGAAATATTAGTGTATGGAAGATGTAAATTTTTCTGTTAGTGGATCTTTAAAATTGAGTTGCAACTAAATGGGGTTTTGCAATGACACATTAACGATGTTATATGTCAAACTTTTAAAATGATACTAGCTTACGATGTAGTAACGACATATGTGAACTTTAAAAATTAAAATTAATCTAATTTGAATTTTTATTTCTTATTTCTTATTGGCCAATATCATTTTGCAAGGATTGCTATCTACACCCTTGATTATTTCTAATCTAATGGTTCAAATTTCTTCTTCTCCCTTCTCTTCTTCTCTCCTTCGTCAGATTTGTTTTAGTTCTTTTTCATTGAACTTCTTCTATCTCTTATTCTCTCCTTCCACATTTCGATCAGATTCTACTTCCTCATCTGTCTCATCTCCATATTCGTCCTCCTATCTCCCCTGCTCGTGGGATCCTCTTATATCCACTGCTCACGGCTCTTCTAGCACCTCTCACGGCTTCCTCCTATCTCCACCGCTCACGGCTTCCTCGTATCTCCATCGCTCATGGCTTCTATCGCCGCTCAATCTCTTGTTCCATCCCTAGATATGTGTCGAGATTCAAGCTCCTGAAGCTTGCCACCGGATTGGATCGCTTCAACGTCGCTGTTCAAGCTCCGGAAGCTCGCCGAGAGAGACGGTCTGCAAGCGACGGAGGAAAATGAGGACTCTTAACATACCTTGGCGGCGCAAACAACAACGGGGCATGAAGATTTCTTTTTTTTAGGTTTAGGTTTGTAATCCATTTTTATGTTTAAACCGGTTTAGTTTGTTAACCAAATTTAACTGTAAACCAAATTTTATTTATAAGCTAACTTTCATTTGTTAATCGTAACCAGTTCCATTTTTAATTAACTGGTTTAATATGAGAAAGTTTTAATTAATTAAAATATAGTATTTAATTAATTAATTCTAAAATATATTTAATAATTATACCTCACAGTATGTCTCTAATTATTGACATTTTGAAAAGTGAAGGTAATTAGCAACATGTGGACACGTTGTTACTTAGCATCAGATACAAATGTCGTAAACAAGTGGTAAATTAATGACAACCTGTTGTCACTAAATAAAGACACAAGAAACATACATCGAAATATGTCACTACTTAATGATATTTTAACGACATATAAAATTTACGACATGCGATTAAGGACATTTTTCATCATGTTATAAGTTCGACGCAAATCACGATTAACGACATAACACAGACATATTCGAGCGTCATTAACTATGCGTTTTCTTGTAGTTGTTAGTATATATACAGTGTAGGTAGTGCACTACGTTCCCTTTAATTTTATACTCCCCCTGTTTTATAATAAGTGTCATTCTAACCATTTTTTCTTGTTATATAAACAGAGCTGACCGTAAAATTTTGGGGGCCTTTAACAATGTTTTATGTAAAAAAAAATTTATCGGTTTGGGGGCTTAAAATATTTTTTTGGGAGCTTATGTCTATGTAGTTTTTTTCAAAAATTTCGGGGACCTGTTGCAAATGTTTCATGAGGTATTGCTCAGGACTGACTCTGTATATAAAAAGTGTCACTTTACAATTTCAATATAAATTATACTTACTTTCGGCTGAAATTAATTGTAAACTTCATTGATTTTATAAATAATTTTATTTATCTGAAATACTATTGGTCAAAGAAGTGTAATTAATAACAATTTACATATGTTTCAGATACTTTATTAATTTGTGTGAAAAATGTCAAAGTGACACTTATTCAAAAATGGAGGGAGTAGAATATTAATACATATAGAGTGGGGTCAAGTTTTGCAAGAATATTCTGTGTGTTGTCATAATATGATAGAATATACAAAGATGAAATTAAACTCAGTGTTTAACATATTAAGAAAAGTGTGAAATTAGAAATGAAATAAAATTGATTATAAAATGGGGTCGACTCTTGTGAGCATGGCAAAATGGTAATCTGTTAAGACCAATTTAGAATATTTAATTTAAAAAAATTAAGAGTGCTGACAGCTTAGATAAATCAAGACATAAAATTCATAAATATTTAGATGTCTAATATGAATAATAAATTAAACGTTAAAATCAAAAGAAACCAAAAGTAAAACATCATTTTAACAAATTGTTAATAAAAAATAAATTAACACAAAATCACATTAACAAATTTTAGTTATTTTTACCATCATTCACTTCATTTTCTTCAGATGACATTGTGAAATCTAATAATCACAAATATAAAACTAAAAGGTGAAAATTTAACTTCTTAATTGGAAATTTAAAATATAAATAGAATCTAAAAACATTATTAAAACTAAATAAAAAGAAAAAATATATATTAGTTTAATTGGTGGTTCAACCGGTATCGGATTCCAGTTTTTAGTGGATTTTTACGGATTTTTGTGGGTTTTTAAATATTGGGGTTTTGTGAAAAACCCAAACTGGATTTTTTCTGGATTCCCGGGTTTACCGATTCAATTGCGGATCCGGGTCGAGTTTCAAAACACTGATTAGAACTTAATAATTAACTCATCCTAATGTTATGTTATTTAATGATTTAGAAAATCCACTATCCAAGTATGGTTAGAAAATCCATGCATTTAATACAACATAACTGCATAAATATAACATGTGATAATTAATTCATCTGAATGTTATGTTATGATGACATTAAAAGTTATGGTATTTAATGATTTAGAAAATGGGCTTATTTGCCAAATAACCAAAAAGGAGTAATTAGATTTTTAGTAAGAAGTTAGAGAGACATAGGAAGAGAAATAAGAAGAGAGTGTGTGTTTTTGGTTAGATAGTGGATTTGTGTTTTTTTTTTATGGTGGTTATAGGGGAAAATTTCTCTTAGAAAATCTACTATCTAAGTACGAGTGAAAAATGATGAGATCCATGCATTTAATACAACATAACTGGATAAATATAACACCTGATTATTAATTCATCCGAATGTTATGTTATATTGTTATTAATGATTTAGAAAATTCACTATCCAAGTATGAGTGAAAAATGATGAGATCCATGCATTTAATACAACATAACTGGATAAATATAACACATGATGTGTTGGTTTTCTGAAAAGTCAGTTTACTCCAGTTAGTTACCAATTTATCACCATCCTTTTCGTTACTACATTTTCTTTTTCTTTTTCTTTTTTGGTTTTCAACCTTATGGTTATAAAATAGAGTATAAGCAGTGTTTTTAAACGTGGACCGAACCGACAAAATTGGACAGGGTTAAACCATGAATCGATAATAATTTGGATTGGGTTAATGCCAAAATCCACATAAAGTTGAAAATTAAAAACTTCTATTGAACCGTCAAGAATCCAGAAGCCGCCGACTCAATGAACCGGCTAAACTCCGGTTCGTATATAAACCAAAATTTTTAATGAAACAATTAATCTTTCCTTTTAAGTAAAAATAGAATTTATTAAAAATTAATAAAGAATCGTTCTCAACTTTTTCTTTTGACATCTGTACAACTCATAAATTACAAGATTCAAAAAGTTTAATATCCACGTAAAGATATTGTTTTTGTCTACTTCTCACTTTATTTAAATAATTTCATAATTACTTGTTTTAAAATCTTTAATAATTGAAACATTTATATTTGTGAAATTTTTCTTTCGAAATATAACTTTTACCTAATGTGTATATATTATTTTTAAAAAGGTGACAAAAATTTAGAGTGATAAGATATGGGAATAAAGCTTAAATGTGTTTTTCATATTTATTTTAGACTGGAACTATTGAAATTATTTTATTATTTTTGTTACATATTAATGGTTATTTTTAAGTTTTTCTAAAAATTATATGGCTATTTAAATATTTTATTTGATATGATCAATTTTGTAAGAGTATTCATTTTATTTATAAATCCGATCGAACCACAATGATCCGTGACCTAAAAAGAAAATTTGGTTTATTAGTCGGTCCGGTTTTTTCAATTTTGTTTTTTCAACACAGTAGACTGAATAATGTAAATTACAAAAAGGCAGTTAGCAAAACCCAACTGTTACAAACCTACGGTATCAATAAAAAAAATTCAATACATTTTTTAAGGGCTTAATACAGTTGCACTTCTTTGTTTTCAATGTGCATGAACGACAGCGGTTGAAACGGCGGATCCATGATTTTATTATCTTTATCCGGATCCGTGATTTTCGGATATCCGGATGTCGGATATCCTTCTAAAAATTGTAATATCCGGATCCGGATTGGAACCTTCAAATAAATAAAAAATATTTTTTTTCAAATAAATAAAAAATAATTTTAAATATTTATAATATTAATAATAATTAAAAAATAAAAATTTATATAATGTTTTAATTATTTCTATGTATACTATAACCAAAATTATATAAATATTATATATACTATACAAAAATGAAAATATAATAAATAAAATTAGTTTTTACATATATATATTACTATTTTAAATTAATTATTAATAAAAATTGGATCCGGATATCCAGACTAAAAAATCAAGATATCCGGATCCGGATCCGGCTTTGATGGATCCAACATTTTACTATCCATATTCGGATTCGACCCCTCCGGATATCCGAATTTTCGGAGCGGATCCGGATCGGATCCGGATCGAGTCCGGATCCCGGATATAAGTTCCAGGCCTAGTTAGCATGTAGTTTTCTGAAAAAAAAAAGTAAAAAATTGGATGGGACTAATTACAATCATTATACTAGGAGGGGAATGGATTTTATAGTATTATCTTTAGATATTTATCAATCAGACACATACCTATCATTGGGTAAGCAATGAGATCACGATGCACTCTGACTTATGTGGAGAAAAAACTACGTTACCCAAAACTAAATACAAACCATATAGTATTACCACGTGCCTCGCACATGTTGTGGCTCCTTACATGGAAATTGATCTGCCCCCTTGATCTTGTAGTTTTAAATCACATACTATCAATTTATCATCATATTTTATTAGATGCAAATCTTAGCCTATCCAAAGCTTAACATTGCTATATATTTATAAATTACATTACAATAAATTATATATTGAACATACATATAGTCTTACCGCAAAAAGCTGTTCTGCAGGATTGCAATCGCTAAGTATTTGTGTTAAACATATATCAAATTATTTTTAATTAATTTTTATACTTGTAAAGTAAGCGGCAGACCGTGTACATGTTTTTCTGCATATTTGGCAAAGTCAACATTTGGAATCAGTTATGATGGAATGATACAAATAATTTTAAATTCACTGAATTTAAACATTTAGAAATTTAATATCAAATTATATATTTAGAATTTTGAATTAGGCAGTAGAACAAGACCAATCGTTTTATAATTATATACATTGGAAACATTGATTATATTAAAATAATCTCATCCAGAGGATATGCCAAACCGGCGGGCGGACCGGGTTGAATCATGAATCGAAAATAAGCTAAAACCCAACTAAAGTTGAACCGTTTATAACCTCTTATCAAACCATCCAAAACCCAGGAAACATCGATCCAATGAAACAGCAAAACCTCGGTTCTTAAATAAACTAAAATTTTGTTAATGAAACAATTATTTTTTCTTCTTTTTAAAGTAAAAATAGGAATTATTAAAAATTAACAAAGTTATCGCCTCTCGTCTTTTTCTTTTGACATCTATAGACTACAGCTCATAAATTACAAGATTCGAAGAATTTAATATTCACGTAAAGATATTATTTTTGTCTACTTTTTACTTTGTTTAAATATTATTTTATAATCACTTGTTTCGCAGACTTTAATAATTGAACATTTGTTAAATTTATTTCAAAATATAACTTTTATCTATGTGTATATAATTTTTTTAAGGTGATGAAGATTTAGAGTGATAAAATCTGGGAATAAAGTTTTAAATTTGCTTTTCATATTGATTTAGATTTTAACTATTAACTTATTTTATCATTTCGTTACATATTAATTGTTATTTCCAAGTTTTCTAAATATGATGACTATTTAAACATTTTATTTGATATCATCTCTTTGTAAGAATATGAATATAATTATTTATAAAATATCATTAAATTTAATTTAATCCAATCAAATCTAATCGAACCAGATTCAAATTAGGTCTTACCAAGTTCAAACCCGGTGGAACGCGAAAAATTCCCGGTTCGCTAGCCAATATGGTTTTAAAAACTCTGGTTTGAAATTGTTCCTTTGGAGGAGATGAGCACCTCCTAAAATTTCAATTTTAAAACTTCAAAAATAGTATACACATCATATTCACAAAAGACCCAAAATAGTTCTATTCTTCCAAACTAATCAAAACGCGTTTGGTCGGAGGAGACGGAGTAACCATCGTCTTCCCAGTAAGGGAAAATGCTTCTCAGCGTGGTGTTTCGGTACAACGAACCGGTTGAGCTTCCCAAAAGAATTTCACGTGAAACGTCGTCGTTTTCGTGTGAGTTAACCATCGCGGCCAAGGAACTTCCTTTGGCTCTGTTGGAACTCGTCGACGTAAGTGTGTTTCCTCAAACATGTCAACGATCTCAGCCATAGAATGAGCCTCGAGGAGCATTTTGGCTCCGCCGGTTATCTGAAGTTCGTGACTGCGTATGAAACTGCAACCACACGCACTGCGGCGCTGGTACTTCTCGTAAATCCATCATAAATGGACAATGCCTTTGAATTTGGACGACGGGAACTTCGGTGACTACGCCAGTTCCCTAAATCAAGAACGATGCTGCTTCAGCCGCTTCCCATGCTGTAGTGACGCATCACGGGAGGATAGAGTATCTTCTTGGCCGCGACTCTGAATAGTACTGTCGTCTATACAGCCGTTATCCATTCGTCTTGACGAGAAATGACTTGTTGATAGAGGAAAATAGAGCAAGGACTGTGTTTGTTGGTTTATGAAGAGATGTGGTTGATGTTGTTAGTATATATACAGTGTAGGTAGTGTGCACTACGTTCTCTTTAATCTTATAGAATATTAATACATAAAGAGCGGGGTCAAGTTTTGCAAGAATATTCTGTGTGTTGTCATAGTATGATAGAATATACAAAGATGAAATGTAAACTCTGTGTTTAACATATTAAGAAAAGTGTGAAATTAGAAATAAAATAAAATTGATTATCAAATGGGGTCAACTCTTGCGAGCATGACAAAATGGTAATCTGTTAAGACCAATTTTCATGGGAAGAGATACCATAAATATGGGTACCAGTGGCCATATCAAATGCATCGATCGAACAACATGGACATTACAAAGGAAAAATAATACTACTAGCACTGATAATCAAAACTACGGCTAAGAACAACCCTGTTCTACACTCAAAAATGGTTAAGATTAGTACAACTCTTTATTTGTTATTCATTTCTTTTTACTATTTTTAGTGATTTGCAAATCTAACGAACCGGATCAATGAAGAATTGGACAGATATATGTAAATTAACTGTTTATAGTTGACTAGTTGAGGGATATACAGAGGAAAGAGATGAGAGGATATAATGGTAGGCCAAGTCACATGACATTTGGACCTTCAATTCTCTTCTTTTCTTTTGTCATTGTTTATATAATTTGTATTCGTCGTTCCATATTCGGTATGTGACGTGTTTCTTTCCATTTTATGTAATTTGTTTGCTTTACTCGTATTCATAGGTTTCTTCTTTGTTTCCTAGACATCCATTAGCTACTTTTTATGTAGGTTTATTTTGGTTTTATCCTCTAACCACCTACTTTTGTACGTATAATCTTTAATTGGCTTTTCTACGCTGAGTCTATCTATTTGCACTTCTGTTTCCTTTAACTCGGACACGGGATTCATCAAACTAGATTTTCTTAAAACATTCATGAGGAATCTCACATCAAAACTTAGGTGAAAGTTAGACTAATGCTTAAAGAACAGGAGTTAACCTGGTCTTTTATCAATTGATTCGAGCAACTTATTAATTTTTTTGAACATGGTATCTTCAATTAGTCTAGATAAAATAAAATATGGTTTCAGACTTTTTTTTTATTACAAACTCGTCCTATCAAAAAAGAGATTCAACATTTCATATCGAAAATAGAATGAATGATTTATTATTAGTAATTGATATGAATAAAATTATGAAAATGATCTCATTTTTGATTTTGGGTCAAAGTTCAAAATAACCTTTTAAAGTTTGAAGCACAGAGGATCAAAGTGAAAATTTTGACGCAGTGTTCGCAACATACTATTCTCGATTCGTTAAGATCATGTTTATAGCAATGAAATGATTGGCTTTCACAACCCACTTGGAGAAGTTTCAACGTTATAAGAAAAATGTCAATTTAAGCCAAAATTTTGAGTATTTTAAAGTAGAAAATTATGTGGCAAGTCTATAAAATAATATTATATGATGGAATTATTTTTTAACATAAAATTTAAAAATCGGAACATGATAATAATACAATATTTAATGAAAAAAGGATATATATACATCGAGGGAAGGCGCCAAATAGCTTCTAGTTAGACTGGCATTTTGAATTGAATACAGGTAAAGGTAGGTAGAAATGATTGAAGATAGGAAGATTTATTTTCTCTAAATAAAATTGACGTAGCCTTGGTCAGAATAAAAATTGGCATTTTTATTATAGTAAGAAAAAGGACCAGAAAGTAGGGGAGGGTATTTAGGTTTAATTATCGGTTCGGTTCGGTTTTAAGTCGGTTTGATTTGTATTTGGTTTGGTTTAATTTGGTTTTATTTTTGTTTATTCCATTAAGGAGTTGATCTTTGAGTTTTGTTATAGTTCAGTTATAAAAATATAATTTATAAACATTAAAAATCATCATTCGACACTATATCGTTACTTTCTCCTTATTTAAACATAAATTCAAATATCACAATAACATGTAAAAGACGTAATCCAATAATTTTGTATTATTATTTTCAAACCTAATATGAATATCATAAACTAATTTTTGTTTATGATGTTAATGTATGTTTTTATTCTATTCATTTAGAATAAAATATATAAAATTATGTTTAGTTGTTTAGACTAAATGGTTAAATATATTAATTTTTAATATTATTAGTATACTTACTTAATTTAGTTAAAAAACTTTGGTTTTTTGGTTTTGTTCGGTTTAAAATCAAACCAAACCAAACTATTCGGGTTGATAAAATCTTGAACCAATTGGTTTAGACATAAACTTCGGTTCGGTTTGGATCGGTTTGGATTCGGTTTGGTTTGGTTTGGTTTGGTTCGGGTTTTTTTGTCCACCCCTGCCAGAAACATAAATAAAAAACTATATGAAGAATGATAACATTTAACACTAACAATAGATAAAGTCTATTCAAGATTTTAACAACTTTTTTTATTTTTTTGTATTCTTAGTTATTTTTTTATTCTTATTTTTTGAACAGAATTCTTAGTTATTTTGTGTTTATGACTTTATGTATTTAATTTTTATTTGTTCGTCGAGATACATATGATTTACATATTCCTATAACTGTAAACAGATTAGTTTTATGCTTCAGCAACCTGAAAACAAAGTCACTAAGGAAGATGAGTATAAATGATCAGCTCTAAAACTAATAAGGTCGAAGATTAAAAAGTAATGTATAATATCAAAAGGAAAAAAACATTATTTACAAAAATGCATTTTTGTGGTACAGCAAATCTTTATGACTTATGATAGTAAAGTTTTAGTGAATTTTATACCAATTTATAGAAACATGTTATTTTTCTGTAGTAAAATTATTGAATTTGACACTAATAGGAAATATGTATGCCTGAATAATGATATTAGATTATTCAGAAATTTAGATATTATTTTCTGATATAGTTAGTTGATCAAATTTTATTAAAATATATGTAGGAAAGTAAATTTTAAATAAATGAAAATAATAACTTAAAAAGTCTGTCAAATGAGTCATTATTCAATAATATGCTGTGATGATTGGAAATAATATCAGTATTGGTTTGTTTGGTTAACCGATCGTGAGCGTTCTGTTAAATATTAAACCAAAACTATGAAAGAGACAATGACATGTGATTTGATGAATTTATGGAAACTCTGTAACTATTTTGCATCCTCTTTTAAATCAAAGGAGAAATCATTTAAGTGAATTGCTTATGTGTTTTTATTAGATGAAACTTAGAATTAATTCTTTTAATTTGATTGGCTATTGGTATTTAAATTTTCATTTATTTAATTATTATTTTTTAAACGAAAAGTAATCCTAGAAATACCTAATATATATTACCAAAATATAATTAAAATTTTAATATAAATATAGACAAATAGCATAATTTATTTATTGAAAAAATTAAAAGATTAGATTACATTAAAGAATATACGTATAAACATATATCATATTATACAAATAATTATATAAACGATTTTAGATATAATAATATTAATAAGGATTATAAAATAATAAACTTCAATAAACTAATTAACCTAAATCTAATTATATTTCTCTGACTCACTTAATATATATATATATATATATATATATATATATATATATATATATTATAAAAATGTGTCATTTGAATGGAAAACATTTAAATATACAGTTTATTCTTTTTAGTAATTTTCAATGACAAATGTTAATACTATATCTGAATTATCACTTTTAGAATGATTAAAGTATTTACGTCAAACTTTTGAGTATTTGAAAAAAGAAATGTTATGTTGTGAGTCTTTTGAAAGAATAATATAAAATTGAAAAATCGAAACATGATATTAATAAGAGACTAAATTTATTAATTTATAAATAAATTTTGTTCAGCCTTTATCAGAATAAAAATTCACATATTTATTAATAAGAAAAATGACCAGAAATAAAAATTGAATCTGGATGAAGAATAATAAAACTTGATGATGCCAATAAAAATAATAGTAAAACTTGACACTAAAAAATATATAATCTATTCAAGATTTTCACAACTTTTTTGTTGTATTCTTAGTTAGTTTGTATTTAGTATTTAGTTTTTTTATTTATATGGTGAGATACATATGTTTTACATATGTTTTTGCTACAAAAAGATCATTAAAATAAAAATTAATTAAATAATTTTCTAAAAAGTATAATTAAATAAATAATTTAAATTAAATTAGAATTGAACCTTTAATTACCGCAAAACACTTGAACCAGGTCCTCTGAACGTGGTCCGGTGTAAGAGACCAGTTCAGATAAAATTTTCGGAAATTAGCTTTGATGATGTCTGAAACACTCCGTCCAAGGCAACTATCCGTCAGAAACCTACAAAATTTAAAAGCATACTAGATTATGACCTTTAATAAAAGGGCAGATACATTTTCTGTTTTTTTTTTTAAATTAATTTTCATACTTTTGTTTTTCTTTGTAATCATATTTGTGTATAAATCTTAATCAAAATTTATTTTATAAAATAATATAAAATTTAAAAGTTGATTCGGCATACATTCGATTCTTTGTAATTATACGCATGTATACCCATTTCTTTGTAATCATATTTGTCTGTTTTATATCTTGACCTGTGGGTATAAGGTATAATGTTGGTTTGTAATTTTTTGTTTTTTTAATGTTTCTAAGAATATGTAACTTTTTCTGTAATCTTTTCTTATATATTAAAAATAATAATTTATATACAGTTATATAACATAGGGTTATCCTACCATAGTGGTAAATGTATATTAATAGAAAAACATAGGGTATATAATGTATATTAAGGTAGAATTAGTTTCTTTTACTTGTTGATAACCGCCCTAACGTAGAGGTTATTGTTTAAATAAAATTAAATATAGTTATCTAAAGAGAATAATAAGAAGCTTCTTAAATAAATTGAATAAATAGTTGGACGTAATATTTATCAATAAGTCATGAATCATGTTCCTGTTTTAATAGAATATATATGATTTAAATGGGTAGTCAAAGCCGAACTAAACCCGTAAAATATGAACAAGACCAAAATGTATAAATATCACCCATTTAATTTATTTAGGAGTGGGCTATATATTTAATTTGATACAAATCTTGAAATTTAGCATTTAAACATGCCCATGCTATATCACCAGTTTAAAAGATGTAGGAGTCGACTATATATTTAAGTTAAGGGCAATTCTCTTAAATAGACTATTTTCAAGTTTTTGTCACAAAAATAGACCACAAGGAAAAAAATGACCAAAATATTTCATTTAATAGGTAAAAAGACCATAATATCTAATTATATATATATATATAAATCAATAAAATAGAAAAATAGTTTTTAATAGTTTCAGATTATATGTTTTCAAATTAGAATTTTTTATAATTTTTTATAATTTTTTTTTATTTTTGTTTTTGTAATCAAAAATACTTTTTGAAACTATTTTTCAAATTTTTATTTTCAAATGTTTCATATTTAGTTTTTATTTTATAAATTTTTAAACCTTAATCACAAATCCTCACCCCATAACTCTAAGCCTTAAGGTTTGGATTAGTTAACCCTAAAAATATAAGTGTATATTTAATATCTCTTTAATGAAACATTTTGGTCATTTTGATCTTTAGAATTTATATTTGTGACAAAAACTTTTTTAGGACTATCCTAGGGTATTTTTTTAAGTTAATGCAATTCGTGAAATTTTTAAGTAACACATATCTGTTTAAAAATTCTTTGATTTATCAAGTTTTTTTGTTTTTTTTTTGTTGCCAACTCGACATTTTTAGTTATGTATATATTCTAGATCGTAATGCTGCATTAAAATATTATTAGGTGAAAAATAAAACATAGGTTTTATAAACGCATTATAACCTTAGTCAAGAGAAAGTAATTTGACAAAAACCGTGAAACTAGTGTATTCTATTGGCCTATGTTACTATCAAGTGTTAATATCAAAAATGATCAGGAAATAATTAATTAAGAAAAGTGGTTTCCTAGAATTATAGAATTAAAATGGAAATATCGACTAAAATAGTTAATTGAGAGAAAGGGGTCCTTAGAATTATGGAATTATATGGGGCTCCCATTATATGGAGGTTAATATTAGTAACATAATAAAAGAGTTTTAAAATAAAGTGAATAATAGTTAGACTAAACTTATATCAATATGATCTTGTTTTAATAGAATAGATATGATACTGATATATAGATAGTTAATTACAATTAATTCTATTTAATTTTAAATAATTTGTGAACATGATGTTGCTTGTTGCAAGTTTTTTATTTGTTCATATGGAATAAATAAGACAATTGAACAAGAACAATAATCATTTTTTATATTTTCAAATGCATCTCTCTTAAAATGAGATTTTAATTACTACTACCTTTTTTATAATGATAGTAAATATCATGATTACATATTTGTAAATATAATTTATAAAACCTTAAATAATGGATATTAAAATTTATATATTAAGATAATAATTATTTTATCAGATTTTTAATCAAATAATTTGACCAATACCAAAAAAAATTGATCAATAGCTTAACATAAAGAGTATGTCCATTATAAACTAAAGTTAATCATAAGTAACCGAAAAAAAAACTTAGAGATATTATTTTAGTTGTAATAATAAATACAATTTTGTTTATTGCTAATACAAAGGTGGAGAACAATTATGTTGCAACACCTCAGCAATTTTGATATTCAATATTTCTCTTTTGAAGTAAAATTAACATAACTTTTTTTTTTCTCGAAAAAAATTTAACATAACTTTTAGCCGACGGGAAACCCATTCTAGTTATTTCTTGTCCGAACTGCACGAACTTATCCAGAAAATACTTCAGAGTTTCATTACGTATCATATGTAATCTTTGTTTAATTATAGCGTACGTATTTCATAAACTAGGTGAGAGACAGGTCACGGCATCAAGCCGGTTCGTTTAAGCTAACTCCAAAAAAAAGATTCTCAACCCATTGTAATAGCAGTGACCTCGTGATCTGGCTTCCTTGGCTAAGGAATCCGCACAGAGATTTGAAGAATGAGGAATATAAATATAGCAAGTTTGTGATAGATTTTCAACTCAAACCTAAGAGACCAAATATAATTAATTATAATATTTTATATATAAGTTTTTATTTCTTCGACTACTGGTGTTAAATTTTAATTTCATTAACACTTCTTTTTCTAAGCCTCAGTTCAAAACAAAAAAAAACACTTTTTTTTCATTAACACTTCTTTCACGTCAAACGTACAAAATTCTTTAAATATCACCTACAAAATAATACAGCATCAGATACCATACTAAATTTGATTCTAACTATTTATACATAGTTCATAAATTCTCCAGTTATACATACAAACTTTTCTTTTATTAACAAATTTTTAATCTGTAAATGATCTTATTTTTTTTGGTAAAATAAATGATCTTATTTATTTTTCAGATTTTGTTTTTGAAAAAAGCGACGACAGCCAAAAAAGTATCGAGTATGACTTGACTTCACCGTATATCATACAGCTGGATGACGCAATGATTATGATAACTAGTACTTCACAGTTCACTCCTCGCAGGCTCGCACATGAACCTTCCTCAAATATTTTTAATCTTAAAAGTTTGGAAACAAAAACATAAAGTTCTTCCAATATTCGTCGGTCAACGATGCTTGTTGTCACATTCACAAAATCATAACGAATCCACAAAATTAAATATTATAAAATCATTTTCTCTCGTTAGATGTCTAAAGTCGGGATTCACTTCTCTTTCGACACGTAGCATAGGTTGAATGTGTTCAAAAAAAAAAAAAAAGCATAGGTTGAATTAAAAATCTTCCACGTGTTCTCATGTGTACGCGTGTGTAGCTACATCTTTGTACACTTACATTTTATATGTTTAATGAAAAAGCAATGTCGACAAAAAAAAAAGATGTCTAAAGTTGACATATATAAATAACATCACACACGATCTTGTTCTACACACCATTCATATAACAAAGAAACCACACAACACACATGGCTAAGCTCATTTTCTTTCTAGCCGTCCAAGTCCTCCTCGTCGCCGCCGCCGTTTCATCCACCGGAGACGACCGAGAACACTTTGCAAGAACCATAGACCGAAAACTCCTCGGTCTCCACAAGAAAGAGAAACTAACCCACTTCAAAGTGTACTGGCACGACATCTTAAGCCGGTACCCAAACTCAAAGCTCCATCGGAATCCAGCCACACGTAAAAACTCCCCTACCTACTTCGGAGGAATCACTATGATCGACAAACGTCAAAAGTTGAGATGAACTCAACGTTAATAGGCCAAGCTCAAGGGTTTTACGCCGGTGCGGCTCAAAAGGAGTTGGGTTTCTGGTGGCGATGAACTTTGCTTTCAAGACAGGGAAATACAATGGAAGTACCATCACGATTCTTGGTCGGAACACGGCGATGTCGGAGGTGAGAGAAAATGCCGATCATCGGAGAAAGTGGGCTTTTCCAGTTTGCTAGAGGGTATGTTGAGGCTAGAACAGAATGGCTTAATTCTTCAGAACGGTGATACTACTGTGAGTACAGTTGTTAAAAGTCTCTCATAAATATCTTTTAATTACAATAATATTTTTGTAAAGGAAAAAGAGTGTAGAAAAAGGAGAAGAATCTCTCTCTCGTATAAAACTTTCTACATATTTTAAGATACTCTCTTGCCATATGTCTTTCTTTGATTGATATAAAATTATAAACCTTTAGATATTAAAATTAATTACATAGATAAGAGTCTCATTTAGAAAAACTTTTCGCTAATGATGTTTTTACAATTTAATGATACATTAATGTTTGTGTTATCACAAGTAGGCCCGGGCATTTTAACCTGGACCCGAAAACCCGACCCGGAACCGATCCGAAAATATCCGACCCGAAACCGAACCGAAAATTTACAAGTACCTATTGGGTCCAAAATTTTTCTAACCGAATGGACCCGGACCCGAAAAGAACCGACCCGAATAGACCCGGACCCGAAAAGGATCCGACCCGAATAGACCCGACCCGAATAGACCCGATTCAAACCCGACTTTAAAACTTTAAAATATCTTTTTATTAACAATCTTTGTCATTATTTTGTAACATTTCTAAGTAACATGAAGTTTGAAATGTAAAATATAGAATTAAAAATGTTCTATTTTAACTATTAATAGTTTATTTTAAGTTATTTTGTAAAATTTTAGATATATATGATAAATTTTGACTAAATTTGATGGAATTTGAATATTTTATTTCCTTTTTATATCCTAAATACCCGAACCCGACCCGAACCCGACCCGGACCCGAATCCGAAAATTATGGGTGTTACCTGAACCGACCCGGACCCGACAAGACCCGACCAGGAACCGACCCGAAAAATTATGGGTACCTAAATGGGTCTAAATTTCCAGGCCTAATCACAAGCATTTTTTTCTCGTTATTAAAAGAGTCTCTCGCAGAAAGTTTTTGAAGAAAACATAAATGATGATCTTTAAGACTCATATGTTAAAGACCCAGACATTTGCATGAAAACTACAATATTGCCAATAAATAAGAGTTTGCCATATGTCCTTCTTTGATTGATATAAAATTATAAATTTTTAGATATTAAAATTAATCACATAGATAAATTTTAAGAGTTTCATTTTGAAAAACCCTTCGCTAATGATGCTTTTACAATTTAATAATACATTAACATTTGTGTTGTCACAAGTAGGGGTGGCAGGGATCGGGTAATACCATATTTTTTGATATTTGCGATTTGCTTCGAATCTTACGGATATCTGATTTTCCGATTTGCTTTGCTTCGGAGAAATACGGATATTAGGTTTTTCGGATATTCGAGATTTTTTTAGATATTTGCGAATATTTACGGATATTTACGGATATCTCATACACCATGTTTAATAAAAATAAATCTAAAAAAAAGTATACATGTTTTTGTTTTTAGAAAACATTTATACATAATACTATACCAAAAGTGAAAATTAGTGGAACTATATGTTCCATATTTTTTTATAATGAAATATTTTTTTTTGATAAAACACATAATATTAGAAACTTGTAATTTTTAGAAATATTTTATATTCTTTCCTTAATTTAATAAATTATATATTTTTTTTATAAATAACACAAATATATGTTAAAATAAAAATTTGTATATATTTAATTGTAGATATACATTTATTTGTATAAAAATCAGAGTGGATTGGATATTCGCCTTTAAATTTTTTAGTATTTGTGATTTGCTTTGTTTCTAACGAATATTGAATTTTAATATTTGCTTTGCTTCGAAGACTTACGGATATTCGGATTTTTCGGATCGAATCAAAACGAATAACGGATCGAATCAAATTTAATGGATAAAATGCCCACCCTTAGTCACAAGCATTTTTTCTCGTTATTAAAAGAATCTCTCACAGGAAGTTTTTGAAGAAAACATAAATGATGATCTTTAAGACTCATATGTTAAAGATCAGATATTTGCATGAAAATTACAATCTTGCCAGCAATTTGTCATATGTCCTTTTTTATTGATATAAAATTATAAATTTTTAAATATTAAAATTAATCACATTAATAAATTTTAATAGTTTCATCTTGAAAAACTCTTAGCTAATGATGCTTTTACAATTTAATGATACACTAGTATAAGACATGTCCTTTGCGCATGGTGAGCTTAAATAATAAGAATTAAAAATATATAATATTAAAAAATTAAATATGTATATGTGTTTGAATTTTTTAATATGCATACAATTATGTTTTCTTTATATAATCATCTATATGTTGGGATGTAATTGTAATTGTAATTGTAGACCAGATTCTATTTTAAATTTATGATGAACCTTATCGATTCGGGCTTAAAATTTTTATCACCCTTTTTATACCTATAAAAATCATAATGTGGTCATCAAGTGAACTTTTATCACAAAAACAGGTTTTACAATTTTTTTAATACTTTACTTTAACATCTATGAGAATCATTTTAATTGTTTTAGAACCATCAGCTTAGTATTATTTCCAACATCAAATTACTTTGACCTTAGTATTTCACATAGTTTTTTTAAAGGTTTCAACTCGACGTCTAAATTGATACAACCAATTTTCTTGCCTTAAGTTGTTAGCTGAATATATATATTATTTAATTTTGAATATTTATTAAATAAAAATTCATATTAATACAATTTTATGATCATTTGTATATTTTTTATAACAAAAAAATTAAACCATTGATCACAAAAATTTCAAAGTAGGAGTTTAAAATTTATAATAATTTATACACATTTTTAAAAATTCAAAATATAACATATAATCTAATTTTTATTATATGGTTAATGTTATTGTTTAATATCTTTTAATAATATAAAATTAAACAAAAAAAGAGTTAGGATACAAAAATTGTTATCAAATATTTATTATTCATAATTATTAATTGTCATATATACGTTAATCATATTAGGTAATTCTGTAGCTTTTATTTATGGAAAGTGCGAGACCTTGCATTAGTTAATAAGATATATGATATCATATAGTTGGCATTCGATGTATCTAGCGAGATATACAAATCGAATTGGACCACCATGTTTTTCAATTTGAATGTAAGGATGACACATATGATTAATTGACTATCTAATTGATTGCCACATAAGCAAGCGATCTTTTTAATTATTACAAAATTGAGGTTACAATTTGAAGATGTTCTTCCTTTAATATATAGGGGACTAATGTTTAGAGAAACGGGACGTGATGAAGACGATATGAATTGCGTTGAAGCAACGTTATTGGAGGAAGGTCAAGTTGCAGGGTATGAGAATTGGATCATGGATCAAGAGGACCGCTTGTAACCAAGAGATCATACATCTTTTAAGATGAACTCATGGCCGAATCATGTTTCATTACCCGAAGTTCAAATTTAATAGCGTTCGGTTATGCTTGGTTAGCACCGGTAAATTTTTTTATTTTTTTTATAACGGTGCTATTTTTTAGAACTGCAAAATGCATCGTTTCGAGCTGCTTTTAAAGTCGAAATGTATTTTCAGAATTCAAATTTGATAGCGTAACAGTTCTAATCGTACCGGTAATCTCATTAAAAGCGCACCGTTTCGTTATTCTCTTCCAATCTTCTCCGTGAAGAACCCAACCCAACCCAACCCAACTTCAAATTTCATCTCTAAAATCTTCATTGCTATCATTTTCAAAGCTCGAAGCTTTTTTTCGTACTCTGATGATTGAAAAATGGCGTTCTATTTATCGAGTTCGTTAACAACACCATCCTCCCCATTCTGTCTCCAAGTTCTCTGTCTAGCTTCGAAGTTCAATCTATTTCCTTTACGAAGGAGTGATTTGGTTACTTCATGTACATCGTCGAGCTTTGAGATCCTTCTGATCGACCCAAGTGGAAGGATCCAGGTACCTAAAATCATTAAACCACAAAATGAATAAAGGTACCCAAGAAGAAAAGATACCACCATAACAAAACTTGCTTAAGTGTACTTTTTTTTGATACAATGCTTAAGTGTACTTGGTCTTCTGCTTCATTGTAAAATCTATATATTGGAATACAAACGTGTCCTGAGTATTTACACAAGATGTGTACCACAACTATGTAAGTTGTAACTGCATTTTTGCTTAAGGAAGAGAATGATAAAATATAAGTAAATATATACCAGGACCCTTCTCAGGATTTCTAACCGCAGGGTTTACTCCAAACACCACCATCCTGACAAAAGAGAAGCATCAAATAATACTTGCATTTTTTTTTCATCTGTGAGTATATTTATATCATGAAAGGACCAAAAATCAAAAGTTGGCACAAGGTGAAGGGTTTCCAGCTTGTGACTGCTCTGTTAAATACACATTATGATTTCTATAATGAGGTATGCCGAGTTTTTTGCTTAAATTTTAATTTTGATTATATATTTAGTATATTTATTTTAATTTATCAATTTTATAGTATTTTATAAAAATATAAATAGCTATAGACAAATATAAAATAATTTTAAATTATTCAATGTTTTTCTCTTATGCGATTCAAAAATTTTTATATCTATTTTTTTGTTATTGAAGATTATATATAAGGTGAAGAGTAGAATGAACAAAAATTTATATAAACTTCTTTTCTTATAACTTTTATTTTATTTTTAAAGTTTAACTATAATTAGGTCATATCACATATTTTAATTGAATTTTTATTTGTTAATTTTTTTTTTGCACCAAACTCAAAAATATAATTCTAAATCTGCTTAATCTCTTCTAATCAATCATGCCAATACATTTTGAGTTTTCTGATTATGTCGGCAATGCGAGACAAGGTGAATATTAACTAAAAATCTATAAGAAGACAATGTACTTTCGACTACATGATTACTAATAAGCAACGAGATGTAAATCTTTTTTGTTCTGATTAAATCATAATTAACACAAAATAACTCATAACAACATCATTTTAATACATTTCATGACTTACTAAAAAGTTTAAAATTTACAATCATATTACTCAGTTTACCTATCGTACTTATATCATTAAAGAAAAGAGTTTCACTTAGTTGCACAAACACAAAATACAAATCCCACATTTCAACGTTCCCATACAATAAAAACATTCAAACTGAAAGTGAAAGGTTTACAACCTACTCCTCTTGTGTTTCTTGTGGGGATGTTCATTGTGTACTTTCTGTTCCAAACCAGTGCCCACATTCTCTTCTTCTCCATATCCACTCTCACGCTCACCATAATTCCTACTACATGAGCTTTCTTTCTCAATTCTTGATAGTTGCTCGGTTATTTGAACTAATTCCAATTCTTGGATGTCCTTTACATGCAAAATACTTCTTCTTTGTTCTTTGTCCACCGATGTTAGATAAACAAACACATCTTCATCATCCAAAATATGTGATTGCTTTTTAGGTTCCAATACCAGTGGAATGTAAACCAAATTTAGCCTCTTCGTAAACATATCTATTCCCATCTTCCTGCATATCCTCTCCTTCAACAACAAATAAGTGATCTATTCCAGTGATGATGTCATAAAGGATATAGCATACAAACAAGCATCAGTTGGAATCTATTCATAATCATCTCCAGATTTAGAATAATGTCCATCATAATCAAAGTGTATGTTTGTAGAAGAAAGACACATCTGCAATACAAAAAAAATTAAACCATTAAGTTATACCTTGTTATACAATTATAGCATTTAAGTTATACTAAGTTATACCTTGTTACACAGTTTTATCAGTAACCAAATTTTCCCAACTTTTCCCAGTTCTAGCTGTTTCCTCCTCTTCAATTCATTTCAATAGTTATCTTCTAGTTATCATCTTTGATTCCCGACGTTCTATCTTTTCTTATGATTATACAGTGTTGATTATCCAATTCCTTAATAGACAGACCATTCACACTTTCCGATCCTCGATTAGTCCAGTACAATTACAACTACGAATCTTGTAAATCAGAATCTCTGTAAATCGAGGGTGATCGTGTATGGTGGAGTACTGGAGCAATTCAATCATCAAATTCTGTAAATCAAGCATTTTATTGTAGCATGTAACTCGAGTATGATCATCAATTTGATGATCGAATTCGATCGGAAAGTAAATCGAGCAATTCGATCCAGGAGCACTGGAGCAATTCAATCCAGGAGTACTGGAGCAATTCATTCTATTCTCTAAACATTGGGTTTAACGACGATTTAAGATACATACCGTGTAAAACAGAATCAATAGCTCAATGATTCAGCATCCAAGCAACAAAACCGAGTTAGCTCAATGTGATGATAGCGAGGAAGAAGAGAACGGCCGAAGAAACCCACGGGTGAGATGAGAGAGAGAGACCCAAAAATAACATTAATACTTGAATTCCCGATTTGGAAATGGAATAATGATTTTTGATTGGTCACTCAATCCATTCAATCAGTCATGTAGAGAAATGAAACTTTCGACATTAATCATCCATATGGAGAGTAACATAATAGATAAGAGTATGACATAATAAATAAGAGTATGACATAATGAATTTTGCCTCATTAAGAGCATCTGAGCGTTTCACCCTAAAAAATACTTTGTAGTGGATTATTGACTAGACGGAATATTTAGGATATAAGCACGATCTAGGAATTAATTGATTACTGATTTGTTATATATATATATATTTTTTATTTATATAAAATATTTTAGCTTTTGAATTTAATTATAATATTATTTTGATGAATTACAAAATTAAATATATAAAATACAAATTAAATAAATTAGTGGATATAAATTTTTTATTAATTAACTTAACAGATTTTGACTTAGCCTATATAAATTTTAACCGACGTAAATTAATTTCAAACAATTTATTATAATTTAAACTGCTTTAAAGCCTAAAAGTTGGGTTTAAAAACTCGTTTTGGTTATAAGTAGGCTTGGGCATTCGGATTATCGGTTCGGATCCGGGTCAGATTTTTTGGATTCGGATATTTCGGAACTAGAAAAATGGTACCGATTAGATAATTTAAAATTCTGGTTCGGATACGGTTCGGTACCAGTCGGATCCGGTTACATCGGAAGTAACCGTAGAAAATTAAGTTCCGGTTTGAGTTTAGCTGTATTTATCCGAACAGATCCAAAATGAGTGTTTTTACCCAACTTATCTGAATAAGAAAATTTTACAATACTAAAAGTTGGATATCCTCAATAGAGAGAGTGTCCACGTGTTAAAAAGAATCGTCCAATAGGAATGTCCTGTTTTTCCATGTCATACCTGCTTTAGTCGAGACATGTTTTCCAGAGCCTACTCATTCCGGGCTTCCAATTAAATCAGCCCAACTCGCGACAATATCGTTTCGCCTCTTCGATTTCACCATCATCGTTACCGATTCTGCGAATTGTCGTTTAATTGGAGTTATTACAATCCACTTCTTTACTCATTCAATCCACTTCTTTACTCCTATATTTCTGAGCCATGTTCTCCTTTCACCTCCCTTCGTTTCTTTTCTTATATAAATCCATTTTTAGAGAAGATGTTCTTTACTCCGCTTACAGTTTTGTTCTTTCTGTACCCGGCGAAGCCATGGCCTTGAATCAGTGCGCACCACTAGCTCCATATATAAGCTTGATTTTTGTCGGCTGAGCAACGTCTCCAGCGAAGCTATCCACGGCCGGCTCCAGTTTTAATCCGACGCTTATGAAAAGGTTACAACATTCATATATTAAAATTACAGCTCTCTCTGAGACTTTCATCTCCATGGAGCTTTGATTGGTTACATGTCTGCAATCTAGAGATTTCAGTATTTTCTCTTTTTATAACACTAATATTTCTACTCTTTATTTGCTCCTCCGGCAACAACAAATGGTAAAGAGGACGAGATGAAGGCACATACCACCATGGTAAAACTTTTGATTTTCTGCTGAATTTCCTAAAACTAACAATAATGTTACTAAATCTCTGTTTTCATGGTTTCAGCCAGTCCAGATGGTTTTCATGGACTCCAGAGATTATATGAACCAGAAAGTTTGGAGCTTAGTAGCTGAGTATTCGATGACCAATATAAGAGTATTCTGCGAGCTTCTCTCTGTTGTATCTTCTCCCCTTCAGAGGAATGAATGATAGGCTCATTGAATGTGAGATCGTGTGAGAAGTGGGGAATTGGTGTTAATGTGAGCGTTCATGAAGAGGCATGAATCCAGACGATTTTTGTAACGGTGACGGTTATACATTATTGGGTTGAAGAATTCCAATCGCGTTGCCGAAGATGATGGCTTCCAAACGATCTTGATCGGAATTAATGGTTACCAATGAAACAGTCGGATCTCCATTGCCGGATGACTGAACACGAACCATTGTACGGCGGCCACTCTCTCTATAGCTTTCGTGGACGGAGTTTTGGAGAAGAAGGCGACAGTGGGCTTCAGTCATGCAAAGCCCAATTAATATTTCCGTGTAGTCTAGATTAAAGCCCATCAGATTCTTGAATTAATGAAACGATGAGTTTCGTTACTGAGTGACACGTGTTCGCCTAGGAGAGTTCGAATTATCTATGTGGCAGAGGACGTGGCTTCACCAGTATACTTACTAATATTTCTACTCTTTATTTGCTCCTCTGGCAACAACAAATGGTAAAGAGGACGGGATGAAGGCACATACCACCATGGTAAAACTTTTGTTTTTCTGCTGAATTTCCTAAAACTAATAATAATGTTACTAAATCTCTGTTTTTGGTTTGAGCCAGTCCAGATGGTTTTCATGGACTCCAGAGATTATATGAACCAGAAAGTTCGGAGCTTAGTGGCTGAGTATTCGATGACCAATATAAGAGTATTCTGCGAGCTTCTCTCTGTTGTATCTTCTACCCTTCTATTATTAATAGTTATAACAAAAATTCTGTTTCTGATCAGCTGGAATTCCTTGCAGGAGACATGCCTTGCCTCAAAAGATGTCATATCCTCTGATTTGCTAAAAAAGAAGCTCATGTTAAGATTAGATACACTCGGAAAGTCTAACAAAGAGGTAAATAAATCTATACAGTGCAAAAGGAAAATTAGAGATTTGACTTTGTTGAACAACAATGAAAAAATTATGTTATTCAAAAGCACATTGTTAATTTGATTAGCATTAACTACAGGAATGGTCCTATCTTCCACTCGGTGGTTCTTTTGCCTCACACCGAACAAAGGAATCTCTCCTTTGGAAGCTAGCATGGTACAAACCGCAACAGGTAGTAAGAGCAAACCTTAATTTGAGTTCTGGTTTTTAACATCTTTTAGCAGTATGCACCATGTCTAACTTAACTTTCTCTCAATTATATCAGGTTATTCAGTTGTGAGCTCTTTGTTTGAAGCTCCAAAATACGCATATAGGATATACTAAAACATGATACTACTTACTTCACCAAACACATCAACATCGATATTTAAGCTGGTGATCTCTCTCTCTCTGAAGTCTATATATTGGGAGGGATCTTAATTAAGAAAGAAATTGTGTGAATCATAATATTTGTTTTTTGGAAAAACATATATGATTCAGTGTTATTGTTTTCGTGTACGGCCAAACCAAATGTCCTTACAAAATTATTCAAAGAATCAATCCACACCAATATATGTTTTTCATAAATAATGCATTTTGATTCCGGTTTAGAACAGATTTTCATTCAAAAGCTTTTGTTTGAAATCTTCCTATTTCACATATATCTATCTATATGTGAAAATAAATATTACGATATTTTTGCAGTTTCCATACATTTAAGAATACAAAACTATTGAGTTTCAAAAAAACATTTTGAATCTATCAAACACCCTCTTCTTGATACTGAGTCTCCCTGAGAACTTTCTCTACTTCATGTTCTCCGTCCCTAAAAAAGAATCCTTTTCTAAACCAAAGCAACAATTGTGGTCATAGAGCACATAGCCAACAATATAAAAACAATTGAAGACTCTGCAGACTCAAATGATTGATGTTATTGCTACGTGGTTTTTCAACCATTGGCCTTTTGGGATTCTTAGATTTCCACTAACGCAATATGTCACAAGCTTTCATATGTTAAGCGTCTGATTAGTAGTCTCTATTCTCTATGATTTCCTCATTTGTTTGTTCTTCGCCATCCTATGTATTCTCCACTCTTATTTAGCTCAATCTCAAACTTCTTTTCTACATGATAATAACCGAAATAGAATATTAATGCCACCATCTGAGAATTTTGAAATATCGTTGCATTACCAAGAAAGAGTTTATTGATGAAGTGTGTTGTCCTGAACCTCTACAAGCTTAGAAACGATCTCTTACTATTTTGTTATCATAAAATGCATTAATCAATTATTAGAAACTTTCTGAGTGAATTGATTAAAATCAAGAAGATGAACAGTTGGTTATTAGTTTTGTAATTAGAATATAGATAAAAGCATATATTAAAATATAAAAAAATCAAATAGTCAAAAAGTCAAAAAGTCAGTCATTAAGTAAAACACAAATAACTTTTTAATCTTTAATTTTATCATTAAACTATATGTTCATTTTTATTTATAGTATTGTGTAGATATTAAAGAAAAACTGTCAATTACATCTTCTTTTATAGAAAATAGGTATGGTGGTGAATAAGTCCACTCCTCGGTAGAGGATGATGATGGAAACATAAATAGAGATAAATCCGGTGAACCCACCGATAAATATTTCATAAACGAACAATACAACACTATACGTTAATTAAAGGTCACCTCATGAATTTCTTCGCTACAAAAAGACAAAAAGGTTTTGTCAAGTTGATGATCTCCGTTTAACAATATCAGGCACAACTCTCCTCTCCAATCTTGACCACATGTGCCTACCTATCGATGCTGACCGGTTTAGGTTCCACGTACGTGAAGATTTTGAAGCCAACTTTGGACTCATTCCAAACTCACGTTACATGTATATATATCACTCTGTTACAAGAATATTCACATGATCTACCAACATCTTTATCACAACCGTACGAGCTTATCTTCAACTGACTTGATCCTTATCACCTCAATACTTGATCCTTATCACCTCAATACTTCTGGAACCTTCGACAAACCGAACCGAACCGAACCTGGTATAGACTTATCCATTCTCTACACTCCCCCTCAAGTTGGAGCGTGTAAGTTGCGTACGCCCAACTTGTTGAGTAGATAGTGAAACTGAGAACTCCCAAGTGCTTTGGTCATTATGTCTACCAGCTGCTCCGTAGTTCGCACATGCCTTGTAACAATGAGACGATCTTGCACCGCGTCCCTTACACTATGGCAATCAGCTTCTATATGTTTCGTTCTCTCGTGAAAGACCGGGTTTTTTGGCAATTTGCAGTGCCGATTTGCTGTCGCAGAGTAACTCCATAGGTGATTTATGTGCAACTCCCAAATCTCCAAGTAACCTCTTCAACCACTTTAGCTCCCGTAGTGACGCAGCCATCGATCTATACTCAGCCTCTGCTGAAGAATGTGATACAGTGTCCTGTTTTTTTAGTCCTCCAAGAGACCGGAAAACTACCCAGCAGGACTATGTAGGAGGACAATGATCGACGGGACTTCGGACACGAGGCCCAGTCGGCGTCACAGAAACCACGCACACGCAAGTCGCTTACTGACTTCAGCATAATTCCCTGACCAGGGCTGCCTTTCAGATAGCGCAGTACTCGTACAACGGCATCCCAGTGCACTGCTCGTGGTTTGTGCATCACCTGAGATAGCACATGAACCGCGTAACTGAGATCAGGTCTGGTGATCGTAAGATACACTAGTTTTTCCATATACCTTAGAAACCGAACCGGATCAGTGTAGAACGGTCCTTCGGCTGAGAGGAGGTGATGATTTTGTTCCATAGGGGTCGCAACCGGTTTGCATCCAAGAAGTCCCGCTTCGCTTAGTATGTCAAGGACATATTTCCGTTGTGATAGGAACATTCCCTCAGGTCCTCTGGCTATTTCTATACCCAAGAAGTATTTGAGCTTACCAAGATCCTTCATCTTAAAACACTTTCTCAGGTGAGTCTTAAATTTCTCCACCATGTTCAGGTCGCTTCCCACAATCACCAAGTCGTCCACATATATGAGTACTCGCAAGCTTTTACCATTTCTGATGTATGTGAAGAGCGAGTAGTCCGAGTATGACTGCTTGAACCCTGCTTTCTTGAGAGCACTTGTCAATTTTGCAAACCAACATCTAGGAGCTTGTTTAAGTCCGTATAACGATTTCTTCAGCCTACACACTTTGTTGGGATCACTTGCACTGAAACCAGGAGGCATTTTCATGTAAACCTCTTCCTTGAAGTCTCCATGCAGGAATGCATTGTGCACATCCATCTGATGCACTTTCCAATTCATAGCCACTGCTACCTCCAACAGAGTTCTCACCGTCGTCAGCTTCGCCACAGACGCAAACGTCTCCTCATAATCCACTCCTTCTACTTGTCTATTTCCCTGGACGACCAGCCTCGCTTTGGGTCACTCCTTTGTACCGTCTGCATTATAGTTGTACTTATAAAGCCATGTGCAACCTAAAGCCTTCTTCCCTTTGGGCAGGTCAGTTACGTCCCATGTTCCCTGCTCTTACAGGGCCCCAACTTCAGTTCCCATCGCTCCATTCCATATGGGATCAAGAACTACCTCCTTAAAGTTGCGTGGTACTTCTCTGAAAATACAGCATCAGTCACGTAAGCAGAAATGGGATAAGACGAAGCTTTACCTGGACACGTTTCGGAGGGCACTGATGGAGCTGGAGTAGAATGAGAGCAGTGTTTATCGGGGTGGCATTGTGCGTTGTATGTGACGTAATCTCGCAGCTTGACCGACGGTTTCTGAACTCGACGACCTCTTCCAAGTTCTTCTATCGGGACTGTGGTCTCTGCAGCTTCCTCGACACACATGTTTTCTTGCTCAACATTCTCTCCCCCACTCGTGCTTGCTGCCTCTGCTTCTGAGACTGGCGCTACCACTGCAGGCGCAGTCTCCACGGGCTCTGCAGAGTCTGGTGTTACCGCTGCAGGCACAGTCTCCACGGGTTCTGTAGAGACCTGCGCTTCATCAACATCATCAACACTCCCCCTCGACTCGATCAGTGGTTCCAACACTTCAGTTCCAGGCAAAAGTTGAATCGATGCAGGGCTACTTGAATTGGTCTGATACGGGAAGACCGACTCATCAAAGACAACATCACGGGACGTGAATAACTCCTTACTCTCCAAGTCATACAGCTTCCATCCCCTCTTTCCGAACGGGTAACCCACGAACACACACTTCCGACCTCGTGCTCCGAACTTATCTGAGTTGTTTTGAACACCAGAAACAAATTGTAAAAATCCTAAAACACCAAAAGAAAGATGTCCCAATCTGCGATGCCACAAAGTCTTGTCTTCTGCAGCCTTAACTCTGAGACCTCGCGCCATTTTAACATCCCGATAAACATAAACACCACCTCGTTCTTTACCTGCTCCAATCAGGGTCCTCGTAAAACGGTCCTGCAATACACATAGAGTATCAGTAAATACAGCCAAACACCCTGTTTGTTTGAAAAACTTAGCGACTGACAGCAGTGTACAGTTCAAGTTCGGCACAAACAAAACATTTTGCAACACAATTATTTCAGACAGCTTCAGCACACTGCAATGTGTAGCCGGTACCTGGCTTCCATCAGCAAAACTTACCGGATACCCCACCAACTTACACAGATCGGTGAGCAAACGTGCATCTCCCGTCATGTGGTGAGAAGCTCCAGTATCAAGAATTACTTCACCAGTTTGATCCTTACCATTCAACTTATCTGGGATCGGAGATGGTTTCTGTAGCTCAAGGAGAGCAGTCAGAGACGCCCACTGCTCAGCTGTCAAGACAGGAGTTCCCGGGTTCGTAGATGAGGAACTCTGCACTGCATTGGATCTGGCCTGACTCCGGCCTTGTCCTCTTCCTCTCCCGCGTCCTGCACGCTCTCCCTGGTTCTCTCCGTCCACCATTCTGGAAACCCAATGATTTGCCAGCAGTCGTTCTTCTCATGCCTAGTCCTACCACAGTGAGAGCACGCCATGCTGTTGTTTCGTCCTCGTGCCGGGACTACATCTTTCATCGCATGATTCTCCATCTGCGTTGGTTCCGCCTTTGCCACGAAACCAACAGCATCCTGTCTGGTCTCCACTCGCGACGACAAGATACGCCTCTCTTCTTTGATCACCCTATGATACACAGAGTTCAAGTCAGGTAATTGTTCCATACAGATGATATTCGTGCAGACGTTTCCGAATCTAGCATCATCAAGCCCCATGAGAAACATGTGAACCTTCTCTTCCTCATAGTCTTGTGCTATCTTCTCTGACGCCCCACGCGAACACTTGGGAAGATGTTTGTAACTCAAGAGCTCCTCCCACTTTAAAGACAAACGGCCAAAGTAATCCATCACACTCACACCGTCCTGTCTGCACGACGCTAGTTAGGCCTTGAGTTGATGAACCCGCACGGCATTACCAACTGAAAACCTTCTTTTCAAATCATTCCACATCTTGTATGCATCAGATGTGAAGGTGACAGTCGAACGTACAACAGGGAGATCGACGCACGAATCCACCCCACGATCATTGAGTTGACTGTTCTCCACATTTCAGCTTCTGTCGGCTTCTCCTTCTCGTCCGGCATCAGCAACATACCATCAATAAATTCAGTTTTACGCTTTGCACGGAGTTTGTTCTCCAACTCCGATGCCCACTAGGCGTAATTCTCACCGTTCAACGAGACAGGTGAGATCGACACTCCTGGATTGTCAGACGAAGACAAAAAATACGGCGAGGTTCTATCCCCACCACTGCTACCGGCGACCACCGATGTTTCTTGCTTCGTCATAGGTTTTTGTTTTATCTTTCTCTCTTAGAAAGACTTGAGCACGAATCTTCAGATTGGCTCTGATACCATGTAAACTAAGAGAGATTGTTTTGTATGAACTTGTTGTTTATTCCAAACTCACGTTACATGTATATATATCACTCTGTTACAAGAATATTCACATGATCTACCAACATGTTTATCACAACCGTACGAGCTTATCTTCAACTGACTTGATCCTTATCACCTCAATACTTCTGGAACCTTCGACAAACCGAACCAAACCTGGTATAGACTTATCCATTCTCTACAAATGGACATTCACTAATTCACCGTCTGGTCCTTAACGAGTTGAAATAGCAAACAGACGACGTATTCTGATTCACTTACAAACTAAAGAGTAAACTATCTACATTTATTTTAATAAAGTTCTTCCCTATATTGGATAATTAAGTATTAAACCATCATGAGTAAATATTTGTACGGGGCCTATCATGTAACTAATCTTTGGGACCAACAACAATGTTATACAATAAGTTTACAGCCTGTGCTGACACTCCAGTCATCCTTTAAGTGACTACTGTGAAACCAAAATGTTTTTTTTTTGTGGTAATTAGTTCAATGCTTCTCTTGCTGTTACTATTTCAAATTATTTGTAATCGTTGTAATGTATTATAATCTATATTATTAAAGCAGAAGTACAAAATCAATATGTTTGGTTACTTGGATAGCCTTTAGTAAAATCAGTATGTTTGGAAACAGGTTTAGATGTTTTTAAAAATAAAATTACTTAATTCATACGATTTAATGTAGCTCATAAACTTGATTTAATTTAATATGCCCGATTTTGATAATCATGAATTCAAAAACAGATTTTTAAATATATAATTAGATTCTCCTACATTTAAGGCACGTTTTGAAGGTAATATCTTAGATCCCTCCCCACATAAACTCGGTTTAATTCCTGCACAAGTAATTTAAAAAGATCAATCAAGTAATTCTAAAAATTAAATATAACTATCTTACTTGGTTACCATTTATTGCTCTAAATATATGATTTTGTACAAAACAGAAATGAGAATATCTCTCAAATATCTTTACTAGCTGCGGATACAACTTAACCTAGATTATTTTACTCATATATATATACCGAGACACAATTAGAGACTTCTCACCGACCTCTCAAAGAAAACATGTCAAACGAAAAAAAATGAGTCTTATTAAAGATCTCAAACCTTACAAAGATGAATAGCGACTAACAGTGAAACTGCTTCATTCTTGGAAGCAAAACACCAGCTTTGGAGGAGATACTCTTGAGTGCGTCCTGGTAGACGAAAGTGTAAGATCATTTCACTTAATATAGATACTTATATATATAGACGAGTAAGTCACATAACTAATAATGACCCACTCATATATTTGTGATAGGGTGACAAGATCCAAGCGTCTTGCAAAAAATCACTAATGGTTCGAGTTCAGCGTTACTTACCCATTGGTCAGTGGAAGGTCATTGACACCTTTAAAATAGGTGGGGCAGGAGGTCAATATCGACCTACAAAGCAGCAGTACAAGATGACTATCCTTACAAACACAATGATCAGCCGTTCAGATTATCTTAATGATAGTGAATTCCTTGATCTGGCTAGCTACGAGGAGATTGGTAATGGAACGTGTAAACCCAATTTTCTGATTGGTATGTATACATAAATGTTAATTACTTTGTTATACTTCATAGTTATGACTATTTTAGTTAATAAATTATCGTGTTTTTTCAACAGATGTCATGGGACAAGTTACTGATCTTGCAGCAGTAGCCACGGTCCAAGTCAAAGGGATTGACACCAAAAGAGTGAACTTTCGTTTACGTGATGAAAGGTATGTAGATCTCTAACAATATAGATAGTTTATATATTCATTTAACTCTATTTTTGCTTGACTTTACATAATGTTCTATCAGTGGTAATAAAGTTGCATGATGCTTATGGGGAAAATATGCTGAGCAATTTGAAAAACATATGGAAGAAACTAACCTGAAATATGTTTGATAAGGTTTGCAAAAATCAAAGAATACAGAGGTATACACTAATGTTATTATTTTTCCAATGGTTATTATATTTACAGACTTATACATGCTAGACTTTAGAATCAGACGCATCCAACATGATTTTGAATATTATGATTTCGAATAGTATTTCACATATATTTGAATATAAAAATCCAGGAGAAATCCAAATTACCAACGCATTTGATGCGTCACTTTTGTTTCTCAATCCAACAATGAAGGAAGCTGTTGAATTAAAAAAAATTGTAAGTTAGATTTATTTTATTATTGTGTTACTCATTGTTTAAAATTAATAAAATTTTACATATATATAAATATATTGTCTAAACGTGTTTATCAGGGTTGAGAATAGTCCTCTTCCCCTAGCTCTCTTTGATCAGAAGAATGAGAAAAAAATAATGACAAAGGTCAGAGACGACTGGGATGTTGTAGACGTGAGATGCATATCTGAGCTTTTGCTTAGCGTTGAGGTAATAATATAGATATATACAATGTTGAAATCATTTGGTCTCTAGCTACAATGTTTTATTACCTAATTACTATTCAGCCCGAGAACTGCAAAATCATCTGCTCAATTGAATCCATTGACACGGATTGGGGTTGGTTCTATTTTGGATGTGATCGACACAGCCGCCGTTTGACTAAGACTGGTAGAAATGCATGTGTTCAGATGAACCAGATCCATAAAGCCACAGTTTTATTGTGACGTGTGTCGTGCACCATGTTCAACCTTCTCACTCAAGTAAGCATCAATTTCTTTAGACACTATAATGAAACGTACAGATTTTAACTTATAATTATTTCGACATGTTCAAGCTACATTTGACTGTTAGAGATGACACCGAGACGTGCAAGATTATGCTTCTTGACATCATAGCTATGACCATTATTGGGTGCAAAGCTACTGAACTATGGGATGGTTCTTTCGCTGAGGTAATTGTTCCAGTCTCATTTAGATACATCACAAACATATATATAGTTATTAAACCTAAAATCTTTTAGCTTGAATTGCACAACAGATTGAAGATCCAGAATTGCTTCCTATGCCTATACAAGACTTGGTTGGCAAATCCTTTTGTTTTGGTGTTAAAGTAACCACTGAAAACTTTTCAAATGGATCTGACATTTTCAAGGTTTCTGAGGTCTGGTCTGGGGATTATATTCAGAGGATTGAATCACTCTCTGAACCACTCTCCCTTAATGAGACCATTTCGTCAACAATGTCTGGTGGAGAAATAAGCATTTTGTAATACTTATTGAATTGAATTATATTAATCACGAGATACCTAACTCAATTTTGTTTTTAGATACCGGCGATGGAGTTAAGCAATGAGAACTCATCTGATGGATTTGCTACCCCTAATGTTAAGCGCAAGGAAGATGATTTAGATCAACAAGAGATGACTTCTACATCTAAGAAGTTGTGCCGCACGATCGTGAAGAAGGAGAAGATTGTTAAGTGATGATGGAGCAGCTGGAATAAGACTTATTTGGCTTTGGTTTACATTTTATGTTTTATTGCATTTATTAAAATAATGACTCCTTAGTTAGTTTATTTCATTTTATTCAAATAATGATTCCTTAGTTGGTTTTCATTTTGTGTTTCATTTTAATCATTTTAAGCAAAAATATGTGAGAATACTAACAAAATAGTATTCAAGACCAGAACTACTAATGACTTACTTAAAATGACTAGCTTTTTAGACATAAGTTGGTTATTTGAGATTGATATTATATAAAGCTACAAGCAAAACATTAAAAGCAAACACATAAAACACGGCCACAACTAATAGTAGGAAACTGAAAATAATAGATAAAAAGCATGTAAAAATCTTATCCTTTTTACATGCATGCACCCATAATACACCTCCAAGACTCTCCCTCTTAATTATACTGATTCATAGCAAACTCAACAAATTCCTTAAGCTGTTTGTAGTAGTAACATCCATCGCATATTTGATTGGAGATGTTCTTTTGATCGCACTTTGTCAAGCACTCGAGGTTTACCATAGCTGTATAGTAGCCATTATTCATAATGCCACAAATTGTGCTTAGTGTGTTCATTACTCGTGCCTTGCAATGATCGGACACTGATAGATTTGTCTTCCATTGGAGTTTATCCAAATACTTTTCATCTTTATAAAATCGTTCTAATGCAAGCATTAACAAACCTAATAAATACCAACCATCTCTATAGCCCCCAATTGCTGCTTGACGTAGATGAAATAAGCCTTTTCTTTTGTCTTTCTCAACAAAAAATGCAAGGATTCCCTCAATATAGTGTCCCTCGAGGTTACCATGCTTTAAGCATTCTTCCCTGAGTCTTTTGTGCTTGGTGAGGAATTCCATAGATTGTGCAACAAAATATGCCAGAGATAGGTTTCTGAAATAGATGTTGGGATCGGAGCTGGAGTGGTCGTCGTTTGAGGAATCACTCGAGGGGTTGTTGTTGTAATTGTGGACTGACATTTCTTCTCCCATCTTCACTTAGTGTTGCTTGTAATTTGGCGGTGAGTTTTATTTGGCGGTGAAGCATATGAGTTGGGATGTTGTAGGCCGATGTTTATAAAGAGGATTGTGGAAAACCCTTGATTTGATAGTACATTATCATCAATGACACATGTATCCGCAAAAGGCTGTGTTTATGTGGTGCTGTCATTTGCATGCTTCTTGATGCATGTAACATGATTCAGCCTTTGCTACTTTTGACTTATATAACAATCTTCATTGAAGTCCACGATGATATAGTAAAGTCATGTTATTCGAATAGTGAAAAAACTGCACAAAAGTTTTTTGGTTTTCAAGATAAGTTTGTGAGTTTTCAAGATAGGAGGTCAATGTTCATTCACCTAGAGAGGTTTCTGTATAAGCAACTGATAGGTCAGTGTTTGTCTCATCGAAACGAAAGAAAATTGGACCGTATTATATTTTCTAATTAAAATCATTGTTACATAATCCATGCAAACGGACGTGAGACCATAATGTATTATTTAAACATTTTATGAAAGTTTATAAGCTCTCTAGGTGATGGGGGGATACACGTGAGACTATAAAATGTAACTGAAGTATGATTTATGGTAGTATTATTTAAGCATTAACAACATTGGAAGATTTTAGAAACTAAGATGTATAAAAAAGAGAAAGTAAACAACAAAGATATATTGTTGCATTAATAATCTTAGATGATATCTGGTAGTATTATGAATAATTTTAGTAACCGAAGTATGATTTATGATAGTATTATTTAAGCATTAATAATCTTAGATGATTTTGAAACTAAGATGTATATATCATAAACTAGCTTTTTATATGATAGAACAAGAACTTCTCACGTGTACGAGTATAAATTCCAATGTAGCATGATGTTGATAGAATATTTTCATAACATTGACCTTCACGATTATAGATTCAAACCTAATTACCTCATTCTATAAAACTATTATTAATAATATTTTAATGTTAATACTCATAAAAAACCTATCATATTACTTACTAAAATTTAGGGATGAGATCAACTAATATATACAAAACTATCACTATTAAGATTATGTTTTGATTTTCTGTTACCATAATTAGTTTATGTTTGTTTAATATCCCATTTATTGCGAAATAATGATAGTACACGATATCTTTGAAAATTAGGTATAATTGTGATTTCCACTACAACTTTGGCAATACAATAATGTCATTGCATATTATTAGTCTCTGCATAAGTTAGAACAGTGATAGTCAAGACAGTATGAAGAGAAAAATAAAGATTGACATGCCTAACAATGATAATGATAGACCAGACTTGCATCCTGAGATTAACACGAGTGGGGGGAATGAAGGTCGTCAAACTCAATCAATCTCGAGAGATCATAACTTAGCACAGAACGGTGGGCAGTCTCCTGTTCCTATGGGCTCTGTTTTTAAAAGGTTATTTGTTGGCCTTGATCCAAAGTTAAAGACAAAGATTGATTCAAACATTTGTCATAGCGCAATCACACCAGAAACCCCAAGTACCAAACGTAGATGTGTTCTTGGTAATAGTTCTTAAGACCCTCTTATCCAGTGTTTGGAGTTTTTGCATTCTTACTCGATTGTTTGGAAATATTTATCTAGATATGTTTTGTTTATCAGGTGTTTCTTTAGATTCTGCCCAATCTACTAAAACTCCAGAAGAGGAATCGATCTACGTGAGGTTTTTTCTACGATGTTGCTGAATGATAGCTTAGAATCGCCGGAGAACGTATGAGAACATACTTGGGAGTGTTTGTCTGAAGATATTGAGCATAGGCGTAGAAATTTTTTTAAGAGACCAGGTTAGAGATAACTCTGTATACTATTGTTGAATCTGTTATTGATATGCTTTTAACCTTTTGTTTGATTTTGTAGGAATTGTGTTGAGTGATGAAGAGAAGAAGAATTATGCTTTACAAGAGATTGAGATCCTGATGAGGCGGAATGGGGATTCGCTAGAAAGATTTATGAAGATGCCGAAGGTCTCAGTATCAAGTACAAATGATTCAAACGTTCTTATATTAGATGAGCGCAGTTATCCCCGTGAAAATCTGTTAGAAACTCTTGAGAGAGATTCTCCAAAGATGACTAATGAACAAAAGAAAATATTTCATGAGATTATTGATGCTGTCACAGAAGAAAGAGGAGGGACGTTTTCTGTATATGGGTTTGGTGGGACTGGAAAAACTTTCCTTTGGAAGTTACTATCACGGCAATAAGATCTAGAGGAGATGTTGTTCTTAATGTTGCATCGAGTGGGATAGCTTCTTTGTTGTTACAAGGTGGTAGGACTGCTCATTCGAGATTTAGTATACCTCTTAATCCTGACGAGTTCTCATCATGTAATATGGCTCACGGAACATATCAAGCCAATTTAGTAAAAGAGGCATCACTCATTATATGGGACGAAGCACCCATGATGAACAAGCGTTGTTTTGAGGCTTTGGACAGGAGCTTATCTGATATTGTTGGTAAGCACAAAAATAAACCCTTTGGAGGAAAAGTAGTTGTTTTTGGAGGTGATTTTCGACAGGTTCTACCTGTGATAAGAGGAGCTTGTAGGGTAGAGATTGCAAACGCAGCTTTGAGTGTTTCTTATCTTTGGGAGCACTGTAAAGTTTTGAAAGTCACGAAGAACATGCGGTTGTTGTCTGGCTGTTTGACAACTGAAGAGGCAATAGATCTTAAGGACTTCTCTGAATGGATATTAAAAGTTGGTGAAGGCAAACTAGCGGAGCCTAATGACGGTGAGGCCGAGATTGAAATTCCTCATGAGTTTTTGATTACCAACTTCGAGGATCCAATAGAATCCATCAGCAAAGCTGTCTATGGTGATTTCGTGGAATTACAAGAAAGCAAGGAGCCTAAGTTCTTCCAAGAAAGAGCTATTTTGTGTCCTACTAATGAGGATGTCAACACAATTAATGAGTACATGTTGGATCAGCTAGAAGGTAATTTTAAATAGCTTACAATTGTTTGAAATAGTATTAGTGTACTAATTAAATGTTTTATACAATATTAGGTGAAGAAAAGATTTATACGAGTGCAGACAGTATTGACCCAATAGATAAATCAGCTATGAATTATGAAGCACTTGGACCTGATTTTCTCAACAAAATAAAGGTCCCTGGTCTGCCAAACCATATGCTTAGACTCAAAGTTGGTTGTCCTGCTATGGTTTTAAGAAACATAAATCCTAATGTTGGGTTAATGAATGGAACAAGAGTTCATATCACTCAGCTTATGGATTTTATGGTTCAAACTAGGATAATTACTGGAGAAAAGGTTGGTGAGACAGTATATATTCCTAGGTTGTTAATAACACCATCAGACACCGCCCTGCCTTTTAAGATGCGCAGGAGGCAGTTGCCTTTGGCTTTTGCAATAACAATCAACAAAAGCCAAAGGCAATCACTGTCTCAAGTTGGTCTCTTTCTTCCAAGATCCGTGTTTTCGCATGGACAACTATATGTGGCTGTCTCTAGGGTCACTTCTAAGAAAGGATTAAAAATTCTGATTGTCGACAAAGATGGTAAACCTCAGAAAAAAACTAATAATGTAGTTTTCAAAGAGTTTTTTTTTAAAACCTCTACCAGCATGAGTGATAAGGTACTCTTAAATATATTCTTCACATTAAATCCGTTTATGTTTTAATATAGATTATAAGTTACTTTTGTTGTTGCATGCAGGCTTCAATGATGTACGTGGATTTGGTGTCATGTGAGTTTTGGTTGTTGCAAACTTTCGTTTTGTGTTAGGTTTGTTTGTGACATGTAATTTGTTTTAGGTTTTCATTTGCTTTGCCTTTTGACAATTCAGTTATTCAGGTTTGGTACGATTGATTAAGATCAATTTATTTTTTGTATTTCGAAATCCTAAATGCTTCTAAGCTACAGTCATCTAATGAGAATCCAAGACTGATAATTCAGTCACCTAATTGATCATATAACCTAAATGATAGCTAACAAATATAGTTAAGGAAATAGAGAAACTAGCCTCACATCCTATGTGATGCTAAGTTCTTTCATTCACCTAATTGTCAAATCATTTAATTTACTAACCGTTTTTGTTCCACTTCGTCAGGATTTGCGATGTCTAATTTTGTGATCCGTATAGTGGTCTTGCTTCTCCAAAACGTTTTTGACCTGCCAAACCAAAAAACACATTCAAAGTTTATACAGATCAAAGATAAAAATTATAATTAGCAAGTATAATATCTGTTCCTTAGATCAAAAACTATAAGAATATCAATTTGTAAACATACAAAATATATATATCCGTTGAAAATAATTTTAGTGTGTCAAACATGTATATGATGCAGTTGTCAATAACGATCTTCATAAAACAGATCCTATAGCTCCTCTTTGGTCGAAGGTGCCGAATGACTGTCAGAAGAAAGAAGTTTTCTTTTAGTTGATCAGAAAAAAATCTGTTTTGTTCCCGGAAAAAAAATTGTAACAGAAACCCTAATGTGTTTATTTGAAATCTATAACTACCAGGCTCAACGAAAATTTTTATTCACTACGTAATTAACATATTTATTATAATTAATTTAACTAGATCTAACGATTAAGATAGACAAGAAAAGAATATCCCAAGAAGATCTTCATAACCTAAATTGATATTTTTCATAAATTTTTGGTAACTGATCGTAAAAACTCCTAAGTTTTAAATAAAAACAATCAAGATGCAACGAATTTAAATACTCCTAACTTTTAATTGAATTTAAAAAACAAACCTTTAACTCGGAAGAAATAAAAATAAGCAAACATTTATATATCTTAGTATATTCTCTATATCTCACAATTATTAAATGTTACATTAATTATTTACTTAGATATGAGGATCCTAAATGTATAAAAACTGCAAATAAAATATGTGATTAAGATCACTTGCTATTAACGAAACTGTAATTAAATTATTGGATTTTTAATATATTAATTTCGATTAGTAATTTGAAAAGATTATTAGGAATGTGAAAAGATATGACTCTTCGATCATATCCTCTTCTATATAAACTGTACACTTAACCGATTTCATCTCTTACTATCATCTCTCTTCTTCTCCAATTTAGTCCGTCCCAATATTAGGTAAGTAAGTAGATCTATCCTTTTTCTTTATATCCGTCTTGCATGTAGATCTATCCGTTTTATGTAAATTTTGTTAATGGAATCAATTAGGTTTTGTAGCCGTCGTGAGTTTTTTTGTTCTATAACCCATATTGATCTTGGTAGGGTTCTAATAATTTTGATCTATCCGTTTTATATATATTTTGTCTATGGAATAAACATGTTTTAGGTTTTCTAGCCGTCATGAGTCTTTTTGTTCTATAACGCATATTAATCTTGCTAGGGTTTTAATAATTTTGATTCAATTTAGTAAACTATTTTAGTTTTTGAGAATTTAGGAGATCTTATGTAAGCAGATGCTTATTATTGATTGAACAAATTAGTTTCACTTAGATAATATCTATTTTCTAACCAACACTGTTTATATTAACATCCAGATCAAAATCTCACTATGGCATTCAACAAAGACCTTAAACTCAAGGCTTCCATGGTTGAAGATTATGGTTCTTCTCTAGAAGAGGCATTCAACAAGGGAGTGGAGGCGACCACTGAGCATTACCGAGCCAAGCTCTTTATTTACAAGCAACTAAATGATGTCATCGCCAAGAAACATGTTGAAGAGCGTGAAGTCTCGCGCATACAAGGTAAACTGGAACTCATGAATGAACTTTTCAAGAAGAACCCATTTAGCAAAGAGAAAGAGAAGCAGCCAGAGTTCGAACTTGTACGCGCAGAGGCCAAGGCGGCTGATGTTGAGCTTCCTTACATCGATTGGTACAAGTTGAATGAGCCACAGATGTTTGATTAACGTCTTTGGTTTCTTAATCTCTTCAAGTTTAAAACATTTAATGTTTTTTGATATTATGGTTATGTCTTTCAAAACATATTTTATGGTTTTTCAAACCAGTTTTCTTTGATCTTGGTTGGTTATTAAAATAAACTACTTATGTTATATGTTATCTGCTTATTTATTTGCTTATCTCATTTATGGATTTTTTATTGTCATAGCTTATAATTGTCTTTTATGTTTTGGTTAGACTAATATGAATTAAACAGTTATTTTATATTGATAACGTTGATAGTTTATGTGATTCCTGAAATAAGATCAAACAAATGAAACATTAAGTTGTCAAACAAATGAAGCAATACTAACTTAAATACGTATACTATTTAAACTTTCAGTCTACAAAGGTCGTTACATATGCTCAATATTAAAAATAAAATTCAGAATCCGTGCGGGATGCACGGGTCAAAATCTAGTACTGTTTTAAAACATTATCTCCCAAAGTTTTTATGTCAATTCTTGCTTCTGTATTTAGATACTCTTAAAATCAACAAAGATTTCAAGCAAACTATTTACGCGTAGCACGGAAAAAAGACCTAGTCATTTTTTTTTGACTTAGTCATTATAAGAAGAGAATAAGACCTATAAATACTAGAACTCTGAAACTAAATAAAAGTAAACATGAACTAACTCACAAAAAAATAAAAACAGTATTGAACGAACTAAAAAAAAAGAGTGGATGAACTAAGAATTATATATTTGAGATAGTTGTTCGGATCTCGGGTAATACCCGATCCGATCTGATACCCAAAACATAAAAAAAAAAAACATACTTAATCGGGTATTGATCTGACCCGAAAACTGATTTTTCAGGATTGGTATCGGTTCGAATCTTGGGATCGGGGAACTATGTCCAGGCCTAGTTACGAGTCATGACTAAGTTACCAAGCCGACGACACCGATCTTTAGATCCATATTCGTAATCGTGTGACCGTCTCCCCTATTTTCCGGGGCCTACCTAATCACTTTTTCTCATCACATTTCTTTTCGCTCTCAGCTCGCCGCCAAGATCCTAGGAAGCTTTTAGGGTTTTCGTGTCAGACTCTTCGTTTTTTTTTTTTGGTTCGCGATTATCTTAAGATCTTATTCTCTTCTTTTCTTTGCCTTGGGCGAGCTTGATTATGACGCGAGTTGCGTTTTGCTGTCTAATGTTTTTGATTCTCTTCAAAGTAAAAATAGTGATTACATTATATCTGGAAAGTAAAACTAGTGATCCGATCTTCCTGTTTGTTTCTCCGACTTGGTTAGCCTTAGAAACTCACCCGCTGGTGAAATGTTGTTTCCTTGTTTATGTCAAAATTTTTTAAGTGGTGTGATACTTACTTACACTCATGTTTGTATACTAATTCTATTCTTGTAAGCTCTGTGTTTGCAGGCAGATGAGTTATGTGTAACAGTTCTGACTATTCTTTATAAGCCTTACTACCAATTCAAGAAGGGGGGATTTCAAGGTTAACGCATTCAGGTGCCCTTTTTGCGCTGGGGAGAAGAAGCAATTTTACAAGTACAAGGAGCTTGCTCATGCCTCTGGTGTTGCCAAAGGATCTGCTACTAGAAATGCTAAACACAAAGTAAATCACTTCGCCTTGGCTAAGTACCTGGTGATGCTGAACCCACGCCTACAGGAGACTGTGGAGGTCCAGGGATTATGTTTGGTGCGCACAGTGCAGATGAGCTCAAGGGTCCATAGCGGAGTCTACCTGTCAACAGTAGGAAAGCTAGGAGGAGAGATTGCAGAATACGAATATTGTTGTGGAAGATCTTTGCTAATACAAGTACAACCAGAAGACCATCTCTCTCTTCACAAATGTTCTTTTAGATAAAAGACAATCTGGACCAAGCTTATAAGTACAGAAAATTGATTACTTATGTTCCACCTCTCCTGCATCCGAGTTTAGGTTTTTGACTCTTGTTTCTCTACTTTTTCTTAAATCTAGAAACAAAAAGGATGCAGGAGCGTTCACATGATCTTAACGCAAAAAGAGATGGTAACCAAGAAACTAGAGTTTAAGATGAAGGAGGATCTGGAGACTTGGTCCAAAGAATTGGAATAGAGAAGGAAGCATTAACTGAGCTGGAGAGACAAAAGATTGATGAAGACAAGAAGCAGGTATTTGTTAGCTATTCGTGTATAAATTTGCGTTTATGTTTTCTAGTGTACTGATGATTTTTTTTTTTCTTGTTATGACAGACCGGTGCCATGAACTCCTCTCTCCAGTCGGCTTCACTGGAGAAGAAAGAGACTGATGATCGTACGTTGAAACTTGTGTTTCAGTGAATGGCTCTATCTGTACATGCCATGTTCTCGGGAAAAAAAAAAAATGCTCGTTTGTGTTTAAAGTTCTTATTATTATTTATGAACCTGCGAGGAAAAAAGATGAGAGTTTGAACGAGATCCGTCATCTTGGAAAGGAGCTAAACAACAAGCAGAAACTTCAAATGGAGATTCAAGAGCTGAAAGGAAAACTACAAGTCATGAAGCATGTGGAAGACGAAGATGAAGAGGACATGAAGATGAAAATGAAAGAGATGAACGAAGAGCTGGAAGACAAGGTTCTGAGTTAGAACATCTAGAGGATGCTAACTCTGCACTCATGATAAAAGAACGCCAAAGCAATGACGAGATACATGAAGCACGTGAAGAATTGATTACGGTAAATATTTTAAATGCTTCCGTGTCCTTGGTTGGTGGTACATTTACTTATGTGCTAGTGCAATGTGTGATTTCTCAACTTCGTTAGGTTTCTATCAAACAGCTTCATTTATACTCACCATGATATATAGTGCGGAGTCTGTGGATAGTTCCAGTGGCCATTGTGGGATGATCACCTGAGCTGTGAATAATTAATTAATTCTTTGTATGTAAATCTGGATTTTTCAGGGACTGAGATAACTGTTGAGTGATGGAACCACCATCAAAATAAAGCGGTTGGGAGAACGTGATGAAAAACCCTTCATGAAAGCATGCAAGAAAAGATTTCATTTGCGAAGAAGCTGAGGTGGTGCAGTATGCCATGCTTTGCTGGAAATGGCAGGAAGCCCTCAATGATTCAGGATGGCAACCATTCAAACGCGTGCCGACCGGAGACAAAATGAAGGTTTGTTTTGTCCTCGTGTTCCATATAGATTCTCTCTGTCCCGTTATATGATTCTTTATTCTGGTGGACCCGTTAGTAGTAATGGTGTTGTTATGTGGGTGCAGGAAGTGGTTGGTGAAGAAGATGCACAACTTAAGAACCTGAGAGAAGAGTGGGGAGAAGAGGTGTTGGAGGCAGTTAAGATCGCACTCGATGAGTTGAATGAGAATAATGCAAGTGGCCGGTACTCAGTTCCGACACAGTGGAATTTCAAAGCAAAAATAAAATCCACACGGAAAGAAGTGATCGAGTATATGACCGCATCAGATCGAAAATTTCAAGAGGAAACGAAAGTGCTAGGTAACTCACCATTTCAGTTCCTGAGTTTGCTAGCATTTGCTCCTCGTTTAAGACATATGTTTGCTTATGCCATTACTTGACAAAATGAATCTCTCTGTTTTGATGACAAGGGGGGCTGAGACGCCATGAAGACCATGGAGACGAGTGGTCATGGTCAACAATGCAGTCCTGTTCCGATATCTTTTTCTCTCTGCTGATTTTTTGGGGAATTACTAGTTGTAAATCATGTATATAAATCAACCATTTTCTTATATAGAAAACGTATAATTGAGAGAAATTTGGTGTTATCAAGAGTATGAGAGGTTGATACGCACCAAACAAATACATTTTTAATTTTGATAAGAGAAGAATATACGTGGCTGTGGAATCATGGTGGTGCAGAAGTAGTAGACCATTTCTTCTTTCCAGTGTAGATGAACGAGGAGCATTGTCCACTTATAGAAACTTTCAGATAAACATAGATAATATGTTAGATTACTAGAGAGAAAGACAACCAAACACACATAAGTTATTGTTATCTCGTTAGAAGTTATATACAGTACAAGAGAAAGAAATATATCCCAGTGGTTGCGTGATAGTTGTCATCAAGCCTTCAAGAAATACCAAATTTCTCATGGACAACCTGCCAAAAACAGTTAAGTTGACCTTAACGAAGCTCTTAGCAATGAATGATTTATGATTAAATAAACAAACACAAAGGAGGGATGAGATACAAGACTATCGGTGGTACAATTTTTGCGTTGGAGACTATATCCATGTTTGGTTGGTATGTCTTCTCATTTACCCCAACAACAAACATGGGTGCATCAGCTGCAGGGGCAGAAATGATTACTTTCTTTGCTCCACCCTGCAAAGCCAAAGCCAATGAAATCGAGCAACCATGTGACATCTTAAAACAAGGTTATCTGAATGAAATGTTATCACAATGAACCTCGGTCCAAGCTTGTGAACTCACATCTGGTCCACAACGAAGACTCAAAAAGGGAACAAGCATGCAGTTTCTTTTTATGATATTAACAAACGAATTATAATGAATTCAGGGAACTGCATTATCCTACAGACAGATCTTATATAGGAGATTCAGACACATTTTGGAACATGTCTTGTGACAAAAACCATATATTCAAACATGTTTAGTCTTTATTTCAAAGAGATTTAACATCATACATAACTAATCAATGTACACTAGTGAAAATTTTCACGAACGCCTCTATAAAAATAAAGCATACAAGGCATCTACGTATGTTACCACTCTTTTCCTTCGAATCTTCTTACAATCGGTCTTCTCATTTTTCCCTCGAGCTTCTGGTTCCAGAGATTCCTCTACTCTACTGTAATGCTAAGCTAAAGAGAGATGTAATCAAAACTCAAATTCTTTTCTCAACAAATCTTGATGTATCATTTCATTACCTAAGCATCTATCAGGAACCGACGTTTTCTTCTATGTTTAAGATGTTTCAAAAGCCTGAATCGAAGCATGAATTCAACATCATACCCTGCAAGTTCCATTCTGTCCCTTGATTGCTGGAGAAAGCTTAGGAGGTAGTTGCAAACTCTAGGCATCAGCTTGAAGTTGTTATCTAGAGTGTATGCGAACACATCTACTGCTGCATCAAGTTGTTCTCTTTAGCAGAGTCCACTGAATCAATTTGACACAGCTCGGAGGTGTGACGAGGATCTTCCGTAGGGTATTTAAAATAAATGTACATATAGATAATGTTTATTTCCCAACCCTGAGCACACTGCACACATACTTAAGGCATTTTATAGCTATTTTTTTTGGAACATACATCTAACAATAAACTGATGTAAATACAATATAATTCAGATAAAATTTAAAAATTATCAACTTAGAACTAGTATTTTTATTTACTATTTCATATATGTATTTCCTACTATTTTAAATTTTACTTAGTATTAAATAAGACTAGGAGTATTTCCCATTTTATAAACTTTACTAAGTATAGATTTTCAAAATTTTCTATCTTTGCAAAATAAATATTTTACTATTAATAATATTTCTCATTTTATTAATTTTAAAATCAAAAACCAAAAACTAAAAACAAAAATCTAAAACAACCATTCATGCTTTTCAAAAGACTACAATCTACTACAAAATCAAAAACCAAAAACTTAAAAACTAAAATTTGAAACATTTGACTTCCTGGGATTTCTTCTTGCCAACGCACTCTTCGGCCGTTTTGTTTGGCCTTAACTGTCGTATTGATAATATTGATTCCGAAATGTCTAACCAAAGTCTCAACCGGGAAAATTTCCTACACATTACCAGACAAATTTTCCGGTCTACTCCGGTCAAACCAAATCCTATGTATCCCTGTGGTATTTATTAGAACCTATGCTTTTAAAACTGATCCGAACACTGAACCAGACGACTTACCGGATCAGTGGATCACTGGATCGATCGTATAATAAATGAATTAATTTTATTATATAATAAAATATTAATTATAAAAATAAAAAATATAGAAACTAAGGTTTAATATTTTCTAAATGTTTTTAAAACATAAAAAATAGCTTGGATATGTATATTTTTTATGTTTAAAAAATATTTAGAGAATACTTAACTTTAGTTTTTATATTTTTGTTTTTATTTGAAATACAAAATATAAAAAGATAGTTTAGAATTTTTAATTTTTTAAAAATTAATAGTTAAGACATCTTAAATAAATCAAGACATAAAATTCATAAATATTTAAATGTCTAATGTGAATAATAAATTAAACGTCAAAACCAAAAGAAACCAAAAGTAAAAAATCATTTTAATAAAGTGTTAATAACAAAAATAAACTAACACCAAATCACATAAACGTATTTTAATTCTTTCTACCATTGTTCACTTCATTTTCTTCGGTTGACATAGTGAAATCTAAAAATCACAAACATACCAGGACGATGGTGTTTCTCAGATGGCTCATGGAAAGAAAACGCAGCCTTCTCAGAAAAAGGATGGTACAGGTCACTAGAAGGTTTTGAGGGATTATTGGGAGAACGAAATGTACGGGCTAGCCTGTCTCCTCTTCATGCGGAGATTGAGGCTCTGGTTTGGGCAATGGAGTGTGTGAGGAACTTGCGTCAATATAGAGTTACATTTGCAACAGATTGTTCTCAACTGGTGAAGATGGTTTCTGAACCGGAGGAATGACCAGCTTTTGCAACTTACCTGGAAGATATCAGGTTCCTTAAAGAAAGCTTCGCTAGCTTAGAGATCATTCATATACCAAGAATGCAGAATACTAGGGCGGATAGTCTTGCACGCAGTGTCAGGCAGCAACCATCCTTTGTCGTTCACATGGATGTAGAGTTACCAGCTTGGTTCACAGAGTCAGCTTGAATCTAGCTTTAGCTTGATGACAAAAAAAAAAAAAAAAAAGCTAAAAAGTGAAAAACTAACTTCTTAACTGAAAATTTTGAATATAGACAGAATCCAAAAACATAATTAAAAACTAAATAAAAATAAAAAAATTATTGTTCCTCAAGCATTGTTGAAGCATTCTGAACTTAGAAGAGAAAGTGTTATCGTCACAAAATTCTTTTGATCCTGCGAGTTGGATATTTCAGTCTTGCGGGAGAGTTGGATCCTGTTCAAGTTCCAAGTCAGACGCAGAGTTTTTTCTACAGCAAAAATTGGGTGTCCAGACTTGTCTAATGAAATTTTGTCGTCAAGGGAATGATAGATCGCTTCTCCATGGAGAATCTGGTGATGTTCAAATAAAAGAAACTGCAAATGCCTCTCAGAAGAAACCTGATACGACGGCAGATTTAGTAGATATACTAGAAGAATTTGGAATGAACTTTCTACCCAAAAATTCCACCCTGATACGTGAGATGGAAGCAATCAGGGCTGCTCGGAAAAAGCCTACAAGCCAATGGGATAGTCTTAGAAGAGATGTGCTGGAGAAAAAAAGGGAAAAAAGAAAGAAGCAAAGACAGCATGGACTATATAGATTATGAAGCCATTAGACGTGCTAGCGTCCATGAAATTTCTGATGCTATCAAAGAAAGAGGAATGAATGACATGCTAGCTGCAAGATTAAGGTAAATTATCTGCACTTAGTTTTTTTGTCTTGAACGTGAGTAAATTTGTGTAGTCTTATCGTCGGAAAAGATTGCAGGATTTTCTTGAGAGGATAGTCAAGGATCACAGTGCTGTTGATCTTGAATGGCTAAGGGATGTTCCTCCGGATAAAGCAAAGTAAAATTAGTTCACAAGTTTAGATTACTATGCAATACTGTTAGGATCATCTTACTCAAATTTTTTTTGTCAGACTGAATATTGAAACAATCCTCAACATGGACTATCTGTTAATGTAAGATAAGCGAGCTATGCGATGTAGAACACACAGTAGTACAAGGTTAATCAATTCCAAGAAATATGACTATATTTATTCTTTTAAAAGTTCATACACGTTCTTCTTAAAAGCAATAAATCAAACAAGCTCAAGACAAACCTCGACTTGTTTGCTCACGTTCAGAGACCTAAGATAGAATCTGAACCACCTAAGCCCTTAACCCCTAGATGCTTTGCTTCTCCTTCTTCGGACGTACAAAACTCTCTATTGCTAAAAGTTCTCTCTGTGTGTTAACCGGTAACACAGTGCCAAAGTCTCTTTATATATCGCAGAGATAAAACCCTAGACCTAACGATCTACCCAATGGAAACTTTCCATTTTTCCTACTTCAGCGAATAAGTCAATCTCCCTTTTTCTCTTTGGTCGATTACTTCTTCTTCAAGACTTCCATCTTCTCACACTTTAGTAAACCTTCCTTTACTGATTCTTCCTTGACACGTGCTCCTCACGTTTGACACGTCTCTCGAGGTAGTTCATGTCGTACTTCATGAACTACTTCAACTCTGCTACACCTCCGTCTTGACCATACATCTTCAATCTCCCCCTTTTTAATTCGTCGTCTCACAAGTACCTGAAATGAGAGCATAGACAAAAACCGCACATACGAATATTTCTACACAAGAGAAACTGACTTGATCAAAGAAACCAATAACATACTTATATTATCCTAAACTTGGGTTCATGCATTTAGTACATCTAAATCAGAAACAAGCAAAACAAATGCTCCCCCATAAACAGATTGCTGCAAGTGGTGCAATCGAAATAAATAACAAAAGAAAAATATGGTTGCTCCCCCACAAACTAAGCCCTCCATCTCATTCCTCATCTTCTCCCCCTGCTTGTGAGCACACAGATTAAAAATCACAAGGAAATATAAACAAGAGTTATGATTTTGAATAGAAATCACTAACCTGTCACCGAACGCTGGATCTCCTGAACTATCTCAGCAAGTGCTTGAAGAGCTCGAGTTGTGTCCTCCAGAGCCACTTGTAAATCGATCTTTGAAAGTGGACCCTGTGGAACTGCAACTGATCCAAGCTCATAAACAGATACTTTACGAGAGCCGGTTCTGGAGCTAGGTGTAGCAGTTGATGGTACAGGAGATGTCAGACGCGTTTTCTTAGCAGAGCTTCTTTTTGGATCAGCTTTGGCTTGTGCCTTTCCTTTAGCTACTCGCTGCCCATAGATCTCACCCACTCGTTTATCCTTCTTGTACGCAACAGGACGCTCAAGCTTGTCGCTGGTGTAGGATGGAACCGCATGCTGCTCTTGGAGAAGTCCCATGATTAACCGAGGAAAGATCAACCAACGTGCATCATTGGCGCTGAGTAACTCCAAGGTTGATGACCTGTTTGAACATCATCTTGCCCAAGTCAACACGAACTCCATGAGCCATCTTGTAGATCAGCCTTGCCCTCTCAAGAGATACGTGAGTCTTGTGAGTAGAGGGGATCCAATTGTGAGCAGCTATAATCATTAGGGCTCCATAGCACGGTGTGAGATCTGCTGTGGTAAGACCATCCCATTCTTTCCTTGTGTCTCCAGTGAGAAACGATGCCAGGTCAGTTACTGAAGCTTCGTCCAAAGCCGTCTCTGCCTCCTCTTCTTCATCTGTGAGTGGCTCCCATTCTAAAGCACTGTTGATGATGGAAGGTGAGAACTTGTACTCATTCCCTCTTACTGAGACAAATACTTCCTCAGCATCTGCTTCGGTTTTGGTACTAGGCAATCCAGCGTAAAACTCAGCTACGACTTGCTCAACATATACACGAAGAGAAAAAACAGTGGATTCCATTGAGCCCTTCTTAATGACCGCTAAGTACCCCCACTGATCAGCTTCCTTCATATCTACCAATCGTTCAGCTATTACCTTACGCTTTAAGAAATGATCATACCTCTTCTTGAGAGGACTTGGCATTGCTTCAGCACTCTGATCATCAGACTTCTTTGATCTCACCCGAGCTGAGACTCCTGCTTCCTTAGCCAAATATGAAGACTTAGCCGCATCTTCAGGCTGAAGAAAGTGAGACTGAGTTGGTGTACTCGAAGCACATGTCTTTAGCTTCTTGGACGAACGGAGTCCTAATCGCTTCAACACCCGTTTCTTTCTTCCTTCTTTAACAGCAGCAGCTTCAGATGAGGAAGTTACAGCTACAATCTCTTGATTTGGCTCGCTTTCATCCACCTTCTGAGCTGATTCAGATTCAGCCTCACTATCATTCTCTTCATCAACATTCTTCTCGGCTTGAGTCGCAACCACCAGAGACAGAGGAGATTCATCGACGGTCTCTTGATTATCGGCTTCCAGTTGAGTCGCTGGTGATGAGCGAGGAGACGAGTCCATCAAGTCTTTCGGATCTGCTTCGGCTGGCTTATCCTCTGTTTCAGCAACTTCCTTTGGCAGATCTTGCTCGCGAATCGAAGTTTCATAGCGCTCATCAGTTTCCTCCGATGGCGCTGTCTCCTGAGCTGTATTGAATGACGCGATCTCTTCAGTAACAGCAGGAAGAGCAGCAGATGGTGAAGGATTGTTCATCGGCGGTGGTGGTTCGGTTTCTCCGTCAGAGAGTGTCATCCTACTTGCTTCAGTACTTGCATGCGTCTCTTTCTTGGAGGTTTTGCCTTTGGCGTGCTTCATCTTGGACAGAAATAGATTCGATTTCGTGTTGAGAGATGTGATTGACAGGAACAGAGAAGAGGCTGCGGTTTTAAGCTCCTCTAGACACGACTTGAGTAATTTTAGGGTTTGTGACCCACGACTTTCCTTAACTGATGCAGCACAATCAACTGTTACGATATTGCACAATCAACTGTTACGATATTGCATTAAAATGATTTTCCCTTTATATTGTATTCTATTTTGTACATAAATTGTTTGTGCATCCTGAATGTCTTTTTATTATTTTTTATGTGTTTTAATAAGGTCAATGTTATAGATGTACCAAAAACTACTGATAATAATCGTGGTGGAGATGCGATGAAAACATATTTACACGTATTTACATTTTTATAGATTATAGATGGTTGGTATTATTAGAAGGGTAATAATAGTAGGATAAATGAATACGTATATTTATTACATCTAGTTATGTTAGGACTAATCTATAACGTAACAGTAGATAGTGGATTATATTTTATATTTTTGTTGTATTGTTCTTTGTGTTTTTATTGTTGTTTAAGAAATATAAATTACATGGGGTATATTCATAAGTTTGATAGGTTGAAGAAGGCTTATAGAGAGGTTTACTATAAGGGCTAATAAGATGTATTATGTTTTATATATTGGTATATTTTATTTCGATTTTATGCGTAATAATATCTATATGTACGTAAAATTTGACGTCGTTCAATAGGGATAATGTTTATTTATATAATTTTAGGAAAGAGGGTTGTCGTTTGGATCGATGAGGAAAAGTTAAGAGTTTAATATAATAATACCTATGTTTATTAAGTGTATTTATATTAGGATAAAGTTGTAACGTTAGAGTATTGATGTTTTTAAATATCTCGATGCTAGTGGTGACAAAACAAAATAATGATCGTAACGTAAGGGATCAAATATTATGTTCGTTCAAGTTGTATTCATATTTATAAAGTAATAATTTTTACACACTATAATAATCACCACAAAAATAAATTGAGTTGTATCACTTATATTGCATAATGAACATAAGTAATGCTATTTTCATGACTTATTTGCAATGATATAAATATACATAAATTTGAATGAGTTTATCATAAGCGATGCTATAATCTATATCCCTTTTTCCATAACAGGAAAAGTGATGCTATAATAAATTTATATGGCATTCCTTCAATAAAATGATATACATTTTAAATAATATGTATTGTTTCAACAAATTGATCTGAATTTTTCAACTTATATAATTTAAATAATTGATGGTTTTCTTATTCTGGAAATCATAACTTATGAACTGATACATTAGTGACATCATAAATTCAAGCCCAAAAATTAAGGAACCAATATCGCAAGCCACTCTAACAACAAAAATAAATAAAAATCATGTTCTTATATAAAGTTCTGGTTCATAATAGCTTACTCTTTGTTTAGTATTTCCCGACATAAAGTTTTTGTAATGTTGCTATATGTATCAGGTTAAACATCCTAAACCATCATAACCGGGTTGATATATAGGAGATGTCATGAAAACCAATTAAAATTAAACCAACAAACAATACATCAACGCTTCTGCTGAGACATCTGCCATGTCATAAGATGCTGGTCATTGCTTGAATGTCAAGAAACCTCTGTTCACACAGATGCGATTTAATGTGTTCGATGTTGGGACTTCTTTTGATAGCAGCACCATCTATCGCTGCAATATTTTAAGGATAGCATAAGGTCTCGTGTATAATTAGATGTGACATTATGTACGTACCTGCATCACTCTTAAGTTGCTGAAGATTTCCTTGTAGACTATATTCTTGACTCCAATCTCATCGTCGTCATCAGAGCTCTCATCTAATATTTTCAAACCTTCAGGGGTGGTCACCCGAGACATTGCAACATAGAGCTGCCCGTGTGTGAAGACAGGTCGAGGAAGATACAAAGCGACTTGTTTCAGGCTCTGGCCTTGGCTCTTATTTATTGTCATGGCATAACACAGTCGGAGCGGGTACTGACGTCGACAAAATGTGAACGGATGTATAGTGTCAATAGGGCTTAGCTGTATCCTCGGGATCAAGATTCGATCTTCATCTCCTGAGCCACCCATTGGTTCTACTTCGACAATCCTGTCTCCAAGTCTAGTTACCATCATTCTTGTACCATTGCATAGGCCATGATCCTGATTTAGATTTCTCAGCATCATTACAGGAGCTCCGACCTTCAAACATAATCTGTGGTTTGGAAGTCCGGGGAACTCTAGAGAATTCAAGTACTCTTGAGGGTAATGGCTAGTCCAGTCATCATCTGGTGTAGCTTCCATCTCTACCGAATCGGAGCTTAAATATTCTCTAGCATGAGATGGAATCTGGGAGAGTAGATACGAGTTCACCTCATGTACTGTAGCATTCGTAGGTGTCAATACTGCCCTCTCTCTCAAGTAATCCTTGTTTCTGTAGTTATGCAGAAAGTTAGGATATGCAGACTTTGCTAACGATTCATGGGGAGTATCAGACTTGGGTAATAAGAACTCTTTGTCCACAACAATGCGTTTACCATCATCATGATTACTTGTAGGTGAATCCAGGGTCTCAGCATCTCCATTACCAACTTCCAAAATCCAATTAGCAAAATCTTTGTCTTCTTGCCGCAGTCGCATGTTTATGGAGAGGGTGAACACGGTTGCCATTTTCCAAAGATAAGATTTGCTAATCGAGGCGAGGACTGTGTCTGGCCGCTTACCATGCGGCACCACAGGCAAAATCTGTCTGAAATCACCTCCAAGGAGGACTGTCTTACCACCGAACGGTCGGTCTGCAGCTGATGGATTCTCGTGCGATAACAAATCTCGGAGTGAACGGTCTAGAGTCTCAAAAGCTTGACGGTGTGCCATTGGAGCTTCATCCCATATTATCAGTTCTGCCTTACTTATCAGCGCAGCTATGTTAGACCCTCTGTAAATATCGCACATCGACTGATCATCTAGTTTCAGTGGCAATTTAAATCTGGAGTGAGCTGTCCGACCGCCTGGGAGAAGCAATGCTGCAATACCAGCTGTAGCAACAGGAATTACAACTTTGGCAGATGATCGAAGCTTCGCTATAAGAGTCCTGTATAAGTATGTTTTCCCTGTCCCGCCTGCCCCATAAACAAAGAACAACCCTCCGGACTTATCTGCAACAGATTTCAGGACTGCATCGTACACAATTCGCTGGTCATGGTTCAGTGCACTAAACAATAGACCATGTGTCTCTGCCTCTTTCTGAAGGTCATAGTTTAACTCATGCCGCAGAACAGCGTTGTCTACCTCAGATAGAATGGACTGTTCCGGCTGTGGGAGATCAGTGTAATCAGCTAATGCTTGATTATGTTCTCTTAAGAGCTTCTCCAACTCAATTAGAGTATATTGCTTTAGCTGCTCATCCTGTAACTCAAGACCTGGGAAATGGAATTCCTTTCGCTTCATATATAATATATCCTCGGCAAGAAACTTCCACGTGTGCTCCCACAGCTTTAGTGGACTGATAACTTGACAATACACAAGAATGACCACAAACAATCTTCTTAGCTGCCGACCGGTAGCCCAATAGGAAGGCTCTTCTATAGCTTCATGCCACTCCCTATCATCGTCAAGCAAACCTCGAGCATAGCATGCCTCTTTATACTTTTTATGAACCACATCACCAACCACTTTCAACGCTTCAAAACTCGTTGGCCCTCGAACGACATTTATTAACATCCTCAAGTAGTACTTATCACCAGCTGCTGGACTGATATACACGACTCGGCCAATGGCTTCACCTTGCTGTCTAGGTGTCCATTCTCTTCCAGCAGAATGATAGACGAACCTTGAAGGAAACTCCACATATGTCAGATCCCTTGCCTCTTCGTATGTGTTGCATGCTTCAAAAAATGCTGTCAACATAGTTTTATCAATATCCTCTCGGGTAATAAACTCGGCCAAGTCATCAGATTCATCATATACTGTCCTATGCTCCCCAGGAAGATGGAGTGGAAGCTTCACCACGTTTGGCTGGTTATAGTGGATGGGGAAGGCGAATATCCTCCATGAAGCTTCACAAGCTGAGATATAACGGCACTGTGTGAACCTGTCGATCTCGTTGATCATATCCGTTGGCTTCTTGTTGTCTCCATGTCCACCTCCTGTCGAATCACTCTCCTCAATAAGCATTGTAGCACGATCGACACCTTTTGTTATATACTTAAAGAGATATTTGATGGCGCCACTTCTGCAGCACCACTCGACATTTATATGAGCCTGGTATTTCTTTAGCAGCTTCAGGTTGTGGGGTACAACGTACCGGTTATCAAGCTGAGCGCCACCTTTCACTACTAATGAATTTGAGTCAGATCTCCTTTTGTATACAACAAAACCGGACTTGTCAATCCTTGTACGATCTGACAACGGTTTCGGGTAGTTCTTCGTGCACTCTCCTTTGTCCATGCAAGGTGAACTCGGACGCATTCTACCACATGGCCCATGGATCATATGTCGCTCCACCAGTTCATAACCCTCTTTGTCAGACTCTTTATCTGGCAATTCTGCTGATACGTATTCATCGATCATTGCTGCAGTAACTTCTTTCTTCACACCTTTCAACCATAATAGTATATGTGCATGCGGCAATCCTCGCTTTTGAAACTCGATGGTGTATACAACTACACAAATAAAATAAACACTTTGTATATCAAACACGAATGCGTTGAGAACTGTTCATATAATTATTTGTTACTTAGTTCCTTTTTTTTCTCTAATTTATGTCGGAGTGGTGAATCATAGGAAATTGGTATACGGTAATGTAGTAATGTTGGTCTATATGTGTATATATAGTTTAATATATTTTCAACATATATATAATATAAACCAGTTGATAAATAATAAAGGAATTTATTGTTGGTATCGTATGTATATATATAGTAGTTATAATAAACTTTTTCTCTGTTATAGTAAAATAATGTTAATCTATTCTCAATTATAATCACTCTATTGTTTATTATCTCTTAAAAATATATAGATAAACTAATCTATAACTGATGTATTTTTTTTTTATGATAACTATTTCGTAAACAGGAGAAATATAGATTACACATTTTGAAACTTATTATTGGATGCAGCCGGAGAATATTAATAAGAGAGATACCTGCGAGGGGTTTAGGGAAGTATACTCCTTTTTAAAATTCAGTTAACATTTCATCAAGCTTGATTTTGAAGAGTCGACATTCAAGGTCCGGACGACTATTAGGGGAATCACCGCCATACGCAGCCAGATGATTGCGAAGCTCTACCCAATTAGGATTGGCTGTGAATGTTATGAACAAATGTGGGGGTCCATACCAACGGCATATAGCCATCGCGTCTTGATACTTCTCAGACATGTACCTTGGTCCGGCGGTGAATGACGAAGGCAGGATGACCTTTTTACCAATCTGTTTAGCATCTGAATCGCCAATCTCTACTGCATCGCATAAATTGTTATATAGTTCAGAACGCAGTTTCTTTTGATTCAAACTAATAAACCGCAGCCTCTCCGTCTCAGTAGCAACGTATGCGTCAACAATATACTGATGCAATAATTTCCCACCCTTTATGAGTGTCATTCCTTCGGTAGGTCGGGTCTGGAGCTGGTAAGCATAGAATTCTCTCATTGTCATATACTCCCTTCTTACGGTTGATGCTTCAGGGCCCTCATACGGCAACCTCTCGTGGTAACCTGGTTCTCCATATGGGAACAACAGAGGATACTGCAGACTCATCATTAATGGATGGAGATCACTTATTCTCTGTAATGCTGATGACTTAAGCTCTACAACAATATCTCTTCCAACCATTGTTGCAGTTATATCTCCAACTACCAAACCACCAATCTCACTTGCAATAGGTAGGTCATATTTGCGTCCACGGTTTGGCTGGCTGATGAGAGTGATCTTGAACTCATTCGCTGCATTTGTCTGAATTCGATCTCTGGCATGTCTGAACGTCTTTGCGAGGTGGTTGTTGTTGTCCAGCATCTGAATCAGGTCCATTATTATTTCATCAGCTAGTGCGAGAGAGGGAGCACCTTTAGTGAACGCCTTTTTCCTGTTGTCCAGCTCGTTATCAGTGTCAAAGATGTATAAATGAAGATACTCTGGTGGGTTACCATCATCAGGAAGCAGAGAACCAATCCTATGTATGATCTGGCCATGAACACGGTAAGTGTATGGACCTGCAGTTCCGGTCACAGAATGATCCACGGTAGCACCCATAGATGTGAAAGACAGCAAACTGTTAGCCACTCTGATGTGGGGTCTGAATCTAGGCGAATCTAGAAGCTCTCTAAGTGGAGACGGTGGTTCACGTAATGGTGGAAGCCTAACACGACCTCTCTGACAACAAAGAGTAAACTGCTTACGTCCTTGCATATTTAGACCACGAATTGCTTCAGCATTCCAAAGCAATGCCTTGCAATACGGACATGAAACTAACTCTAATTTGTCACATGGTTTTCTACTCTTTTGACCTGGATATAGCAGAAGCATATCCAATGTCAATGAAATTTCTTGTAATCCAAGGAAGTAAAAACCATATAGTGTAGAATACATACTCGGAATATGCGATCCAGTTGAAGATGAGGCTGCTGTATAATGCCATACTCAGAATATCAGATCATTTTAACCCGCTTGTTTGATAATTAATATACGTTAATTTGATTATTTACCAGACGTCGACAAAGGTCCAATTAACCGTGCTTGTTTCTTCCTTTTACAAATTGCCTTCCGTAATCGCCGTGCATTTCGAGCAGAAGCTGTATATTAATTATGTTAGAATGTTGCATACTATGAATTAACTAAAAGATATCAACTCCCAATTATGTGGTTAAACCTGGGTCTACGCGATGATCTCGATGAACTCTGTGAGTAATGCCTGAACTGGTGAGGTCGGAACGCAATACAGCTGCAATTTGCTCACTAACACATGCTTCCGAATGAAGATGTAGATTAGTAGTAATTCAGCATCATTTGGGTTCTGTTTCTATATTGGTTTCACAAAAAAAAAAAAGAACAGATACCTGATTGAATACATGGTCGCCCCATTTTGCGTTTCTTGGTGTGCCGATTGTTAGCTAAGAGATTACCGGAGAAGGAGATCTTATAATAGCTATACGTTGATAAAAAAAAAAACTAATAATGCTTAGTCAGTGCTAGTGACAAACCTAATGCGGTCGTTTCATTACATCTTGTGGATCGAATGAGCATCCGGGCATTTCTAGCTGTTTGTGCTGCAGTCCCTAGAAGATCAGACCATAAATTTGTATGTATAAGAATCGTTCACGTATGTTAAGCATAATGAGATACAAACGGCTAAGTCACAGCAGTTCACTCTGTAATCTTAAAGTATATATGCATGAACGTGACGAACCAGAACTGGAACTACCGGTGACATTTGGGGCGTTTGTATTTTGAGCACCAAATCCCAATTCTCTTTCGGTGTTGCACCTCAAGTCGGTGGCACCAGTTTCATGATCTCTCACAGACGTCTTTTTCACCATCACTGTAGCAGTCCAGACAAATCAGATAGCACCAATCCTTTCAGTTTTTTCTATGCAATGTGTACTATGATCAAAACAATAGACTTTTGATGGATATCAACTATCTGTTACAGAAACACGTCTGAGAAAGCGAGGAGTCATGTTTAATTTGTTTTAAACAACACCGAACTATCAATATAAGATTGTGACACACGTGTGAAAACGATTATCACAGAATGTTATAATATACTTGTTAAGTTTATTTATTATTTCTTTTATTTTTTCATTTCTTTTTCGGCCATACTACCACTCAGTTAATTCGATTTTTGTGTAAAATATTTCCCATTTTTTTCTCTTATCAACAACTCTTCAAAATCTGAACAAATAACTTAACGACAACCATATTGTATTACATTATTTTTTTTTTCATTACTAAACCTGATACAATCATTTTATTAAACACCTGTAAACATTATTTTTTTTTAAAATACAATTCTAAAACACAAACTTTTATTAAAACCGAAACTGAAAGCTAGATGATATAATAATTGTTGTTGCTAGACTTTTCGATATGTCAAACTCCAATGACAGGGAAGTAAAGGATGAGATCAAGAAGATGCATGATCTTATTAAGAAATATAAACAAAGGGGAGTTCCAGATGGATTGCTGCTCAAACTGATAGGTACAAAACAAGTGAGCTTTACAGGTGCAACGCTGATACATAAGGGGACTTTGTGCAACCTGCTTTATATGAAGCTGTTGGGTAAACGGGTATTGAAGCCATTAATTGCGGACTACCAACTATCGCCACACACCAAGTGGACCAGCTGATATAATAGCTGATGGTGCCTCTGGTTTCCACACTGATCCAAACAATGGTGATGAATCTGTTAACAGAATAGAAGATTTCTTTAGCAAGTGTGGCACAAGTGGTTTGTACTGGGATAATATCTATAAGGCTAGTACTAAACGAATCCATGAGTGGTATGTAGAGATGAACCTTGTGACGCAAGTATTGTCACATTACATTAACTAATCTGTAGATTCTTAATGTTCCACAATCTCCATATAAAACATTTGGTGAGTCTTTTCAGATTCTGAAGTTTAGATGATAAACCTCTATGATGATAGCTACAAAACTAACCCTTACAATGCTTTCTTGTACACCAAGAAAGTGACAACCCCTGATGATAAACCTCTAAGAATGGATTCACTCAGTAACATCATTCCCAAGTTTGGCGTTTACTAAAACATCACCCCGCAAACCGTATATACTCTTTTTTTTTTAATCTCTTGCCAAACCGATACAAACCATTATAATAACCAAGCGTACAGGAATAAAACATATAAATTCAAATGGGAATGGTTCAAAATCTAACTACAGGATGGCTCATAATTTAATCACTCATACCATCATGCAAGTCAGTCATAGCAATACTATTATCATTATTTATTTTTTATTTACGTTAACATATCAAATTCAGATAGGGTAGAATAGTTTATTTCATCCTTACCCCACATAATTTGATCATATAAATTTTAATGATTATATTCAACAAAAAAAAAAAAAACAAATTACATATTATTTGGAGTTGACTCCAGCACCACTCTGCATAATCTAATCCTATAATTCAAAGTATAAGTTGGAACACATTCTTCATAAAGTATATGTTAAACTTCCAACGATAATAATTCAGAAACATATTTATTGCCATGAAACGGAAGGTAACAACGTCTGAAAGCAAACAAACTTAAAGCATAGATAAGCAAAGATGATAAAGTCCAGGTGAAAAACATAGACGAAACATAGATGCTGAAGACATAATTAGTAGGTAGTGCATGCTAAGCAACACGTGCTTTCTTGGCCGTGTTGCTGGCTGGACGGCCTCTCTTCTTCGGTGCAGCACCAGTTGGATTCATATCAACAGACACCTCTGCATCAATACTTCTCCCTCCACTCTCAACATGATGAGTGGTGCCATCTGGCAGGTCTCCATCATCACCACCATTTCCTCCCTGATCCAATTAGAAAATTATAAACATTTCAACCGTAAATAGAGATACGAATATATCAAAACTGTCCTTACATTAGCAACGAAGTCAGGAACAGGCGGAGCCTCAGGCTTACTGAGAATTCGCGTGATGGTAAACGTCTGGTGGTGCGCAGTGAAGTTATATGGGTTGACCTTGACCTGAAAGGTAAATGTCTTTCCTTCCATGTCTGTGATAAATGGAGGAACATTGGACTTCTCAGGATTGACTCCTTCTTCAATCTATTTAGCAGAGTAAAGATACTTAGTGAGCTGGCTTATCATAGATGATATTTATTTTCAAAAATTATCGACATATCTTACCAACATCTGGCTGGCATCACTTGCTCTGAGGTTGTGCAGTTTGGTCATTACACCATCGAAACACACAAAAGCACCTTCAGCAGTATCATCAGCTATTGATAACTCCACCCGATAGCTTAATGCATCCCAAAAATAAAGAAACATTCAAAGAGACCATGAGACTAACTTACGTACGTGAATGCATGCATATATAATGTTTTACATAATGACACGGCTCATACTGAAGTGTTCCGACGGCGTTAACATTGTTGCATCGCACGCACTCCAGAGCAGAAACAGTGCGCTGCAATTTTTTGCTGCACTTAGAGCAGGCCACATAACACCACCCCTTGTCTATATCAACACGACCAACTTTCCCAGTACAGATGAAGTCAATCTCCTACATGTTATATACCAAAATCGACGTATCATAATCACGTTCCGGTTTAACAATTCAACAACTAAAAATATGCAGATCATCATATCTTACCTGAGATGAGGCTGAGCTGATAAAAGCGTTGAGCTCAGCAATGGTCAGGGTCTCAAGCTTTGCATACCCTCTCAGGAGTGGTGCAGCAGATGTGAGACCAGTCTCTCTAGAGACCAACCTGGACAAACACCCAATTGTCAGATGGGTTGAATGCATAGACGTATGCATATTCTCGAGACAACCAATATGCTTACCTGTAGAAGTAGTCCTCCCCTGCTTTTGTCTCCTTATCAAAGTATATATGGGTTCCAGAGGTGGCATTGAGGTACAACCTCCCTGCGATCCAAAGAATAAAATGGTGGTATTTGCGATATTTATAAAGAGAATGTAACGAAACAGTACCTCCAACCATCTTTGGGTTGATGCTGGTGGCAACAATCACTCTTGGATCAACCCTCTTGTCTTGAAGCTGTTTGTGAAAAGTCACCGCCTGAGCATCGAACAGGCTCAATGTGACGGTTGTATCACTGCATATACGTTTATATATAACGACGGTTAATTTATTTCATTACACTATGTATAGCAGAACAGCACCTATATATAACTCAGTTAGTTAGGAAATGAAAGAGAAAAGAAAAATACTTGTCAAGCTTCACTGTTGCCATGACACGATTATTCTCAGCAGGATCATCATCATCACAGACGGTACTCTTCACCGAGATGATCTCACCTATAACATCTTTGGAAGATGAAAAAAAATTCAGTTAGAATATACGATAATTTAAATGTATCAAAGCGAAAATATATTAGAAGGCTAACAGAACCGATCCACTTAACCTGGCAATTGTGTGTTAGTGCTTGCCAAACCAACCAACTCAGACTGGTTGCGAAACCGAAACGCTTCCTCGGGTAAAGGAGACACAGGTTCGGTCAACTCATCAAAAGATGTCGATTCATTAAACCGAATCTGCAACGAAGAGTTCGAAAGTCGGAAATTTTGAGCACACTGTCCGACGTCAAAACCGGACACGGTATAAACCTTGCCGGCGGTGAGTTTATGCCGGAACCTTGCAAGGCGGCTAGCACCGATCGTTGCTTGCATGACCGTCGCCTGTAATGAAAATTCAAAGGTATCATGATCACCAATCAGGAAGAATACCCAGGAAATATTTAAATGATGAACAAACAATAACAGTGTAGTCGAATCAAGCAAAATCAATGTACAATAAATAATAATCTCGCCGGAAAACATATGAATTTAGAACATCAAAGGGTTCTTACGTTGACGTCGACCATAAGCATGTCGACCCACATAAGCTCGCCGCCACGCTTCACGTTCTTAGCCTCCCAAAACCTCAAAAGTCTGGCCTCGACGGCGGAGGAGCATTTGCCGACCTTCAAATCGGAGAAGAAAACGCGAGAAGCAGCCATATTACGATCTTAGCAAAGTTTTTAGAATTGGAGAATGAGATGTGAGGAAGAGAGAAACACTAACCCCTATTTATACACGATAATCACCGCCTCTCAGATCGACAGAACATTGAAGAGGGCATAGTGGGGGAGAATAAAACGGGAATTGATGACAAAACTTTAACGGAGAACGTAACCACTGATGAGAAGTATCTGAACCGACATCACTCAGCCGCGCACGAAAGAGAAGAAGAAACTTAGAAGGAATTAGGGTTACTGAGGAAGAAGGAAGCAATTCAGCAGGCCGAAGCCTAGACAAATAACACCAACACGAAGCCCATCAAGCCGAGACTAATGAAACGTAGCATTTAGGCGCGAGGGTGACACATGTTGGCCAGGGAAAGAGCTACTTTGTGACGTGTCCTCACAATGAGAGAGGAGAACACTCTTATATATATATAGATTCAATAGTATTCATTATTCATTAAGTATTAAATCGACAATTTTACAAGTACATATCAGATTTAACATAAACTTACCATCATAACCACAAATATCATAATCATAAAGTAATAATTTTGGTCATAGTGATCATCATCATCATAGTATTTTGGCATTACAACATTCTTATATAATCATGACCATCATCATACTACCATGTTCAGGGCTTTTTGCAAAATTGACTCAAAACAAAAAGTCAAACACAAAATTAACCTCTTTCTTTTCTTTTGCTCTATTCATCTCACATGTTCATATTATTTACGAAAATGCCATTAATTTTTTATTTTTTTCGAAAATGAGTTTTTTTACTCTCTCAACCTCATCATCTTCATGTATTCCCAAGATTGCCATTGCCATCAATACCCAACTACCATGAACAACCAATTTGAAGCTCTTTATGCAGCTAAAATCGATTTACACTCTCTCTTTCTCAATTGTTATGAACTAAAAACAACATCTCTATCACTTTGTCTCCATATTCATCCAAAAAACTCAAGCTTTTGATTCAAAATTTTGTATGGTTGATAGAGCTATTCAAGCATACTATTCTTGGTGGGTTACTTTCCTTTGAGGTTCTGGGTGGTTGGAGAAGACATCTGTGTGCTAAGGAAGTCATCTCACTAGTTTAAGGTATGAAATTGAATTTTTTTCCAGATCTGTTCGCGTAGAAGACTTACCCGTTAGTCGTCTTACTTTCGTTTGAGGTTCTGGGTGGTTGGAGAAGACTTCTGTGTGCTAAGGAAGTCATCTCACTAGTTTAAGGTATGAAATTGAAATTTTTTCCAGATATGTTCACGTAGAAGACTTACCTGTAAGTCGTCTAACTGTAGAAGACTTACGGGTAAGTCTTCTGGTCAAAAGGACGACTTACTTGTAAGTCATCCATCTTTGTTTGTTAAAAAAAAAATCTAGAGAATACCCTAGACGACTTACCGGTAAGTCGTCTAAGATAAACGGGTTAGTTTTGCATTTGACCGAATTGTGTCAGATATTTGACTTTTCCCGGACGACTTACCAGTAAGTCGTCTCTGGGAAAAGAAAAATTTCAATATTTTATTAAAGCTAGACGACTTACTTGTAAGTCGTCTCAGGTTTGTTTTGCAATTGGAAAATAAAACTTAAATATTTAACTTTTCCCAGGCGACTTACTTGAAAGTCGTCCAGTCAGACGACTTACTTGAAAGTCGTCCAGGATAAGCAAAGTCGTCCAGATATTTTTCCGAGATTCTGGTTAAACCTTGCTTATCTCGGACGACTTTCTCGTAAGTCGTCTAACTGGACGACTTTCAAGTAAGTCGTCTGGGAAAAGTTAAATATTAAAGTTTTATTTTCGAATAGCAAACTAACCTGAGACGACTTACTAGTAAGTCGTCTTGCTTTCATAAAATATTGAGTTTTTTGTTTTACCAGAGACGACTTACTGGTAAGTCGTCCATGAAAAGTCAAATATCTGACACAATTCGGTCAAATGCAAAACTAACTCGTTTATCCTAGACGACTTACCAGCTTTGTTTGCTTTACCAGAGACGACTTACAAGTAAGTCGTCCACTTAAAAGTCAATTGCAAAAATGACCTGTTTGGACGACTTACTGGTAAGTCGTCTAAATCTTCCAGACGACTTACTGGTATGTCGTCTGCGTCAATGTTTAGTAAACTTTCATTTTGTCTATGTTTACTAATGTGTTTTATTTTGACCTTTTGCAGATGATGCGTCAGTTACATGCAGTGTATGGAGAATGGTTGTTGAAAGATGGCTGTTGGGATTTTGTGGTTGATAATTTCAAAGGACGGAGAATGTTTTTTTGAGTGAAGGTTCGATACATGCTGAACTTGTTGCAATGGCTCAAAAAGATTATAACATGGACATGAGCACAGAGTCTGTGGAGATAACCTACTCATTGCCAGCAGAAATGATGCAACATATGGCTCCAGACACCCCTCCTATTCATGTTACAAGTGATAGACAAGTTCGAAACTTGCTCGAGATAACCAAAACACATGGAGTGCGGCTTTGTGTATCAAGCCGTAGCAAGTTGGAAATGGTTTCAGAGGAATGGGAAGAAGATTATGAAGCTGATGAAGCTGATGAAGATGAAGATCATGATGTGGAGGATGATGATGGGGAGGAGGATGATGGGGAGGAGGATGCTCATATCTCAATGGTTGCTGAAGCGGACGAGGATTACAATGTTTATGGAAAAGTTAAAGATGAGGATGAGGAAGAAGATGATGATATGTGTTTTGAAGAGTTCAAAGAGACATATGCTATTGAAAGAGGAAGATCGAATGGTAACAGTATCTATGTCAACCAGAGTTTTGTTAGCAAGGATGCACTGCTTTCAGAGCTGCGGTTGACAGCAGTGAGGGGTAAGTTCTCTTTCGGAATATAAAAGTCAACGAAAACTCTCCTTGAGGCAACATGTCGGGTTAGTGGTTGTGGATGGAAGATTAGAGCGAGTGTGAAACATGGGACAAACACGTTTTGGGTAACAAAGTATGTGGAAAAACATACATGCTCAGTGGGAGACCGAATCGCTCAGCGGAGACACTGTACTCCGAAGTATGTTGGTAGACTTTTCATCGATCGTGTTGGGATCATTGATGGGTTGATTATGCAGCATATCACTGATGCAATGAAGAACATGTTTGGAATGGAGCTTGATTACACCACTTCATACAGAGCACTGTTATATGCACAAACATTGGTGAGAGGATCAGCAGAAGATGGGTATTCGCGTCTGCCATCATATCTCGAGCAAATCTCCCTAGCAAATCCCGATTCTATCACGGCTATAGAACTTGATTCTGAGAATAGATTTAAGTATATATTTCTCTCTTTTGGAGCTTCTATCAAAGGTTTTAAGTATCAGAGAAGGGTCATTGTGGTGGATGAGACTCACCTTAGTGGGAAGTATGGAGGTGTTATGTTAGTTGCAGCCGCACAAGATGGCAATTTTCAGATATTTCCATTGGCTTTTGGGATCGTAGATGCTGAAGATGAGCCTTCTTGGGAATGGTTTTTCACAAAATTGGCTAGTTATGTATCTGATGACCAGCCTCTAGTGATAGTCTCCGACCGACACACGGCCATTAAAAGTGTGTGTGATAAGGTGTTTCCTTGGGCAACCCGAGGAATATGTTATTATCACCTTCAAGATAACATTGTCAAAAAGTATAAAGGAAAATATCTCTTGTACTTGGTGAAAGGTGTTGCTTATGCTCATTACGGTTTACGATTTTGACCGGTACATGGCTGAGATACAGAGTGTAAACCAGGACCTTGCAACGTATTTGGAGAAAGCCGACGTCAGCCTATGGTCAAGGGTTTATTGTCAGGGAGACAGGTACAACATAAAAACAAGCAACATCGCTGAATCTATTAATTCCGCACTGAAGCGAGCTAGAGGATTTCCGATTCAGTTCCTATTGGAGTTCATAAGGGAGAAGCTAGGAAGGTGGTTTTGGAAAAGGAGTGAAGATGCTTTGAGTCTCCCAACTCAACATAGTCGGGGTGTGAATACTTGCTTGCTGTTCGATCGGAGATAGCGGATACGATGAGGGTCCAACCAATTGATGGATGGCGATTCTTGGTGAAAGGTGGCAAAATGGACTGTGTGGTGGATTTGGAACATGTAAAGTGTGATTGTGGTGTCTATGCAGTGGAGAAAATATCTTGCTCTCATGCTATAGCTGCTGGAAAATATGCTCGTTTGCATATCGACACACTTGTATGTCCAGTGTACTCAAAGGATTATTTGTTTGCAGGATACTCAGAGAATATATATCCTTGTGTTGGACAACATGTTGAGGAACGCACATGCTTTCTTCCGTATGTAAAGCGTGGTCGGGGGAGACTGAAGAAATCAAGATGGCAATCTTGGTTGGAGCTATCCAGGATGAAAGGACGCAAACCCCGAAAGCAACACAGGGTTTATAGATGCTCAAACTGCAAAGAAACTGGTCATACGAAATCACAATGTAAGAAATAACGTGGACGACCTTCAAGTAAGTCGTCCAGAAGACCTTCAAGTTAGTCGTCCAGTGTTTAGTCTTCCAGAAGACCTTCAAGTAAGTCGTCCAGAAGACCTTCAAGTTAGTCGTCCAGTGTGGGAACCGAAATTCACACCGTCAATTTTAATGAATAAGATTGCGGAGGAAAGCCAAGTTAACCCGACTTTCCTTGAAGGTCCGGATTCTCTGCGACAGCCAACGACAAGTGACCGAATAAATGCGGAAAAAGATTTGTTAAGATTTGAGACTGGACCTTAAGAAAGGCTGCCTACGTACCCCTTTCGAGGATCAAGTCGGACGTAGTTCAGTTAGAAAGAATTGAACAAGAGATCGAACCGTCTGGGCGGGTTCGTCTAGTATGAGCGTTTGTCATAGAAACAGGCATGTCGAAGATAACGCCTAGGGTTTCTATGTGCGGAGCTCTTAAGTAAAAGAATTGTCCGATCCTTCCGAGAGGAGCGGAGATTTGCGAGCAGGAGGCGGCCAGACGTTCTAGGGCCTGGTTCGTCTAATATGAGCGTTGGTCATAGAAGCGGGCATGTCGAAGATAATGCCTAGGGTTTCTATGTGCGGAGCTCTAAGTAAAAGTATAGTTAGATCCTTCCGAGAGGAACGTGGGTCTGCGGAGAAGATAAAACTAGAACAAGAGGCGGCCAGACGTTCTGAGTCCTGCCTCGCTGGCCTAACCGCCTAAGTTCTAAGTTCTCTAAGCTAGCAGGGTGCTCTAAGTCTCCAATCTAGGATTTTTGGATCTTTTTTGGATACTCTTCTCCTCTGCTCTTGCTCTTCTTATATACTCACTCCTAGGTCGGTTTGCCTTAGGATGATGGACCTCGCCTTTGGGCCCAAGTTTATCTCTTCAGGAAATATTCCATTTCCGTCGATCTTCGTAATTATCCTCGAGTTTTCCCCTATTTCTCGGTGGCTTAATGTTTATCCGATGTTCGGGAAATTGGATAAACCATCGTAGTCTGATTGGGCCTGAATTCTTAAAATCGTAAGTAAGTCCGTGGACTTGTCTTAAGTCGTTGAACGTTTTATACGATTTCTCGAAAAGACTATCTTTCTCGTAAAATAAACTGTATAGCCTAAAGGATCGATGTTCAAGTTAATCGATCTTTGTTTTATACGATATCTTCTACGAGAAATCCAATCCTTCTAGTTTTTGTCGTAAAACATCGAGGACGATTCCAATCGAGTCGAAGGATGTTTATTCCGTAGCCGTGATCGTCCCAAACTCATGATGATTGATCCAAACAAGCCAAGATGGGATCAGACCGAACACGATGGGACCGAGACCAGGACGAGGGCCGTCGACCGGCGCCAGGCCGGGGTGCCGCCGGCGCCAGGCCAGCTTGCGGGTCGTGTGCCGCCGGCGCCAGGCCGGCCCGCGTGACGCGTGCCGCCGGCGCCAGGTCGGGGTGCCGCCCGCCGGCGCCAGGCCGGGGTGCCGCCCGCCGGCGCCAGGCCGGCTCGCGTGACGCGTGCCGCCGGCGCCAGGCCGGGGTGCCGCCCGCCGGCGCCAGACCGGGGTGCCGCCCGCCGGCGCCAGGCCGGCTCGTGTGACGCGTGCCGCCGGCGCCAGGCGGGGTGCCGCCCGCCGCGCCAGGCCGGGTCCGCCCCTCCGCCCGCCCGCGACCGCCCCCCAGCGGTCCCCGCCGCCGCCCGAGCCGCTCGGTGACGCGTGCCGCCGCGCCAGGCCGGGGTGCCGCCCGCCCGCCAGCCGGCTCGCGTGACGCGTGCCGCCCGCCGCGCCAGGCCGGCTCGCGTGACGCTCCCCGGCGCCAGTCCGGGGTGCCCGCGCCGCCGGTCGGCCAGGCGGTGGAGCCTGACTCTCCGGTGCCTCAGCCTCAGCTCGCCATGGCCGGAGCGGAGTCCTCGCGCGCGCGTGGCGCCGGCGGGGTGGGGCCTGCGGCGCGTGGGGGAGCCGCGCCGGCTGCCGAGGGGGGGTGCGGCCCGAGCCTGGGTGGCGGGGGGAGAGGACGTGTCCCCGCCCGACGAGGGGCGGCATCCGGGGGGAGTCAGGTGCCTAGGAGCCTCAGCACGTCGGAGCCGCGAGGCGACGAGGCTGCGCGCGTGACCGTGCAGCCGGCGCCAGGCCGGGGTGCCGCCCGCCGGCGCCAGGCCGGCTCGCGTGACCGGTGCGCCGGCGCCAGGCCGGGGTGCCGCCCGCCGGCGCCAGGCCGGCTCGCGTGACGCGTGCCGCCGGCGCCAGGACGGGGTGCCGCCGGCGCCAGGCGTCCGGTGCCAGCACGGGCGTTTTGAAGATCTCGGCGAGGGCTTCGATTTGATATCTTGATCGTTTTTCTGGTTCCTCACGGTTGAGAGAACGACCTCTTCGAAGTTTCCAGGCAGATTCTTTTTTGTTTAGGGTTTTGTGGTGATCGAATCTTGATGTCCTTGGGCGAGCGGACCGATCTTTCCGGGGACTCTCGTCCGCGCACGCCCGTAGTCTTCCGATCTCTCAGAGAGTGGATATTCTAATTTGAGAAAATCCGTATAACTTCTTTTCAAATTATCCGAGACTTTTTGTTTCAAGAAATACTTTCTAGAGACTTTTTAGTCATTGATTCCGTCGTGACCGATTTTGACCCCAACAGTTAGCCCCCCAGCTCGTTAGAACCTTCGTGATGTTCTTGCGAGCGATAAGACATGTCAGGTAAGATAGGCGGAATTAATGGTTGAAAGGCTCCGTTGAAAGTGGTAAGATTGGGGCTGCGCCTTTCGAAGGCTGCCTACGTACCCTTGTTGTAGGGATCAAGCCTTCCGTAGTTCGTTTTGGAGTTTAAGACCCTTGTGATCTGTTTTCCGGCGAGACTTATATGGTCTGGTTATGTGTCATGAGAGACTTTCGAGCATGATGCTGTTGATGTATTTGTTTTTCGATTATTTATGAACTTCAGTTTTTTCGAAGTATGAGAAAGAGGGTGTGAGTTGTCGTCTCATTCCTAGTTCCCTTATGATCACCGTACCTATTGTTTGCATAAAGCGAGATTTTCCGCGGTTTACCGATTTACGCGGAAAGTTCGTGAAACGAATAGGATTAAGTGAAGAGACAAATTTTTGGATCTCGTATACCATACTATGTCTGTGAGATGTCAAGATCCAGCGTGGCTGGGTTTAGGGCAAGACCTAGGTTTACTCTCGGACTGAGGCTTTGCGATGACAAATCGGCTTTCGTTTTGCCTGTTTGCGATTTTAACCTGACTCGTACCGTTTAAAATCCGCGAATTGTTGTCGGCTTATATGATTTGTCTGGGCGTGAGTCGAGCTACTTCCTTTACGAAGAGCTAGACCAAAATTTTGGATTTCTTGTATAGCGCGCTATGTTTATCCTTGTCGGATGCAAGAGAGCCTACCCCTTGAAGGGCGGCTATTTGTCTGTTTAGGACGTTAGAGTTCGTTTGTTGTGATCAGCAACAACGAAATGATGCCAGTTTAGAGGCATGTTACCGTTTAGAGGTGTGTTTGTATGTTTTGAGTTCTAGAGACGAGGATTTCGTCTGGAACGTTTTGAGGAAAAGAATGTCCTTCGAGCGTTAGCGACGTCTCGCAGTGCTGAAGGTCGAGTTTCCCTTGTGCCGCATTTCGTGGTTGAAATGTTCGCGGGCTTTGGAGATGTTTTGCGAATGTTCGCAGCCAGAAACTGTTGTTTCGGTTTAGACGCAGGACCAAGAGGTCGCGTAAGTTCGACCCAGGGAGAAGCGTCTACATTCACAGTGCTTCGTGAAGTGTTGGCCTTCCGGGATTTGTTTGCATATATTAAGGATGACTCGTATAACTCTTGGAGCCTTGTCACGAGCGTTTCTTTTCATGCAGTGTTTACGGGGCGTATAGAACTTAATCGATTGACGATGAGTTTGAATCTTCCGTTAACCATATGGTTGTTAGGACTGAGTTTTGGTATGGAGAGTTTATCGTATGATTTCCGATTCTGGGTTATGCGACAAATTGCTTGCGTAATAGTCACTTGGCGTTTTATGAACAATCGTGGATTGTTGTTTTAGCCGTTAAGTGATTGGAGCGGTGGTCGCTCAGTAGCTTTGGATTGGCATGGAGGCTAGATTCAGCAGTATCGCCAAGGAAGTTGTTTGGTAAACGATCAGACCATGACCCTTATTAAGGTCATGTTAGTTTACGATTGTCCTTAATGCGGATGCCGAATTCAGGTCCGGGCTTTACGGAAGGGCGTAGTTGGCCGAGGGCCAAATAGCGTTTGCCGAGATAGACATGCCAAGCATAGCGGAGTTTTCTGAATTATTGCTGATGGCTTTTAGAAACGATCTTCCACTTTAGGTCTCAGTTATACGATGAATTGTTTGTAAAAATTTTTTTTTGTTGCATGAAAATCGTTTCATTTTATCCGAGGGGGACAAAGTTTAAGGGATCGACGCAGGACACGTGCGGGTTCGTCTGCGTGATTATTTCCTGCTCGGACGTAACCGCGGGGAGTGAAAGCAGGAGCCAGAAACCTTGTGGAGCGAAAACTGTCTATGTCAGTTACCCGTTGGACCATTATG